>ML782782.1:146354-218527 GCA_009831015.1 Picea engelmannii
CTTGCTGAGGTAGTTGAGAAATATATGTTTAACTATGAAACTTAATATAATTAAATGCACACACAATGAATAATTTTTTTTAAACGATAATAATTAAAAAATAGATAAAATAAAGAAAAATAACATTATTGTTTATGCAAGAGGAGAATGATATGAATAAACTGAAAACATTTAGTAATGTGGAAGCAAAAACATTTAGCATAAGAATTTGTTAAAAACAAGAAAAAATGCAAATTATTAAATGTTCAACGAGGAAGTTAGCATATGTTTAAATGATAGAATAACTAAATTTCGGGTTTGAGTCTCTATTGTGCTGATATAAAGGAGATAATGAAGTTGTAGAAGCTTTGTACATAAGTGTTTGGACTAAAAACATTTAGAATAAACTTTTGTAAAAATATGCAAGTTGGTAAATTGTTCAATGTAAAGTACAACTAACTAAAATTTTAATGTCAAGTAAAACTTGGTAATTAAATAGTAAATGTTCAATGTGGGTCCAAACATAGTAACTAAGTAAGTGAAATGTTGAATGAGGGGTTAGCATATGAAAGAAACAATATAAATTAGTGAAGTGTTCAGTGGTGAAATAGTTAATTGACTTGATCTTTTGTATTTGCAGTTGATTTCTACTTTAGTTATGCATTTGGAGAATAATATAAATATTACAACATCTTTAGTGCAAGATGATATAGTGTCTGAGGGGAACAAGAGGTTCAAAAATAAATAATAGAATAAGTAAATATTCGGTTTCACTCTTTATATTGTCCAAAAGTAAATGTGTGCAGATATAAAGGAGAGGGATGAAATTGTGGAAATTTCGCACATACAAGTTAGTGAAAAGTAAAGTGTATGGAGGCTAGCATGTGCTAGAAGAAAATGATCTAAATTTCTCCGCACAAAATATTAAATTTAGCATTGGACAATGTAAAAAAAAATAGAAACATGCAACACTAAACTTAGTAAAAGGAAGTATGTGAAGTCCATGATGTGTAGGAAAATTTTCTATTTAACACACAAGCTAAAAACCTTTGTAAACTATTTAAGGCGAAAGAATTGGAAAGTCGAAACACTTTGAATTAAAAACAATTATAATGTACATAGTAAATAGTGGTGCCCATATAGCCATATTTCTCTCAAATCAACAACTATGCCACTTACATTAAGAAGAGTTCTATTACTCTATGTGATGATATTAATATTGCTCGACATTGTGTGTGAATGAGATTGCTCTTTCTGCACTGGTAAACATGTTTTTCCATTGTCAATGTTCTCTGCAAAAAATATCATATTTAGTATTGGACTATGTAAAGAAAAAATAAAAACAGAAACATGCAGCATAAAACTTAGTAAAAAGAAGATTGCAGAGGCTGGTATATGCCAAAAGCAATGTAAACTGTGTCAATGAGAGAATTCGCTCAAAGAAACGTAAAGTGTGTGAAGGGTGGCATGTGTGAGAAGCAAATGATGTAAATTTCTTCGCATAAAATATCATGTTTAACATCCGACTATGTAAAAAAAATAAAAAAAATATGCAATATAAAACTTAGTAGAAAGCAGTATGCAAAGGCCAAGATGTGCCGAAAGCAATGTAAAGTGTGTCAATGTCAACATTCGTTCAAAGCTATGTAAAGTGTGTGGAGAATAGGATGTGCGGGTGTTCAAGAAGAAAAATGCTTGTGGTTGTCTACACAAGACATGGAATTTAGCATACAACTACGTAAAACCATCTACCATAAAAAATTGTAAAGGGTTTGAGGAGTTGAATATGCAGAGAGGCAATGCAGAGTGCACTAAGCCCAACATGTGCCATAAACAATGTGAAGTACACATAAGTTAGGATGTGTGTGAGATAATGAAAACTGTGCACATCTTAGGATATGCGATCGAGTTCCTTGTACAATATATGTTACTTATGTAGACCCTTAAAAATTGTCAGTAGCAGATCAAGAAATTGTTACTCACACAATTGTTTATTTTTTATTTTTTAGAAGTTCAGAAAAGACAATGTCTATCATGAACCTGAGTCACTTGACCTATTGTGTGGCTATCCTGAGGCTTATCAATTTTTTTAGAATGCAGATTGGGTGACTTTCTTTGAGAAATTACAAGGATTCATCAATGTCATCTCCCTCGAGTTTGCTCAAAACCTAGAAGTAGAAAGCTCGATGGTGCAGATTGCATGTCGATTTTACAGAGGGGACTATCACAGAGACTATAGGGATAATGTAGTCGGGGGTGATTTGGTTCAGTAAGAAGATGTCGATTCTAGCAGCCAAGGAGAATTTCCTGAGAGGTGAAGAACATGTCAAGGAAAAAGGTAAGGGAATCGACACAACCTCACTACGCTCTGCATGGAAAGATGTTTCTTATTTCATTCATAGATGAATTTCCTATGAAGGAATATTTACTAATGTCTTCAATTACCACTTTATGTTGCTATCACATCTTCGCCATGGGAATTTTCCCAACATCCCTTCCTTTTGTTGGAATCCATGAAGCTAATGTCTAGCTCTGTCCGTTGGTCCAAACATCCATAAACCTTCATTTTTAACCATGGTTTGATCAAACTTGCGATCATCCATGTATTGGAAAAAAGAAATGGGATGTGGCTTAAATTCATCACCCCCACTGGAACTCAAGGTTGAATGGAGGAAGAAATCAATGATGTAGTTAAACTGGCAGAGGGTGAGGAGGTAGAGATGGAAGGAGCTAATTTATGACAATAATCTATTGATAGAAATAGTGAATTAGGAGACAAGGAGTCCAAAAATAGGAGTGATATGGAAATGGAAAATATCCATGCCGATACAACCACTTAAATGGAAGTATAAAAAGAGGTGAGAGGAGATACATAGCAGGAAGTGCTAGGAGGAGATACAGAGAAGGAAGAGGAATGAGGAGATACATAGAAAGAAGAGGCAAGAGGTAACATAGAGAAAGAAGATGTAGGATGGGACAAAAAAATATAAATTATTAATATGATACATAGATAGATCAGGAAGACCCGAGAGAAGAAGGGGAAGAGGTCAAGAACCCAGAGCCACAATAAATACAAGGCAACTCCCTTGTTGCACAAAATGTTTCACCACTACCATCTAGTGATGAAGTGGAAATTACAGGTGAAAACCCCCCTTTTAAAGAATGCAAACCAAGCCCTATCATAGAAGAACCTCCATAGTAGAAAAGAGGGAAATTGAGTCAATCTTGAGGAGTTGTTGATGACCTCCCGAGAAGAAGAAACATGTCCTCCTTATCAACAATGATATCTCAATCATCTTAACCACCAGTTAACATTGTTCAGCCACAAGAACCTACTAAAAGGAAAACTATTGCAAGGAAAGGAAGGGATAGATCAAGAACTGACAACTACATACTAGGTAAAATTGAATCCTTACTTGAGAAAATTAATTGTTTAGGGGAGGAAAATTATAGGATCGTAGAACAAATTGGGGTTATGAAAGGGAAGTTCTAGGAGGAAGAAAAAACCACACAGTTGGGATCCCTATCTCAGATTTCTCAACTCATGGGTAAATCACTTTCCCCTCCATATCCAGAGACTACAATACTAGATGACAAGGAATCTAGGGAACAACTATGTTCAACATGTGGTGATGTCCTTAACCAAGAAGGATATGCACATGAACCAAAATTCATTCCAGTGGGAGTTTAGACAGAACCTATTGAGGATAATGAGGATTATGTTGAGATTGTCTAAGGTGATCAAGGTATGGTTGGAGATAGCTCTTCTACACAAGAACCAATAGTACTCGACATAAATATAGTTGGGCCTAATCAAATTGTCAAGATAGATGAGGAAAATTCAGGTGGGAAGGATGTTGAAACTCCAAAAGGAGAGAAAAAAACACATTCATGAAGAAATGAGGAAACCTTCCTAGGTTTTCACAACAAAGACCATCAAAGATGCTACTGTCACACCAGAACCAGTAGTATTTGGTACAAATATAGTTGAACCTAACCAAGTCATTGAATAAGATGTTGAAACTCCAAGGGTTGAGGATGTTGAAACTCTAGGAAGTGAGGTACAACATAGTGAGAAAGGGGAAAAGGGGCCCTTTCCAGCTGACACAAAAGAACCTACCCAAGATATTGTTTTAAAATAAGAACCATTAGTTCCTAAAAACATGGAAAAATAGCCTGAGGAAGAGAGATGTTGGAACACTACCCCTAATATTTATATACTAGTTGTTGAAACTCATAAGTGGAAGAAACTATCCCTATCATTCCAAGCAAGGGAAATTCCCATCCAATATAATATTATCCATGCACTCATAGAAAATTAGGCAGAAGAAATGGTGTTCCAAAAAAAGAAGTGTGATAATTTGAAGGAAGAGAGACAACAATCGAAGGAGCTAAATTACTAGGTTCAATATTTGTAGCTCACAAAGGAAAAAATGTGTGACTTGGCACATAAATTACTGAATTGCATGAGTCCCCCCCTTGATTATAAAATATTCCTTCAATAAAAATTCATTATTTTCCAATTGGTAGCTATGAAAGAAGATATACTCTATAAGTTTTATTCCACCATTTCATTTTTGAAGACCTTCTTTCACAATAGTCTTTCAGATCAACATCTTCTATTTGAATTGTACATGCATGAATTTATTTTCTTTGGAGAACAAAAGTTTAATCTTTCACCATACATTGAGGATATTCAGTTGAGGAATTTTACTTCATCTTTTAGTAACCAAGCAAGGTGGAAGGAAGCCTATGACACCATGAAAAAATATCAAATATAGAAAATGTTATGTTTTAGAGGAGAGACTACCCATATCGCTGATATAACTATGGCTTACAATAAGTTTCTTGGTTCAAAAGAATGTGTTTCCACTATGAATGATTCTTGAATTTTTATCTTGAACCTCTTCCCTATATGCATTGATATGAAATTACATGAAAGCTTGGAGGCTAGTCGACTTAGATGGGAAGCCTATGAAAATGATATAAAAAGAAGGGATCCCTATGGGTACCCAAATTTTACTCATGTTCTCTCAAGAGTAACCATGTATATGGATTTTATCAGGAACTATGTATCCAAGTGGTTTGGCCTAAGATAAAGGTTTCCCTTGATATGGTTCCCTATCAGAATATATCAACACCTATATCAGCTAAGGAAATATAAGTATCGGTGTATATATTTTATGATGACCAATGGATACAATACTATCCAAGGGGAAACTGCTACACCATACAACCTCACTAATATTCACCTCTAGTATTTCAACCTCAACACAGACTCTGACTAATTAGTGGGTTGCATGAGTACATGTAGTTGCTTTAGTTGGGGGAATATGTTGGGTTTAGGAATGGAAACCTTTTTTTCATCCTTTAATTATTACTTCACCCACTTTTATTATATCCTCCATGCACTTTTCATAACCATTTTTGTCCAATATATTGTCTTTTTATCTAGGTATGTTAAGTTCATATCTTGCCACAATTCATTAATTCTTACTTTCATTTGAGAAGGATAATTGTTGTTTTGGGTATTTACTAACAAAGCATTGAAAAATGCCTACAAGGTAATCGGTTTTCAAAGGTGTTATAACTCCTGAGGTACTCTTGAAGTGTTGTTACTCATGAAGTTCTATGATCTGTATTTATGAGAAGAATGAAATGAAACAACAAATTTATAATATTAACACAGAGACACAATGAACAATAATAGAGATACAGTAAAACTTGTCTTCTATTAAGTAAGAAATATGTTGAAAAATGTAAAATGCAAAATGCAAATTGAAAACAAGCTTGCTAGAATGGTGGCATCTTATCTCTAAGAAGAGATGTGATGGCTATGCTCATTCACAACAAGATGAGTAAAATGAGACTATGAAGGTCTGTTTACAATAAACATGAATTCCAAAACCCTAGACATCCAAAAACCTAACCCTAGGAGATGAAGCACCAAAACTCATGTGGGCTTCATTGGGGTAAGTTAGTACATCAACTTCCTCGGGTTGTAAAATTTGCATATGATCTTTGTTTAAGGCACATGATATCTTGTTGGCAAGGCATTGATGAGGAGATTAATTTAAGGGGATCAAAAAAATCCTTTGGATTTAATTAAGGTGTTTGATCACTAAAAAAACGTCATTTAGCCCTCAAAATGGCCCGAGAAGTTCAAATACTGAAAAACTGCTAAAAATAGAATGTTGCCAAAAACATTTGTTTTGAGCTAATTGGAAAAGGTGGGTGGCCAAAAATATCCTCCTATATTAATCCTCCCACCTTAGTAAGCAATGGTCTCCATTTCGTTGAGTGCCCCCATCAGATTAGGAATTTTTTGCTAAATTTGGCCCCAGGTGAGCCACTTTCCTTGGTGCAAGAGTTTCCCTGATTTGACAACCCGATAAAGTTGGATCCTCTATTGGAGAGTGTCCTTGACCTCTGTTTCCACAATTTGATCAGTGTATTCCAATTCAATGCAATCAGGGTTGAGCTCTGTTGGTGTCAATTGTTTTATTATCTACGAGGTGTCCAATAATGGTGGAAAATAAGTTTGAAGGAGGTCCACATTGAATATTGGGTGCAAGCCAAGGATTGGGGCAAGGATGAGCTCAAACTCATTATCATCCATAGCCTTGGTGATGGTGTAGGTTCCAGAATGGAGTGGAAAAATCTTCTTATGATTCCCTATAAGGCATTCTTTCTAAAAGTGCAACCAAACTTTGTCTCCCACCTGGAAATTGTGTGGAACCGGGTATTGATCATGGCACAACTTGTATTTGGCATTAGACTTTTGTAAAATATCCTAAAATTGTTGGAGGATGTGTTGGATCCGTTTAATGAACCGGGTGGATTTGTCATCTCCAGTTGGAGCATGTGATGAGTTTGCCTTGGTGGCCGTAAAGGGTAGTGCAACATCCATGGGACCCAATGGTTGAAATTCCAACCCTACTTGAAAGTGGTTGTGGTTGGTTGAGCTATGTATGGATCTATTGTAGTTGTGTTGAACATAGGGAAGACTCTCATCCTAGGTGTGGGGGTACTTCGAATTGTACATGTGAAATATGTGCATGATCATCTAGTTGATGACCTCAGTTTGTCCATTCACTTGGGGGTGGAAGAAAATGGACTAGGTGAGCTTGGTATCCAACAATGACCAGAGGCTCGATCAGAATGTGTTGAGGAACTAATTATCCTGATATGAGATAAAGGTTTGTGGGATCCCAAATTGTACCCACACTCGTTCAAATAAAAGTTTGGCAGTGGCCTTCGTTGTAATTCTCTTCTTGTAGGAAGCCAAAATAGCCATCCTGGAAAAGTGATCAACAACCACAAAAACACAGTCATTTGCCCGCTTGGTGGACGGAAGTCCCAACATGTATTCCATCGAGATGGATTCCCAAGGCATGTCATGAGTAGGAATAGAAGTGTACATTCCTTGTTTCTTAATGGTCAATTTGGCAATAACATAGGCAGTGAAGGACCATATATACTTGTTGACAGCTTGTCGAAGTTTCGACCAGTAGAAATGTAGTTGTAACATTACCATTGTATTTTCTAGGCCAAAGTGTCCTGCCACCTTTCTGTAGTGGGCATCCCAAATCAACTTCATTCAATCAATTGATGGAATGCATAGATGGCCCAGATGGCACAAAATCCCATCCTGGAGATGGAAATTGGTGATAAATGTGTTTGCGCCCAACATCGCTTAGGTGTTGGTTAAATCAGGACCTGTCTCATAGAGGTGGGGCCATCTGGAGGTCTCATGGTCCCAATAATAAAGCATTGTGGTGAGTGTTGCGACTGGAGGTCGACAAAAATTGGTGACAACTATTTTTTCACCCAACATCGCGTAGGTGTTGGTGAAGTTAGGATACGTATCATAGAGGTGGGGGAATTCAGAGGTCTCGTGGTCCCAATAATCAAGTATTGTGGTGAGTGTCGCGACTAGAGGTCGACTGAGGCAATCAATATCTCGATTGGTACTTCTTGTTTTATACTTGATGTTGAGTTGGAACTATTGTAAATATGTGGACCACTTCTAATAGAGGACATTCTACAATTTTTCTTGTGTCTACATGAACTGTAGTGGTTTATGATCAGTGTGGATGTATGTCTCCTTCTCGATAATGTAATTACTCCATTGGCGTCAGGCTTGAACAATGGAGTACATCTCTTTGTCTTAATTAGTGTACTTACGAATGACATTTTAGAGTGTCTCACTATGATAGGTCACGGGGTGGTTGTGTTGAGTGATGACTTTGCCCACAACATAGTCTGAAGAATCTGTCTCGATCTCAAAGGGATGTTGCAAGTCAGGTAATGAAAGCTCTGGGGTGGAGCACAAGTGTTGCTTCAGACCATCGAACACTTTCTATTGGGACAGGTCCCACACAATTTTCTCCTTACCACCACCTCTGATTTTTTGGCTGAGGGACCATGAAATATGGGAGAATCCCAACAAGAACCTTTGATAGAAATTGGCAAGGCCTAAGAAGCCTTGAAGCTCAGTGAGCATGGTTGGGACTGTCCAGTCATAGATGACTTGGGCCTTGGATGGATCAACATGCACACCATGCACTGTAATATTCTAGATTTAAAAAGTACGCAGAACATAAATAAATAGTTAGAAATGGCAGATGAAAAACAATATAACTAGAACAACACCACAATAATACCAAAATGATACCAGAATAACACTAGAAAGAGCACTTTGATTACTGAGAGCAATGTTCACTTTCCTCTTCAAGGGGAAACCTCCAGCATAGTAGAGCTCTCTTACAATAATATCCAAGACAAAAGTTCTCATACTCTCGACTCCTATTTATACTAAATATGTTTATCAAAAGAACCATCTAGAGGAAGATCCTACTAGAAGCGAAAGCTTCTATGAGTTCTTATTACATTAGACTTATTCTTACTTATTGCTAGGCCTTATTAATATTGACATTTATTACATCGGAATATATTATTCTACCTATGTGAGGGGTTAGGTCCCTAACATGTCCTCCCCCTTAAAAATAGCCTTTTCCTCAAGGCTTGAGATGTGGAAATTGATGCAGAATGGTAGTTGGTTCCCAAGTGTCATCTGCTAGAGTTGTACATTTCCATTGGACTAACACTTCCTTGATGGTTCGATGACATAGACGATGCTCACGTTGGTCCAAAACGTTTTGTGGATGTAGAAAAATAGAGCCTTCTTCGTCCAACTCGGGAAGGTTGATTTGAGTTTGGCACTTAGTTCCAATCACCTTCTTTAAGAAGGAAACATGAAAAACCTAATGGAGCTTAGAATGACTAGGAAAATCTAACTGATAGGCCACCTGTCCCACACGCTTGAGAACGGTATAAGGACCATAAAATTTGGGTGCCAGTTTCTGACAATGGTGAGCCTTGAGGGAATTTTTCTTGTAAGGTTGCAGTCGAAGAAACACCCTGTCCCCTTCTGCAAATTGATGTTTAGAGCAACCTTTATCTGCTTGTTGCTTCATGCGATTATGTGCCATGACCAAATTCTCTTTAACGGTATGTAGAATAGCCTCTCGAACTATAAGAGTTTGGTAAACCGCCTGGAACTTCGGGATACCTGGAAAATATGAGAGAATTGAAGGTGGATTTTGTCCATATACCACTTCAAAAGGATTCATGCAGGTAGTTGTATGGTACAAAGTGTTGTAACACCATTCAGATAGTGGTAACCATTGAGCCAATTGATTTTTCCTTTCCGAGGAAAAACACCTCAAATATGTTTCCAAACACTTGTTGACAACTTCAATTTGACCATCAGTCTGGGGATGATAAGATGTGATGAGATGAAATTGGATGCCTTGTAGCTTGAACAATTCTTTCCAAAAATTGCTGGTGAAAGTTGGGTCGCGATAAAAAAAAATAGAATGCGGCATGCCATGAAGCTTGAAGACCTAATCCATGAAAAGTTGAGCCACAATGGATGATGTAAATGGGTGTTGAAGAGAACATAAATGAGAATACTTAGAAAGACAATCAACTACCACCATGATGACTGATTTATTGCCCAATTTAGGTAAGCCTACAATAAAATCCATAGAGATATCCCTCCAAATAGCAGGTGGAATCGAAAGCGGTTGTAGTGTGCCAAGAGATTTGAATGTTTTTCCCTTACTGCGTTGACACACATCATATTCAACCACAAAATTACAAGCATCCTATTTCATACCATCCCATAAAAAATAACGTTTGACTCTGTCATAGGTTTTGGTAAGCCCAGAGTGCCCAGTTGTGAGTGTAGTGTGAAGCTCAGAAAGTACCATGGATTTAAGTTTTGTCTATTTTCTTAAATTCAAATGACATTTTTATCGAAGCTCATCATGGAGCCAAGAGAATCCTGGGGAAACTGGAGAATTGGACTGCAATTGTTGTATCAGATGCGAACTTTTGGGATCATGTAGCCATTCTTGGCGAACAACTTTGAGACAATCTGGTACAATGAAGTAGAGACAAAAAAGGGACCCTTCATCTTCATGTTTTTGGGAAAGTTCATTCAAAACCACATTATCTTTGCATTTCCTGTAAATGATCTCATAATCATATCCAAAGAGCTTAGTCACCCATTTTTGTTTCTCTAGGGAGGAAATGCATTGTTCCAAAAAATACTTGAGGCTTCAATGATCTACCTTAATTTGGAAGCGTTGTCCCAATAGATAAGGGCTCCAAAGATCAACGACATGCAGAATAACCAACATTTCCTTTTCATAGATTGATTTGCCCAAATTTTGCTCAAACATTTGTTTGTGGGCAAAGGCCAAAGGCCAACCCTCTTGCACAAGGATAGTGCCAATTCCTTGCCCCAAAGCATCAGATTCCTGGGCAAAGGTCTTTGTGAAATCAAGAAGGGCCGAGATTGGAGTGGTGCACATGGCCATATTCAAGGTTTGAAAAGACTGAGGAGCTGTTGGAGTCCAAGTGAAAGAATTATTTTTAAGGAGTGCAGTGAGAGGTGTTACAATCTTTCCATAATTCTTAACAAACTTGTGATAATAACCGGTTAATCCTAGAAATCCCCGTAATATTTTGAGAGTCTTTGGGTGAGGCCAGTCTTGCATAGCTTCAATCTTTTTAGGATCCACCCTGACTCCATCCTTTCCAACAAGATGATCCAAGTACTCAACTTCCAAGGCGCCAAAAGCACATTTAGATTGTTTTAGGAAAAGTTGGTGCTCAGAGAGTAGATGGAGAAATCGATGCACATGATCAAGATGGTATGTCCAGGTTTTTCTATAGATGAGGATATCATCAAAGAAAACTAAGAAAAAATGACGGAGAAAAGGATGGAAGACATGATTCATGAGGCTTTGGAAAGTGGAGGGAGAATTACAAAAGCCAAAGGGCATGACCAAAAACTCATAGTGGCCCTCATGATTTCTAAAGGAAGTCTTAGGAATGTCTGCCTCTTTCATATGTATCTGGTGGTGGCCATAATGAAGATCAAGTTTAGTAAAGAACCGGGCACCACTTAATTCATCCAAGAGGTCATCAATGAAAGGAATGGGAAATTTTTCTTTAATGGTGAGTTTATTGAGGGCGCAGAAGTCAAGATACATGCGCCAAGAACCTTATTTCTTAAGGACCATGACCACATGATAAGAGTAGGGGATTGTACTAGGTAAGATAACACCTGCGTTGAGAAGTTGTTGAACCATTTTTTCAATTTCATTTTTTTGGGAAACAGGGTGACGATTGGGACAGATACTGGGAGGAAGGATTCCTAGGACAAGGGGAATGGAATGATCATGAACACCACGGGAAGGAGGGAGTCCCTGGGGAGTGGAAATAACCACTTGATTGTTAGAGAGGATGGATTGGAGGACCTGAGACAGAGAGGGTGTCTCAGTTGCTTGTATGGAATGGAGTTGGGAAATAATGTCAGAATGACAATTTTTGAGCATCTTTTTCATGCGATGGGAACTAATGATATCCGGGGAACCGATGATGATTCCTTGGAACTTATATTGTTGGACCTCTTGGTCGAATTGCATGGTTAATTCCTTAAAATCCATGAGAATGGGACCCAAAGTCCTTATCCATTCTTCACCCAACACAATGTCACAACCGCCCATGTCGATAGAAAACATATTAGATTTCAGGTGGTAGTCACCAATTTGGAGACACACATTTTCACAACGCCCTCCACATTTCATGGACCCACCATTGGAATTCATGATTTGGAAATTATTGATTGCACGGATATAGCAATTAGTTTCTTGGGCAATGCAGTGATGAATAAAATTATGGGTGCTTCCACTATCAACAAGAATGATGACCTTCCTATGCTTGATGTAACCAATTAGCTTGAGGGTTTGGGGAGCATAGAATCCAGTGATAACATTTAGGGAAATGACCGGTTCTAGTTCAGGAGGGTCTGAGGGAGAGGTAATGTCAGTGGGTTCAGGTGACACAAACAAACGGGGAGCTTCAACATCCTCTTCCAAAACATCCTCTGAGATAGCCATAAAAATATTTTGTTCCTTACACTTGTGTCCAGGAAAATATTTGTCATCACAATTATAACGAAGGCCTTTGAGTTGGCATTCAACCATATCATCCTTGATCAATTTTTGGATCTTTAGTGGAGTAGAATGAGGAGTGGGATTTACTGGTTTAGTGCGAGGAATAAAGGAGGGTTTTCGGTTTTGAGAAGAGAAAACTTGTTGTTCTTCCTTAACTTGTTTATTAGCCTCCACCCAAATTTGAGGCCAAGCCATGAGGAAATGGGCATGAATCTCATCCTTGAGGCCATTGATAAAACATTCTTGGAAAAAAGCATCAGAAATGCCCTGTGTACGAAAATCCAGTCGCTCAAAAGAAACTATAAAGTCTTCCACGATTCCATATTGTTTCAACTTTATCAAATGGCCTAAATGGTTGGTTTCAGTGTCAAATAATTCATAAAGATCTGCCACAAAGTGTTTCCAAGCAACATACCCTTGGCAGACAATTTTTCTCCATTGCCACCATTGTGAATGTTCTTGATCTAGATGGAGAACACCATACCAGTGTTTAGCCAACTCGTCTGTAATGTCATTAAAAGAGAAATAATGTTCCATTTGAGTTACCCATCCAGTGGGATCTGAGCCATCAAAGTTGGTCACATCTACATGTGGAAGGCGTAGGTCACGCTAAAACTGATGGGGCTGAAAATTATGGGAATGAGAGGAAGTTTCACCTTTAGTATGCAAAGGTAGGTTAGATAAGGGAGGATCTGCAAGGATATGCAGCTCGGTGTAGATCATCGTAGTGACCGATTCAAGCTAGGTAGTAATGTCTTGTTTGAGGTATTGTTTGAGTTCCTCGATTGAGGCGACAATGGAGGAATTCATGTTTTCATTGATGGTGGAAATATTGGCACTGAGGTGTCTCACTTTCTGTGAAATTAGAGTGCAAGGTATTGAGGTGAGCTTCCAAGTCTTGGCTACGGGTATGGGCCATGATGATGAGGGAACCAAAAAGGGGTGGGTGGGGTCAAAAAATTTGCTGAAAATTGATAGGTATGAATGTGACAAGGGAGAAGAGAGAAATCAAATGGAATAGGTCTTAAATAATGGTGTAACAGGATCCATCAAGGGTTCTACAAACAAGGGTTTTCCCTGTGCTATAACTCTCTGATATACATGCAGGGTCTAACATTAGTACTTGGCCCAATATCTCAGGGAACCAACTAACGAGGCTAGACCGTGCCCTTAGCTGTACTACCCAAATACCCAGGTACTAGAGAGTATCTTCCTAAGTGTTTTTCTCGGTGGTACTATAGTAGTCAAGCAACCAATCGATTTATCTGAAGATGGCTTCATGAAATCTAGGTTGATTTGTATACAGGTGTTGTCTGATGTGCTACCACTCGAAGGGGTACCAACAGGAGTTACAAGGGTGGCCAACATATGTGCGCTTATGTATCACTTGTATTTCCTACATGTATGAATCCCCGACCATGGGTTTATGTGTGTAACAACAAATCTTTGTAGCTTAAAGATGTCGGAATACATCTCTACCATGAAAAGAATTAACCCACAATGTTTTGTCAAGGAAAATGCTCTGATACCACTTGTAATATTCCATATATAAAAAGTATGCAGAACATAAATAAATAGCTAGAAATGGTATATGAACAACAATATAACCAGAAAAACACCACAATAATACCAAAATGATACCAGAATAACACCAGAAAGAGAACTTTGATTACTCAGAGCAATGATCACTTGCCTCTTCGAGGGGGAAACCTCCAACAGAGTGGAGCTCTATTACAATCATATCCAGGAAATCTTTTATCATACCCTTGACTCATATTTATACTAAATATGTCTATCAAAAGAACCATCTAGAGGAAGATCCTTCTAGAAGTGAAAGCTTCTATTAGTCTTCTTACATTGGGCTTATTCTTCCTTATTGCTAGGCCTTATTAATATTGACCTTTATTACATCAGAATATATTATTCTACCTATGTGAGGGGTTAGGTCCCTAACATGCACATAAACAATGTATATGAGGTATTGGACCCTGTCCATGTTGAAGGAGCATTTTTCCAAGTTGGCATATAGCTTGTGTTGTCACAAAATGGGCAAAACCTGTTGAATATGATGCAAGTGTTATACCCAAGTATTGTTGTAGATGAGGATGTCATCCAAATACACCACCACAAAATAATTATTGAAAGTACACAAGATATTTTCTATCATCCTCATGAAAGTTGTTGGGGAATTTGTTAAACCAAAGGGCATGATCAGCCATTCAAAAAGACCTTCTTTTGACTTGAAGGAAGTTTTCCATACATCTGTCGGTTCTATTGGGACCTTATGGTAGCTAGACTTGAGATCATTCTTAATGAAGTAATTTCCCCCCTTCAGCTGATCAAGGAGATCGTTGATTTGGGGAATCAGGTACTGATTCCTGACTGTGATTTTATTTAGGGCCCGATAATCAATGCAGAGTCATGAAGTCCCTTCTTTCTTCTGCACTAGCACGATTAGGCTTCTATAGGGTGATGAGATGGGTCAGATGTGCCGATTTTGGATAATTTCTTGGATTTGACACTTGATCTCCTCATTTTCTAGCAGAGAGCGATGATAGACTAGCCCATTGGGTAGCGGTGCACAAGGGGTCAAGTCGATGGGATGATTGACCTGATAGTGTAGAGGTACCCCAATAAGTGATGAGAACATGTCTTTGTATTCTTCAACAATCTTATCCACTTGATTTTTCTTTGTGGAGAGGTTGGCCATAGAAGCCATGGATGTGGCTATGACCTTTCATTCACTCTGAGAGAGAATAATGAACAAGACAAACTTCCCAGTCTGAGAAATGACCTTCCTGCATTGCTTGGCAGAGATGAAGGAAATAACAGTAGGTGGAATTGGCTCAGGTATCCTATACAATTTCCTATTCAAAGTAACAATAACACTGTGAATCCTAGAGTCATATACACCATGAAATTTCCATAAATAAGGTTGGCTCAAAAGAACATCACAAACTTCAAGGGGAGAAACATCACACAATACCTCATCTTTGAATGGCTTGATTCCATATGACAGGTGACATTGTTGCTGATGAAAATATTGCTTCCTTGATAGAGCCATATGATGGTGGTGTAGGTCCAGAATTATCGGTAGGGATAGACACTTGATGACCTATGATGAAATGAGTTTCTTCTGGCTACTTCTATCAATGATGAAGTGCATCAGAGTTCCTTTTACCCACATCTATGAATGAAAGAGGCGCTCGCCTTCTCCATCTCATCAGGTTCACCGGGCTATATCTTGGTGGTAGCAATGGTGGCACTCGATTCCACATCAATGATCCATATCCCCTTTTCTAGTTTTGACTCAGAGTTAGAATCTGCATCTAATTCAAAGGATTTTACCTCATCCACCAATGACTGCTTTGAACAGAAATCAACAATTTTGTGCTAGGGGATCTTATGGAAGTCACACCACTTCGTGGTATCTTTATTTGTCTTCCCATTGTCCTTCCTTGCTTGTGGATTGGAATGGTTGTCCCGAGGTTTCCCATATTTACTCTATCATTTATTCTGCAGGTTGGGGATTCCCTTTCCTTGCTTCTGCTATGAGGGGTTCACAGACCCAAACTGTCGTGTCTTTTGTTTAAGCTTCTGCTTGATTTTGATGGCATATCGATAGGTCACGCCCAAGGATGAGATGTTCAAAAAATCCATTTATGTGTGGATGCATTTATGCAGAATGCCATGGTACTTTATCACCAGATGTCATTCAGAATATTTGATACCCAACTTGGTGTGCAAGGTATGAAATACATTATTGAACTCTAACATTGTTTGGTCTCTTTCTTGCCACAGTGTGGTCCATCGTGTATACAAGTCATCATAACTTCCAACAGGTTAGTATTGTTCCTTAATAGAATCCCTAAAAGAACCCCAAGTGGGTGCAACTCAAATAATGTGGATCCCTCTATTTCCTTTTGCTCACAAAAAGTCTCCCACTACTCATTTACATCGAGGACAACCTTAAGGAGTGCAAATATAATCTTTTCTCTATAGGAAAAGTTCTGGACAAAAAAATACCCTTCTAGAAAGTTTAGCCATTTATCTACGAAATTGACATATGTTTGACCTTAAAATATATGAATACCAAAATTGATATGTACCTTGAAGGGGGTGGCTCCTATGCTTGAGGTGGATGTGTCACTTGTCGGTAGTCGTCAAAGGATTTGTGAAAAGTTGTCCATCATCTTGTTCCTTTGTCGCTTAAGGGATTCCTTGAGAAACATTTTGAAAGGATCTCCTATCCCTTCATCTTTATTTTCACCCTCCATGGACAGTTTCTTCGGCATGCGAGAGCAATTTTCCTCGAGAAACAAGCTTGAGACCCAACTCTCTATACCCTAACTACGTTGGGGACATGCATTAAAAAAATGACAAGGAGCAAACCGCTCTGATACCATTGATCCATATTTATGAGAGGAACGAAAAGAAACCACATATTTATAATATTAACATAGAGACACAGTGAACAATAACAGAGATACAATAAAACTTGGCTTCTATTAAATAAGAAATATGTTGAAAACTATAAAACGTAGACTGAAAACAAGCTTGCTAGAATGGTGGCAGGTTATCTCTGAGAAGAGATGTGATGGCTATTCTCATTCGCAAGAAGATGAGTACAATGAGGCTCTGAAGGCCTTTTTACAATAAACATGAATTCCAAAGCCCTAGACATCCAAAAACCTCACCCTAGGAGATGAAGCACCAAAAGTCATGTGGGCCCTGTTGTGGTAAGTTAGTACATCAACTTCTTGGGGTCGTAACTTTTGCATACAGTCTTCGTTTAGGGCACATGATAGCTAGTTGGAAAGGTATTGATGAGGATCTTAATTTAAGGGGATCAATTAGATACTTTGGCTATTATTGAGGTTCCTGATTGTGAAAAAAACATCGTTTAGGCCCTCAAAAATGGCCTTGGAAGTCAAGGAATCGAAAAATTACTAAAAATAGTAAGTTTCCAAAAACAATTGTTTTAAGCTAGTTGGACAAGGTGGGTGGCCGTCGAGATCCTCCTGGATCATTCTATTACTCCTGAAGTGTTGATACTCCTGAAGTGATGTTACTCATGAGGCGTTGTTATTTCCAATAGACTGAGGATGGTATTTGGAGACCATAATTATTCGTACTAATGTTGATTGGGTTGTTGATTCACGCAAGTCTCTCAGGGAAATGACCTATATTCCTAGATGATGTGGCCATTTTTGCAAAGTCACGAGTATTGTGTTATCATGAGTCTATTTTAACAACTTGAATTAATGGACAGTTCATTAAACAAGATCTATAATTAATCATATTATGTTACAATTGGTTGTAAGAAATTTTAATATCTTCCTAAATAAGATTGTATTGAACAGATTGAGATTCGAAAGATTCTCAAAGCTATTTGTAATTGTCAGTTTTCTACGATTAGTTTAGAAGAAAGATATTTTAAAAAGCAAAGCATTTCCTCTCCCAAACTAGTCTAGTTTTTTAAACAATCAGTTTGGTCGACGAGAAACAACATCTGCACCTGTACTTATTGATTTTGGATTAATAAAGATTCAACAAGTTTGTGGTTCCTTTTATGTGTAATTACGTCATAGTTTCTGTATCTCTTTCCAACCCCTGCTAATGAGGAAGGGCCCTCCTCTTTAGCAGGGTTGTTGTTACTGTACTAATAGGTAGATTTATATTGAGATTGATTGTTGTTAGTGTGCTTGGATGATTGTTGTTATTATTATTTATTATCAGTTGTGAGTGTTCTTGTGTGGATGCAAAGTGTTGTTACTCAAGTTAGATTGTGAATCTAGTTTAGTTCAATGATTATTGTTGTTATTGGTCTCTTGTGTTGGATTGGTTGATATTAGTTATTGAGAAATTCATCTAGACTCAAAATGTTGTAGATGGTTTTCCTTTTATGAATCATCAACTTGCTTTTGATTTACTTTGTTTCAGCAAGGTGTTCCTCTTGCCAGTTGAATGAATTGTTTCCCTTATAGAGAGTAAATCTATTTCATTTCCAGCAAGAGTGTGGTTTGTTTTATTTCCTAGCAAGAGTGTGGTTTGTTTCCTTCTCCGGTAGGTGATTCCTTTATAAAGAAAGTGTGGTTTATTTCATTCATGCAAGAGTGGATTTATTTCATTTACAATAGTGTGGATTTATTTCCTTTAGTGTTGGAGTGAGATTTTTCCATTTATGCAAGAATGATTTCATTTTAGTAGGTGTTTCTTCCCTTTGAAACAATGTGAGAGTGTTTATTTTCAGCATTGTGATTTTGTTTCCAGCAAGTGTGCAAAGTGTTTACTTCATTTGTGTGATCTTAATTCTAGCAAGTGTGTTGAGTCTTTACTTTCAAGCAAGAGTGTTATACCTAGCTAGGTGTGATTTACAATTCAACAAGGGTGTTTTTTTTTCAATAGTGAGGAACTTAGCATGTAGTGTGTGTTTAATTCTTGAGATTTTGTCCTTCAAGTTACAGGATAGTGTCAGTTAGGGAATTGTTTCTTGCATATAATTTGCACAATAACCTTGCAATAAAAGACTTACCTCGAGTTGACAATTAATGTATTTGATGTTTTAATAGGACAATTAAATACACCAATAGGGTGAATATGCTTGATTCCTCTCATTTTTTGGACATGTTGTGTGGATGAATGTGTGTGAAGAAACAATGGGATGCAAGGACCAAAGGAACGTTGTGTGGGTACTTTTCAACTTATAAGCCCCATCATACCATGATCCTTATGCCAATGTGGGAAGCCACATTGAGGGACTGGTGCCTCCTACTATAATAATGTTTGAATGATTATGAGGTTAATTATGTTTTCTTTCTCTCCTTTGTGGGAAGTGTTATGTTGGGGGGGACTGTTGAAACAACAATTAGATACAACGTCTAATAACTTGTTTTGTGGGTGCATGTGTGTAAAAACAAATTCGAGCATGGAAACATATAAGACCCAACATACCACGATCCTTATGTATATGGGCGAAAACACAAATGAGTGGTGTCTCCTACTAACATAATGGTTAATTTGTTTCAGGGTGAATATGATCGCTTTCTCTCCTTGTTGGACATGTTGTGTGGATTCTTGTGTGTGAAGAAACAATTGGATACAAGGACCAAGAACATGTTTTTAACAACATATAATTCCCAACATACCATGATCCTTATTCCAATGGGAACAACCATAAGGGAGTGCTATCGCATACTTACATAATGGTTAATTGGGTGCAGGGTGAATACAATGTGAAACACCAACCAGATACAAGGACCAAAAAAATTTTCTATGCATCTGTGTGTGTGTGTGAAACAAAAGTCAGGCGTGACAACATATTTGTCTCGACATACCATGATCCTTATGTCAATGAGGAAACTAGAAGGGAGTTGTGTCTCTTACTAACATAATGGTTGATTGGTTGCAAGTGAATATGCCCACTTTCTCTCCTTTGTGGGACATGTTCTGTGTTTGTGTGTTTGTGTGTGAAACAATAGTGAGATGTGTTGTGTTGATACATGTGTGTGAAATGAAAATTTGGATACAAGGACTAAGGATGTGATTTGTGGGTGTGCGCATGTGAAACAAAAGTAGAATGTGTTGTGTGGGTGCATGTGTGTGAAACAACAATAAGATATAAAGAAATGTTGTGTGGGTGCATATGTGTGAAACAACAATGAGATATAAAGAAATGTTGTGTGGGTGCATGTATATGAAACAATAGTTCATAACAATACATAGTCCCAACATATCATGATGCTTATGTCAATGGGGGAAAGTTACCACAAGGACATGTTGTGTGGATGCATGTGTGTGAAACAACAATTAAATATAAGGATGTGACAAGGACCAAGGACATGTTGTGTGTGTGTGTGAAACAAAAATCGAATTTGACAACATATTCATCTCAATGTATCATGATCCTTATGCCAATGAGGGAAACCACAAGAGAGTGGTGTCTCCTACTAAAATAATGGTTGATTAGTTATTGAGTGAATATGCTTGTTTACTATCCTTTATGGAACATGTGAGTATTTGAGAGAAACAACACCACATGTCTATGTGTGAAACAACAATCAAATATAAGGATCAAGAACAAGTTGTGTGAGTGTATGAAAGTGAAACACGAGTGAGATGTGTGTCTAAAATAACAATAAGATACAAAGATTTGTTGTGTGGGTGCATGTGTATGAAAACTATAGAATACAATAATTAGTAATAATATATTAGTCCAAATATACCGTGATATTTAAGACGATGAGGACAACCAGAATCAAGTGATTGGTTATGAAGTGAATATGAAACAAATTTTTTATAAAACATAGAATAAAAGTATAGAAAATTTTAATTTTGTAATTATACAACCAAATCATCTTCATAATAAAAAACAATTAATACCCATTTAAACCAATTTAACTTATAAATGTTTTTTTAAGTAAGGGGTAAAGTCATCTCAATCCATAGGCTCTTGACTCACTTTGTCGTTTAGTCAAGTCAATCCATCGGCTTTTCTATATTACTTTGTTTCGTGCCTTATGCACTTCAGTTACAAATTCACGCCTTATAATCCCTATTATTAGTCACCCCTCGGTCGGGCACAATATTTAATGGTGAAGACTCACTTTTTTTCAATAAATTACTTGACTTACAAATATTTAAATTTACAGCCGACACCTATAATTAAAGCAACGGACTAGATTGAGTTCGTCTTGGATTTTTTTTAGCTGCCTCAAATTGAGTAATCTTTGAAAATGATAAAAAATAATTCAATTCAAAATAAATTGTACAGAGAATATGTTTAGTAGTTTTTTTAGGTTACAAGGTTAGGTTAATAGTCAGCAAGCATCTTATTGGATTTTTTTAGCTGGCTCAAATTGAGTAATCTTTGAAAATGATAAAAAAAATTCAATTAAAAATTAATTGTAAAGAGAATATGTTTAGTAGTTTTTTAGGTTACAAGGTTAGGTTAATAGTCAGCGAGCATCTTATAAAGTGAGATTTGAATTAAAAATACTAAATTATTAAGAATATTTAAATTACTAACCATTAAAAAAATATAATAAATTTAAAATTTGATAATAAATTTAGAATTTAATAATAATTTTTTAATTTAATAATAAATAAATTTAAGTTAAGAATTTCTTTAGGTTTGGAATTTCAGATTTATTTTGTTTGTTAAATGAAATTTTTACGATGGTTGGATGTTTTTCCTTTTAATTTTTGTGTAAATCAAATTTTGATAATGGTTGGATGCTTTTCATTTTATGTTTTATGTAAATTCTTAAATATAAATGGGTGTGTGTATAAAGTTGGTGGACGAAAAAGTGGCAAGGGGGTTAGCAGGAATGTCTACACATTCTCAGGAACACGCATGCATTACTAATCCTATAGGTTTGGCAAGTCCCAAATCTCCAGTTAGCATGCCACATAGGTTCATCGGAAGGAACATGTGTGTGTTCATGAGAGCACGTGTGTTTCTAGAAATGCGCACAGGTTCCTATTGTGCCCATTTTTAAGGGAACATGAGCGCTTTTTGTGCTCATTTGCACACCACGTCTCGTGATTTTCCAAATTGGAGCAAGCAAACATGACAAATAGAGGAGGAGAAAAACCCGGGATCTTGCCATCGTGTCCATTGCAATAAAGATATGGTTGAATTTTTGTCATTTCCTCTCTTGGCTTTGCAAAAAATCCAAAACAATTAGTCATGGGTTATAGATGTAAATCTCAATGACATTGAACACTTATTAGCTAGGTTTACTACACATAATTAATACTTAAATGTAAATCTCTCAACAATTCATTAATCTTGTGCAGGTTCTTTTCAAGTTCGTTGTAAAGATAACACATAGTTTTTCTTTGTTTTACAAAAAATTATCTTAATGATTTTGTTGGGATAAAATAAAATTATTGTTTGTAATAACTTTGTCATAAGTCCACTTATTAAATTGCCATTTTAAATTGCAACATATATTATAAAATGGAACCCAAAGACAATGTAAATGGTCAACCAATAGACCAAGGTGAGGAAAACCCCAACCCACCACAACCACCCAACATAAACACCCAAATTGATGAGGGGTTGGACACATTAACAACACTTGTAAATCAATTAAGGGGCATGGGAGAACCAAGCAGAGAGTCCTTGGTCACTTCATTGGATGCCATTATGAGGTCCATTGCAAGTGCCCAAGGGAAATTGACTTCTATTTATGAATATAGGGAAATAATGTTTGAGTATTGCAACACTCTATTGGATAGAAAGTAAGTTGGAGACTTGGGTATATCAAAACAACAACTGATGTCTATTTTTATTGATCCTCGATCTCAACAACAACCACCCATGACTAAGAAATGCATTTGCATTGACTGGTACATCCACCCACAAATGAGTGAAAACTAGATGGATAGGTGGTACATGGTATTTGATAAACCTCCTTGCAATAACAGAGAGGTGCCTTTATATTTTTTGCGAAAATTATGGGCTGAATTTATTTCGGGTCAGCATGTCAACTACTTCAACATCGGTGACATCGAGTAGGCGATTCAAGGGTCCACACAGGACCGAGAGTATGCTAGGTGTTATCCCATGTTAGGTCCTCTTCCCCCCAGGAAAAGGCATGACCCCCCCTATCCAACATCCTCATATTGCAAAGAGATTGCAGTAGAAGCAAGTCGCTATATCATCATTGAATTAGAGCATAATACAACATGGAAACTTTGTTGCACTATCTCAACAGGAGGCGTCTATCAGTGACATTGATAGAGGGGTCAAAACTTCACCCTGTACAACAGAGTGGAGTGAGGAGATGACACATGGACATAGAAATCATCCATGTGAACCTCACATATGCATGAGTTATGAGAAAACCTGTTATGGGCCTATGGAGGCCAGTCGACAATAGAGCTTCATGGAAGAGGTTAGTATCTTAACCATCTCTATGCTCTTCATCATTGTATATTCATATGGTATTTTTTGTATTTATATAAATATTTTATTGTATGCTATTTTGTAGTTGTTACATCCGTGTAACAAACCCTCTACATCCATGGATGCAATAGTGCATGTCTCCACCAATGATGCAACAATAGAGGAAACATACTCATTTGGCGTACCCCATACACATGTATGTGTCACTTTTGATAAATTCACCATGGTCATTTCTTTATGTTATGGAATCCTTAAATTTTTAATGTTTTTGTGTTTCTACAGGTTGTGGGACTAGATGATGTCGAGGAATATCCATTTAGGATCGACAAGTCACCTGCATCATAGGTATCATGTGTAGAGTTAAATATCGTTTAAATCTCAAATTTGTTGTATTTATGTTGTTGAATTTTACTATTTGCTACTAATAGTTCAATATTATTAATATGTATGCAAGCTGCTAACATATTCACTAGGTGTAGTACTAGTCCACTCCCTAGGCACCTGGCCTATGCTCATGGTTTATCTTACTCTAGGCCAAGGGATTTTCCATCACTTGTACAACCTATGGGGTCCATTACTACCCACCCCCAACATATTTCTTATTTGGTGCATCCTCAGTGGATGCATCCACATGCCACCCATCTGCGCCACCTCTTCCATCGCATCCATCCACAGTGGATGCACCCGTATGCCACTAACCCCCACCACCATTTCCATAGGCCCTGTTGTGCTACTTATATGTGTAATATAATGCACTCATTAATTATCAATCCAGGATTCGTAATCAACAAAGTTACAAGACACCAGTAAGGAAGGTAATTCTAATGTCATGAGTATAGAACTATGCTAGATTATGCATGCTGGAAACAAAACAAACTAGCAAATCAAAACACACTTTGGTTGTCTTTCACAGAGAGGCTATCTACTCCATTATGGCACATGCAAATATGAGATGGAGTTCTTTTGAAAATCAACTTTGCCATCTGACCCATAAAAATAACTATGCAATCACACTTCTGAAAGGGAAATCACACATCAATCATCAAGACATAGCATGGGTAGTTCAATAGTTAATACACTGAGTATGTTGTGGTTCACAATGTGTTGTTCTGAACTTCACTAGTTCTCCTTCAAATATGTCTGACTATTGCTGCCAACATTTATGTCCATGAAACGAAATCAAATTCATAAAAATGGAAACATAGCATGTGCAAAAAAAAAAGATCTCTAAGAAATCAAAACCTAAACTGAACTACACTTCTATCATCTGAAAAGATCAAAGCTTCAGCTAGTCTAACATTTATACTATTGAAATCAACTACTAACACTAATCTATAATGATGTTGACCTTTGTTGGGCGGTGGGCCCTTGCTGCTTCAACAGGTCAGCGAATGGAGTCTACAGTAAGCTCTCTTTCAATCCACACATTTCGCTTACTAAAATTTCAAAACATAGAATTAAACTATGCTAACAACTCAACTCACATTCATTCATAAATGATCAAGACTTGGAAATAATTGACATCCTTCTATTAAAATTCAACTCAAAATCTGTTTTGCAATATGTAACACTGCTTCACATACTGTTTTATGCTAACTCTCTACTACCTCCACCATCCTTGTCATGACTATTTAAATAGTCTTAGTCGTGAAACACAAGGAGGTGAAATCTTTAGCAAATCAGTCAATTGTCAAATTTATATATTCGGTTACATATTTTAAGATTCATCCTCATGACACGAAGTGTATGAGAATGAAGCAATAAACAAACAAGCTTATCATAACTTTGCTAGAGATTTAATGATTCAACAAACATCCAACAATTATCTTTGGTACGATCTGCAGCTAAACTTGGTATATTATGCTTCCTATATTGGTATCGGATCGTGATAGGTGAGATTTGGTAAATGGTACTGGATCTGAACAGTATGCAATTGGTCGGTACCGAACTAGAATAGTATACAGTCGTTGGTACCGGATTGTGACAGTGAATGGTTCGGTACCAAATCTGAATGGAAGGTGCGCTTGGTACCGGATTCGGACAATGGCAATCTGGTGAATAAGTACTGGATAATTGAGTTGGTACAGAAAGGCTAGACTCATCTAGAGGTCAAAGTTTACACGTGGAAAATTAAAACATTAGTACATGAAACATTTAGTCTCCTAGCTCAATAAACCACAAAAATGCATGAATTAATTATACTTTACCTTATGACCTCATCAATGGATAACGATAATGTTCTTTGTCATTTATCCAAGATTAGGTAAGCCAAAAGGGTATATATGAGGAGTATAATAGGGTAGTGGGGATGTCAATTTAGAGGCTCAACATTCCCCCATGCCAAAACCATTGCATGTCCTCATGCAACTAAAACAAACCCAAATTTTTTCAAAATTTGAGACGCCATTCTTTACTTCTGTGGATCAATGATGTTGATGGCTGAGGCTTCTGCTTTTAGCTCCCTTTTTATGACCCTAATGTATTGTAAGAGTCTTAGTACCTTCTTGAGCTTATTAGAAGTCTCTTCATGGTCATCTTGGAGTTGCTGGATGTTTTCCTTCAGTTGCTCATTTTCCTTTTTGATATACCTGTCCAATAGTTGGGTTTCCTTCACTTCTTGTTTGAGTTCCTAGTTTTGTTTTTGTAGCTCCCCAATATTTTTCTCATCTGTGCTTTTGTTAAGGTCTTTGTTGACTCCATTGTTTCTGGTTGGATGTATTCTATTTCCTCAACTTCCTCCCTCATCTCACATAAAGTAATAGTGACTTATTCCTCGGTCAAGCTAGGGATGTCATCCTAGACTGATAGGTCTTCAGAAGGGGAGGTAAGATCTATTGGATCTTCATGTGTATGAGGACTGACAACTACTTTTCCTTTCTTTGCCATGCTCCTTGTGGTTCTTTTACAAGGGGGTACTGGACCAGGGGTGCTCACAGGCTTCCTTTTCTTCTTTTCTGTTTGTGGAATGGTTACAGGGGATTGTTCTATAGACTATTCACTTTTATTTTTTGAGTTATTCTTCTCTTTCCTCACAATGTTTTTCTTATGACCCTTCTCCTGAAGTGCTACTGTTGAAGTCTCCTATACTAATTTGGTTTTACCTTGTGATTATTGACTTTTAAAAATCTTATTGACTGTGGAAGAGGGCCCTGCTTGTTTACTAGCTTTATCATTTTGGCTCACTGTTCTGGATGATGATGGAGTTACCTTATCTTTCTTGCCCTTTTTCTTTTGAGGTTCCTTATCTTTCTTTGGAGCAAGCTGGGATTCCTCTACAGGTTTGTTTTCTGTGGGAAGGTGTTAAGTGATGAGGATTTTCGAGCTAATCCTTTTCTTCCTGATTTCATGTAAAACTAACATCTTAATAAGACCTTGATGGTAAATGCTAGTCTTCTCAGTTTTGGATAGGGATTTGACACCTCTTACCATCTTGTTCAGACTCATCCATAAAAAATATGGGAAATCAATTTCAGGGCCTCCTTCAAACTGTAATAAAAGCCTAAGATGATATATGAAGGTTACATCATACCTTCCCTCACAAGTGAGGAATTGTTGAAGACTAGCAAACATTAGATGATATTCTTCCTTGATATAGTTCCTAGGAATCCCCTTTTTCCAATCAGGGTGTTGATGGTCTTCTTTCAAAAATCGTTGGCACATTTCCTTGTTGATTCCTACTCCTTTGAAATACTTGGCTCCTCTATTAGGTAATCCTGTGGCTTCCCTTAAGGTTGCTTCATTGATTGTTAGCTGCAGATTTCCTATGTGCACAATATCTCCATCGTAACCCTGAATAAATGCGTGAGATACCTTCTCATGACAGCCTGCGAATTTCTCCAAAAATGGCATCCATCCCACTCTAGCATACTTCTCTCTACACAGTTGGAACTCCTCGGTCTCTCTATAAATCTGGAAGACCGGTTCATGTCTACTTACAACCATCTTTATAAATTGTGAGAAAAAAAATTGGGCTGTAGCGGAAGGATTTAGTCAGTTGATGAGGGTAAGGGTTTGGTACCGGAGATCACAGGGAGGAGTAAGCTCAGAACTGGAGAAAAATTGGTAATGAAAAAACAACTATGGTGATGGCGTTGCTAATTCAGATGGTGAGTTTAAGTAAAGATGTCATAAAGGAAAATTAGGACAAGATGAGGCTCATCTAGATGGCTTCGCCGCCCAGATAGGCCATTTCATTTATGCCCGTTAGTGCAATGATGGGGATGAAACATTGGGTGTCGAAGCATCATTATTGTTTGGGAAAGGTGATTGGACTTCTGAGCGGTGAATTTGATGTTGAATCGTGGCTCATGACATGAGATACGTCCGTGATTTCTTAAGGACAAAGCACGTTCGTGGCTCATCATTACTAGACATGCTCCATATTCACACTTTTGATGTGATTTTTCCTTCAATCATTTTCAAGCACTTATGTGATGAGAGGATTGATTAAGGTTAGGCATATGGGTATGAGGGAAGTGATAGTTAGGTGCATGGTTTTAATATTAACGTCATAAGATCTAGTATACATTTTCATACCTCTTGTAGTTTTATAAGCAAAGGAAAATAAATAATACCATGTTACCTTTGTTTTTACCATTGTATAATCAATACCCATAGCATATGTGACTACCTTTGTATTTGAAGCTTGCAGATTTTCAGAGTTCATCTTTTTAGGCTAGAGTTTTCTGGAAGCTTCGTTCCAGAATTTCCTGTACTTCATGAGACTTCTTTATTCTGTGCTTGTCTTCTTTTGTGTCTGGTTTTGTAGTGTTGTAGGGTGAATTTACTGGTTTCTGAGGATGAGGTGTGAGTCTGAAAAAGAGTTTTGAAAAGATCTCTTTGACCCTCCCCCATGCCGAGAATGTTGCATATCCTTATACAAGAAGATCTAACATCTTGTATCATAATGAAAAACTGATAAGAGAAAAAGAAACCAAATCAAATTCCAAAAGTACATTTATCACCTAGCATATGATCACATGCCTAACAAATTTGAAACTGCCTTTCTTTTGATGACTTATTGACAAGGGTAGCATTCAACAGTGAAGAAAGGGAGGTGTTTACATTTTTTCCAGAAGAATAGATCCAACCTAACTTGCTTCAAAAATTTACTATCATTAGATGTTATGGATAAATTTCACAGTATAAGTAGATTAGACTCCCTAGTTAGGGCTCCACTCTTAAGAAGTTTCCTTCTTAGGTAATGTATGCTTTAGATGTTAGACTGGTAAAGTTGACTTAGGGTAATTCTCAAATGGACATTTGCTTGTAGCAATTCTCTTGTCTGTTAATATGGAGTTTGTATCTCATAAATGTCAACAATGACCTTTGCTTGTAGAGTTCATTTTTTAGATGAAAAAAGTGAAGTTTTCAATCAGACAAGTATAGATGAGACATTTCTCAACCAGAACCCACTAACAGAAAGCCTGTTTAGTACTCCAGTGGGGTAGTTGTGATAATTAGTGAGAGACATCCCTTCCCCAAGCAGAATGCCCCATTGCCAACAGGCTTGTTCAGTACCCTGATGGGTTTGCCTAGTCATACCACAGATCGGTACCCGCTGCCAGTAGACCTGTTTAGTATCCCAGTGGGTTAGTCTCTTAAACCCTTTTTCCATCAGAGGTTTCTTGGCCATAGTCACCTATTTCAATTTTTATTAAAGAGTGTTTTTTCATGGTGACAAGGGAGGCTCGTTTGAAAACCTTTTTACAGTCTGGTATGGTATTAGGTTGGAAGGTATATTCTTTTATTTGGATGTCTTTAAAGATTTGTCTGAAGGAAAAATAAACTTATGTATTGCACATTAGATTCGTATGTATAATTTTGTCTGAATTTGTCCATAAGAGAATGACCTAAATTTACCTCAGGGTATTGATACATCCTCTTCCATAAAATTTTTCCTAGTGTGCTCATGACATAGAGTGTTCATATACTCATATGTTACTCTTTAGAAAAGATAATCCAATTAATACTATTGAAGTCTAGTTAGGGTGAGATAGTTACTTGTAGGCTAATATAATTTTTATCCCTTTAATCATGATGAAATATTGGGTAAAGGAAACCTCTAGACTTTAAAGCAAACTAAGCATGGTTCTTTTAACAATCATAGGTAAATATTATGTCTTCTTTGTCAAGCAACAGAACCAAAAGAAATTAAAACACTTCCTTTTAGCTAGCAACGGAACGAAAAGAAATTAAAAATTCTTCCCTTTTTGCAACAGAACCAAAATAAATTAAAGATACTTCCCTTTAATCATCAATAGAACCAAAAGAAATGATTTCTTCATAAGGGCTTCCATTTGATGCTGCATTCAGCTTCTTGGTTCCAACTTAAGTGGTTGCTGCATGGATTCATACTTCATATTAATTGACATAAGCTTTTGAAATATGCATAACATTCCTTGTCAATTAGGTGATGTGTCCTGATAGTATCATATAAGGACAAACTTCTAGTACCAGACCATCACAGGACTGCTGGTACCGGACCAGAACAAGATTTCTAGTACTGGAGCAGAACAGAGTATTGTTGATGCCTACAAACTGATGTTTAGCAAGTTCTTTAAGGATAAAATAAATTATAGAAATCTACTTACAAAGATAAAATGTGAAAGTAAAACAAAAGGAGGTAAGAATCCCTTGTTACCTTCAGCTTATTAACAAAACACAATCCACACCTATGTACAATTTTAAAAAAAAATAAACCAATCAATCAATATGGATTAGTAGGAAGGTCTTCTTCCTTACTGATCACCTGCATATCTGAATTTTGTAGTATACGAGTCAAAAATTCCTCTTTTGATAGGGGTTTGTTATAAATTCTCAACTGGTGACCATTCACAAGTAGTGGTGTCTGTTGTTCATCAATTGTATTTATCCTAATTGAACCATTGTCATAGACAGTGCCAATTTCGTAAGGTCCCATCCAACGAGTAGTTAACTTACCTTTGAAGTTCTTGAATCTGATGTCATACAACATGGCCCAATCTCCCATCCAACGATTAGTTAACTTACCTTTGAAGTTCTTGAATCTGATGTCATACAACATGGCCCAATCTCCTTGTTGAAATTTTTTCTTTTTGAGATACTTGTCATGCCATTTTGTTCTCTACTCTTGAATGAGGGTGGTTCTTTGAAGTGCTTCTTGTCTGATTTTGTCCAACTCATTAAGCTACAAGAGTCTTTGTTGTTGGGCTTCATCCAAGTTCATGCAAACTTGTACTGCAGTCCTGAAGGTTTTTTATATGGAATTCTATGGGGAGAAGTACCTGCTTCCCATACACCAACTCGTAGGGTGTATGTCATGTTGTATTCCTCTAGGTGATTCTATAAGCCCATAAGGCTTCTAGTAATATGTCAGCCCATCCCTTGTGGTGTAGCTGTATTGTTTTGGTAAGAATGGACTCAATAACTTTGTTGGTAGATTCTACTTGTCCATTTTCCTATGGATGGTAGGGTGTAGATTTCCTGTGTTTAATTTGGTACTATTCTGTAACAGCTTTGACTAGATTAGAGGTAAATTGAGTTCCCCGATCAGTCACAATTTCTCGAGGTACACCAAATCTAGTAAAGATGTCATTAAAAAGGAAATCTACCACTAATTGTTCACTTGTAGCTGGTAAATATTTTTCTTCAACCCACTTAGTCACATAGTTAGTGCATACAAGTATGTACTTTTTCTTTTTAGATGCAGGGTTAATGGGCCCTACAAAATCTAATGCCCATTTCTCGAAAGGCTCAATGACTACTTGGGATTGAAGTGGCATTTGGTCTCATGCGGTAGGCTTACCCACTCATTGGCATTCATCGCAATTGGATACATAGGTTTTAGCATCTTTGAAAATATGAGGCCAATAATAACCAGATTGCAGAACTTTATAAGCGTTCCTCTTGTCTGCGAAGTGTCCTCCAAAAGGACCATCATGGAAGGCTTGAAAAATATCATGAATTTCATCTTCCCTTACACATCTCCCGATTACCAAATCTGGTCCTGTTTTGTAGAGACAATAATTGTGCCACATGTAGTTTTCACTTAGCTGAATTACTTTCTATTTTTCTCTAGGAGACAATTTCTGAGGCATCTTCCCTGTCACAAGATAGTTAGCTACATTTTCATACCAAGGAGTGAATGTAGAAATAGCAAATAAATTTTCATCCGGAAAGTTATCTTCTACGGGTGCGTTATCTTCTAGATGAATCATTCTAGATAAGAAATCAACCACAAGATTATCCTTACCAGGTCTATCAATAATGTTGATATTGAAATCTTGTAATAATAACAACCATCTTGTAACTCTAGGATTTGTTATAGGTTTGTTCATTAAGAATTTGATGGCTGAATGATCAATGTGTACAAAATCTTGATATCCTATAATATAGTGTCTAAATTTATTGATAGCATGGACCACAACTAGCAATTCTTTTTCTGTGACCGTATAATTAACTTTAGCTGGAGACATATTTTTACTGACAAAGTAAATAGCATAAGGAATTTGATTTTCCCTTTGTCCAAGAACTGCCCCAAGGGCTATGTCTGAGGCATTGGTACAGATATGAAAAGGAAGGGACCAATTTGGTCATCTTAATACATGGGTAGTTGACAATTTCTGTTTTAGAATCTCAAAAGATATTTGGCATTCATCATCCCATTTAAATTCGGCTTCTTTAGATAATAACTTGAATAAAGGGGTAGCTAGGCTTGTAAAATTCGTAATGAATATTCTATAGTATCCAACATGCCCTAAAAAGCTACGAACTTCCTTTTGTGAGGAAGGTATTCTAATTTGTGTGATAATATGAATGTTTTCTGGATCAACTTTCATTCCAAAACCAGAGATGTGATGTCCCAAAACAATACCTTCAGTGAGAATCATAGTTGACTTTTCATTACTTAGGGTAAGATTAGTTTCCTTACACCTAATCAAGACTTTTTCTATACTAGTCAAAGCTTCTTGGAAGTCTTTTTCATGGACTGTAAAGTCATCCATGTATATTTCCACACAATCATTGGTCAAGTCAGAGAAAATGGCTAGGACATCCCTTTGAAAAGTGGTTGGGGCATTGCAAAGTCCAAAAGGAAGAACCCTATAAGCATAGGTTCCCCATGGACAGGTGAAAGTGGTCTTCTTCTCATCTTCAGGTGCTATTTGTATTTGGTTATAACCACTAAACCCATTTGGGATCAAAAAATACTTCTTTCCAGACAAGGTATCCAACACCTGACCAATAAATGGTAAGGGAAAATAATCCCTATGGGTGGCTTTATTCAACTCCCTAAAGTCTACACATATTCTCCACTTACCATTTTTCTTGGGAACTATGACAAGTGGAGACACCCATTGACTATCTGAAATGGGGTATATGAGATTGGCTTGAAGGCTTTTTTGCAATTCCTCTTTTACAATATCTTTAAGGGATAGATTCATCCTTCGCTGAGGCTGTCTAACTGGTCTGATTTGGTAATTAGTGTAGATATGATGTGTGCATGTGTCAGGGTGAATGCCTTTCATGTCTATATAATCCCATGCAAAGGCATCGAATTTTCTTTGGAGCATTTCAATTACTTGTGTCTTTTGTTCTGGTTCCAAACTAGAGTTGATATACAAAGGTTTTCCTAAGATAATCTCAACAAGTTCAGTACTTTCTTCCTTCTCTGAGGGAGCTGGTGATAAAGTATATAATTGAGTGATATCAGGGTGCCAAGTTTATTGAAATTCAGAACTGAAAATGTGTGACAACTCTGCAAAATACCTCGGATATTCAATACAATTTGTATCAGCCAAAAATAAACTTAAGACTTGTTCATTTGATTGTTCTTGCATTCCTTTTACTTGTTCAAATGTTAACAGGGCTCTGATGCAATCTTCTTATCCATAAGGGTTTTCTAACCAAACAGGTATCTCCTGTGTCGGTTGGGCAGGAGGAAAGAGGACAAGCTTTTGGCTATGTGTGCCATTGGATATATTCATCTCACCAGACTGACAACTGATAAAGGAATCTACTGTGGCTAGCCAAGGATAGCCAAGAACCACAGGGTGTCCTGGTTTGGAGGATGATTTAGAGTAGATGACTAGAAAGTCTATTGGATATTCCCAAGAAGCTAGAGTGACTGTGACATCATCTAGACTTCCTGTAGGTCTAATGATTGACTTATCTGCCAACTCTATCATGGTTTGGGTTGGTCTTAACTGGTTGACTTGGAGATTTTTCATAGTGTCAAAAGGCATTACATTAATTGTTGCACCCAAATCAATGAGTGTGTTTGGTAAAGAAATACCATTAATTTCAACAGTGACTATTGGGTTCCTAGGATCATTATATTTGTATGGAATTTCAAAAATAAATTCAGATAATTGCTCCACCACTTGAACAAGGGGAGGTTACTTCTTCTTCCTTCCCGGTTTCTTAAGGCAAAGATCCCTTATGATTTTGGAATATATGGGGATATCCTTAATGTCTTGCAGCAGAGGTATTTTTATACATACATTTCGTAATTCATCCTCTATGTCTTTGTGCAAGGGTGGGTCAGGTTTCTTCACTAATAGTCTTTCAGGGTAGGGTGGAAGATTAACTTGTTGAGGTACTCGTACAGACTGAGAAGTGATTGGAATAGGAGGGGACATATCTTATTCTACAGGGGTAGTTTGAGTTTTTTTTTCCTCAAAATGATTATCATTTTCTTCCTGAATTATTACTCCAGGATTTGATTGATTTACAGTTGTCCTTGATCGTAGTTGGATTTCATAGGTGGGAAAGGCTTAAACTTTTGTATTTTTCACAGGGTGGGTGGGTCAATTATTGGGTTAGGGATTGGTTGGGTAGGGATTACTGTTGGTCTTAGAGGGTTGTGGGCATCTTGGTTTTGTGGTTGTTGATTGGCATTTATAGGTACTTGCTGCTACTGGTTAGGGTTCAAGGGGGTTGTAAATTGCTGCTATATAGGAGGTGGGAGTAAAGCTTGCATCTATGGTGGGTTAAATCTAGGTAGTAATTGGGAAATGTTTGTAGGATACTATGGATATGTAGGGTAAGAGGGATTTCCATACACATCCCCCTTCCAACCTTGTTGCCAAGGTTGAGTTTGAGCTTGCTGAGGTGTCCATCATGGACAGGTCATTGGGGGAGGACCCCATTGTTGCTATTGATACTGTGCAATAGGGTCATAAAATGCATTGGGGTTTTCTTCTCTCCAAGGTATTCTGGAAGGGTATGATTGTTCTTGTGAGACTCGTCCTCCCCTATACATGGCTTGTAGTTCAAGCAAAGTTGGACACTCATATGTGGGGTTCTCTAGTGTACACATGACATATATTTCTATGACATTTAATGGACATTCTTTCTCACCATGGTTCTTTCAGCATCTAGGACTGAAGATTTCTAAAACAATCTCTTCTTCTTGTTTCTTTTTTAGTTTTAGGGTATCTAACTAGTTACTGATTGTGCTCAAGATGTATGTTTTAAAGTTCTCTAATAAGTTTCCTAACTCAATTCTGGTGGCAGTTCCTGATCTTTGTCTTGTATTTTTGCTAAAAGAATATCTTGGTGCTTTTCCTGTATTAGCTTGTCCTCTTAAGTATATTCTACAGTAATCTGCAATCTTTGCAAAAGGATTTTGGTGCACATCTCCTGAAATTAACAAATTTAAAGCTTCTATGCAGTCATCTCTAATACCCTTCAAAAATACGGTTCTTACTATAACTGGGACTGTGGTGAATAATTTTGATTTCTAGTAGTTGTATAAGAACCTTTCTAAGTAGTCTTCAAGGCTTTCATCTTCTACTTGTTGCATTTTAAAATGTCATTTTTAGCATTATCCTTACAATAGTCTTGGTATTTCCGTAAAAATGTGTCTTTCATCTGATCCCAAGAGAGGATTGTATTTTCTCCTAAGCTCATGAACCATCTTAAGGCTGAATCCTTCATTGTAGCAGGAAAGAGATTAAGTTTTTGGGCATCGTCTGAGTAGTTATAGCTTCTACATAATATGTCAAACTCAAATAAGAATAAGTTTGGATCTTTAGTTGACATACCTCTAAAAGTGGGTAATGATGATAGTGGGATGTTTTTCATGCTGATGTTTTTGGAAATATCCAAGATTGGAAACCCAAAGGTCTCAGTCTCAGTGGATGCATTTCCTTCTTCTTCTGCCATTCCACTAATAAATGGTTCAGAAACTGGATTTTGTGTCTCCTGAACGTTCAACAAATTCACGTTCTACCCGCCCCAATGTTGATTCTTCCGTTTTAGGTTCTTCTTCTAGAGCCTCACTGGCTCCCCTTGAACTTTCTCCTGGTGGAATTTTTCCTGCACCAGTGTTAGTTGGATTAGTTGGGGGGGGGGGCTGTTTTTGAGTCTTTAGAGCTTACAAATCTACCCTTATTATTTCTATATCTATGCATAAAATAGAAATTTGATTCTTAACTGAATTGAAATCCTAATTCTATCTAGAAGGTAAGAAGGAAACCTAGCTTCAGAGAACCCCACTCTAGTGGTTGCATGGCTCTTCACTCACGTCTGAAATGTTTAATCCTCCTCCCTCAAGAATCCTTTAAAATCATTCAAAAAATATGCAAATAATCTAAGCTAAAAATCACTTCCTACTGTTTGCAACTCCCCGACAACGATGCCAAAATGTTGTGCTACTTATATGTGTAATATAATGCACTCATTAATTATCAATCTGGGATTCATAATCAACAGAGTTACAAGACACCAATAAGGAAGTTAATTCTAATGTCATGAGTATAGAACTATTCTAGATTATGCATGCTGGAAACAAAACAAACTAGAAAATAAAAACACACTTTGGTTGTCTTTCATAGAGAGGCTATCTACTCCATTATGGCACATGCAAGTATGAGATGGAGTTCTTTTAACAGATCAACTCTGCTATCTGACCCATAAAACTAACTATGCAATCACACTTCTGAAAGGGAAATCACACATTAATCATCAAGACATAACATGGGTAGTTCAATAGTCAATATACTGAGTATGTTGTGGTTCACAATGTGTTGTTGTGAACTTCACTAGTTCTCCTTCAGATATGCTTGACTACTGCTGCCAACATTTATGTCCATGAAATGAAATCAAATTCATAAAAAAATAAACAGAGCATATGCAAAAAAAAGAGATCTCTAAGCAATCGAAACCTAAACTAAACTATACTGCTATCATCTGAAAAGATCAAAGCTTCAGCTAGTCTAACATTTATACTATTGAAATCAACTACTAACACTAATCTATAAGGATGTTGACCTTTGTTGGGTGGTGGGCCCTTGTCGCTTCAATAGGTTAGTGACTAGAGTCTACAGTAAGCTCTATTTCAATCCACACATTCCTCTTACTCAAATTTCAAAACATAGAATTAAACTATGCTAACAACTCAACTCACATTCATTCATAAATGATCAAGACCTGGAAATAATTGACATCCTTCTATCAAACTTCAACTCAAAATATGTTCTGAAATATGTAACACTACTTCAAATACTATGTTATGATAACTTTCTACTACCTCCACCATCCTTGTCATGACTATTTAAAAAGTATTAGTCGTGAAACACAAGGAGGTGAAATCTTTAGCAAATCAGTCAATTGTCAAATTTATATATTCGGTTACATATTTTAAGCTTCATCCTCATGACACAAAGTGTATGAGGATGAAGCAATAAACAAACAAGTTATCATAACCTTGCTAGATCTTTAATGATTCAACAAACATCCAACAATTATCTTTGGTACGATCTAGAGCTAAACTTGGTATATTATGCTTCCTATATTGGTATCGGATCGTGACAGGTGAGATTCGATAAATGGTATCGGATCCAAAAAATATGCAAGTGGTTGGTTACGGACTAGAATAGTCTGTGGTCGTTGGTACCGGATCACGACAGTGAATGGTTCAGTACCATATTTGAATGGAAGGTGCACTTGGTACCGAATTCAGAGAGTGGCAATTTGGCACATAAGTATTGGATAACTGAGCTGGTACAGAAAGGTTGGACTCATCTAGAGGTCAAAGGTTACACATGGAAAATTAAAACATTAGTACATGAAACATTTAGTCTCCTAGCTCAATAAACCACACAAATGCATGAATTAATTATACTTTACCTTATGACCTCATCAATGGCTAATGATAGTGTTCTTTGTCATTTATCCAAGCTTAGGTAAGCCAAAAAGGTATAGATGAGGAGTATAATAGGGTAGTGTGGATGTCAATTTAGAGGCTCAACATGCCCCATCCACCGAGGCTACCATAGTAGAGGTTGCATCAGAGCAGGTTGTACAACTAAGTGCTCCACCTGCTAGCGAATCTCTACCAAGGCCCGAGATATTCATGGTGAAATAATATGTTGATGATAATTTTTTATGTATTGTGAAATTGATTTTATGCATATTTTTTTTAATTTTGATGATTTGATCCTTGTAACTAACCCAAGGTGGAATAAATAAGTGATTAGGGTCACAAAGTAGGGTAACACCCTCATGATTATCAATCCCATATGTGGTGAGTTGTATTTCTTTAAATTGCAAAGTATCATTTTGTAAATCTTTTAATTCCTTGTGGAAAAAAACTTATAACATTTTTTTCTTTGTGTAGTCTCCGGACTGATGAAGCACACCCAAACGCAAATCCACTAGAGGTGTTTCTTCAATCAAGAGAAGAAAGAGATATTTCCAGGATTCTCCTGAGGGTGGAAAGGGTGGTGAGGGTCAATGATTGACCAATTATTTCCATTTTGTATCTAGGTCACCGTATGTTTTATTTTTATTTTTTATGTTAGGGCACTTGCTGCCATTTTGTATATTGGGTATGAGGTTCCATTTTGTAAAAAATGTACAATTTAGATGATTTTGAGTACATACACACACATTTCATGGCACTTTTTTTATGAATCTCATTGTTTCTTCATTTTATGTTGATGAATGTATGGATTTCAAAGTGTATGAATTGTATGTGTATGAATGTATGGTTTTTTTCTGAAGTGATAATAAATAGTTTTGTTACACATTAGCGAATCTCTTATGGTGGAAAATATTGCTAAGTGTTAAATCCATAATAAATTAATGGTTCTCATTACCTAAAGTTGACAAAAGGATGAAGTCTCATCCTAGTTAAGACTCTAGGAACCAATAATAACAATAATGCAAGGTAACATAATCACAATAGAAATAAGATAATTCAAACCTGACATTACTCTATCCAAAATGAATCATGGTTCATTATAATGGAAATCACAACATGTTACAATGGTTTCTCAATACAAAAACAACACATAAAATATGAGTGCACAATAAATCCTTACATCAAATGAAAATATACCTCAAATTATCCATTAAGCCTACCAAAATGTTCTACAATGTAGCCCAAGACGAGAGCTCCTAAATTCCAAAATTCTCCACACTTTACAATGGAGAGAAATAATTATTCTTTATAGAGTAAGTCTCTTCTCTTATATAATCAAATATTATTATTTTCTAACTAACTCCATGACAAGTCAAATAAATATTATAATAATGAATTAGTTAGATATTTCGTCAATCCATGGTTGATGATGTTACAACATGTGGACATTAGCCTCTCCAAAGAAATTCTCCCTCATCCAAAAGTAGTAGTAGTATACGCCAAATAATGCTCATGAAGGGGACACACCACTAAAAATAGGCATCAAGCCAATTCAAATGACAAGCGTCCACATGGAATGTTCCCTCCAAGAATGTGCATGCATCCAACCATTCCACATGTGTGAACTCCAAGGTATCCAACTCTGTGGAAGAATGTGCAAGATGCCAAGTGGATGGGTCATACACAAAAAAGTATGTGATCAATACCTATCATTTCCTAGCCTTGTCTTTGTTTTCCTTTCTTTCCTATCCTTTCCTTGTATGTTCTTATCTTTCTTTCCTAGCCTTACCTTTCCTTTTCCTTGACTTGTGTTCCCTTACTTTTCCTTTCCTTTCCTTTTCTTACCTTCACTTTCCTTGCTAGGCCATTCCATAATATGCCTTTCCTTGACTTGGCATGCCATGCCTTTTCATTCCATCCCATACCTTTCCTTGTCATGTCATGCCTTGACTTTCCTTCACTTTCCATGCCATGCCATGACTTTTCTTTCCATGTCATGTCTTTCCTTTCCATTCCATGCCTTTCCATGCATTGCCATTCCTTTCCTTGTAATGCCATGCATTTCCTTGCCTTGTGTTGCCATGGCATTCCATGACATGACTTTGCTTTCCATGCCATGCCATTGTTACACAACAAAATATCACATTTGAGCTACGACACCCTAAGTGTTGCAAGTGTTACAAAGTGATGTATGCACCTCGGTAAGTGTCATATGCATTGTTGCAAGTGTCGTATGCACCTTCCCAAGTGTCGCATTCACTTTGTGAGGTTTCAACACCCCTTGACCCCATTAAAACAATTGTTCATGACCCCTAAGTCATATGGGAGGAGGAAAACTATCATTTATTGGTCAAAAAACACATTTCCTTGGAAAACTTTACCCATTTTTGAGCATTTATGAAGGCTAGTTCCCCCTTGTCCATATTAGGGGTGGTCATATCATGTCCCCTCTACCACTATGGGGAAGCGCCACTAATAGGATGGCGCCATGTCTCTCACTATGATCTGGATTATTTTTGGCACGAAATGAGAGTGGAGATATAATAAATAAATGTACAGAGATATATCATATATCCAATAATATAACATATATGTATCAGAGATATCACCATAAACACATAGAAACAATAATACAAAATTTCTGTTAATGATTGAAATGTACAAAACTATATAAATATAGAGTGAAAGACTTGCTAGAATGGTGGTAGCTTATCTCTTAGAAGAGATGTGACGACTACACTCATTCGCAAGAAGATGATCGTTACAATGAAGATCCAAAGACACTTTAACAAAATGAAAATCCAAAACCCTAACCATGGAATATGAAAAGCAAATAATTTTATGGACCATCTTTTGGGTAGTTGTGTATCAACATCTGGGGGGCGTAACTTTGGCATACGATCTCCATTTGGGGCGCACAATAGCTCGTTGGAAATGTATCGACGAGGAGATTCAGTTTGGGTTCTCAATTAGAGCCTTTGGATATCATTAAGATTCCCTATCGGGAAAATACGTTGTTTAGGCCCTCTAAATGCCCCCAGAAGTTTGGGACCTGAAAAACTACTAAAAATAGTAAATTCCCAATAATTGTTTTGAGCCAGTTGGAATAGGTGGGTGGCCACTGAGATCCTCCTGGATCACACTGGGGGGAGCACCATTATTTTTGAGAGAAATGGGGTATCTCCTCCACCTTATTCTATTGGACATCTCTTTGAGATGGGGTTAGTTGTGTTTGGCCCTCATGCTTGGGCTTCATCCTAGGATCTGATCCAAGCCACAGGGAGCCACATCCTCAACCATACTCATCATTTTATCATGGTTGTTGTTCCTCTCAAGCCTATATATTGAGGGCTTTCCAAGGTGAAAAGGGGAAGAAATGGAGGATATCAAACCTCTGATCTCATAGGATTGGATAAAACTCAAATCATAACTCGTATCTAGGGCACTAGGTTTTAGCTAGTGGGTCCTATCCATTGTCATTCATTTCTTGGAAACGTGTTTGATGGAGGATCTCTAGAATTAGGGTTTTTCTCAATGAGGCGTAGTGCAATTTATAAAAAAGAGGTCTATTTTCAAGAACAATATGTCAGGAAATTGTGGGTAGCATGGTCATATGGGCCTTGGCCAAATAGATGTGCGGGAGCTTAAAAAATTCTATTATGTTTCTTTATTTGGATACTATGCCCGCAGACCAAATTGCCAACATGTCCCTGAATGGCTTGGGGAGGTGAGTAGCAACTCACGATAAAACTCAAACCGGGACTCGTAGGGACGAACTATTGGTTTCATTGGAATCAAGTCATCGAGTTTCAAGTAGTGAAGTCCCTCTGTTTTCATTCTGTTGCTCGAAAAACCATTTTTTGGAATATCTTCAGCACTAGGGTTTTACTAAATGAGGCATAGTGCAATTTCTAAATAAAAGGTCAATTTTCAAGAACATTGTGTCGGGAAATTATGGGTAGCGTGGTCACGTGGGCCTTAGCCAAATAGATGTGTGGGAGATTATGGAACTTCATTATGCTTCTAGGTTTGGATTTTATATCCCATACCAAATTGATAACATGTCCCTGAATGGATTGAGGAGGCGAGTTGCAACTCACGATAAAACTCAAACCGAGACTCAGATGGATGAATCGTTGGTTGCATTGGATTTCGGGCACCAATTTTTATCTAGTGGGGCCCCTATACGATTATTTTGGTTTTTGGAAAAGTGTTTTATGGAGGATCTCCAAAACTAGGGTTTTGGTTAGTGATTATTACATATGTTTGAAAATTTAACACCTTTTAAGGCTACACATGGGAAGGCATGGCATGGCATGGAAAGGAAAGGTATGGAAAGGCATGGCATGGATAGGCAATGCATGGCATGGTGAGAGATATTTGATTTATGATTTTGAAACAATTGGTAAGAGTTATTTTATTTATGATTTTTGAAATAATTGGTAAGAGAACTTGTTTTCATAAAGCCTCAGTTTTCATAACTTGTTTTTTTAACAATAGAAGAAACTATTAAATCAAAGTGTTCAATCAGATATAAGAATCGTTACTACAAGAAGCCAAATATCGACATGGTGAACAAGAATCCATTGAAGACAAGAAGGGTTGACATGGTATGGAATCTCTAAAACATTGTAGAACAATGTGTGGCAATAAAAAAAATTAAGATAACATGCCTATAATATAATTGAAAGGGTTAACATTATTAAAAGTATAGTAATGCATAGTTTCATAATCGTAAGGCATGACATGGAAAGGAAAATAAAGGTAAGGAAAGACATGGCATGACATGGCATGGAAAGGAAAGGCATGGCTTGGAAAGGCAAGGCAAGGCATGGCAAGGTGAGACAAGGCATGCCATGGCATGGCATGGTATGGAAAGGCGAGGAAAGTTAAGGCATGGCATGGCAAGGTAAGGTATGCCATGTCCCATGGAATGAAATGGAATGGAAAGGAAAGGCATGGCATAGAATTGAATGGCATGGCATGGCATGAAATGGAATGGCATGGCATGTCAAGGAAAGGCATGACTTGGCAAGGCAAGGTAAGGCATGCCATGGTATGAAATGGAATGGTGTTGTAGGGGCTAGTCGACTAGACCCGATGGTCGAATAAGAATTATTCGATCGACCGTCGAGGTCATAAGTAGAGGTGTGTTTAATTATATATTATACCGATTGACCCAGAAAGTTAAGTAGTTACAATTGCCTAAAATGAGTATAAATAGACAAGAACATGAAAGCTCAAGTAGTTTCATGTGAGAGGTTGTATACAATGGTGTTGTGTTGCTATATCATATAATAAAGTATTGTTCTTTGGGATCCCATTACTTATGTATGTCTTTATCTATGTCTATATGTGTGTATGTATCTTCTATGATGTCTAAGTAAAGAACTACCAGTAAATCTCCCTACATTTCCCTATATTACAACATTGGTTATGTTTCTGGTAGTACTGGACTTGGGCATGTAAAAATTTACATAAACGGTAACTCTACAAGACATACACAAATGGTGGGAGAAAAAAATTGAGAACTATATAAACAATTATGCAAGCAGGAACAACCTCTCACTAGTAGAAGCACATTCACGATTATTTTCAGAGACACATGAAAGATTCCTTTATGATATCCCAGAATCCTTGTTCCAACACATAATAGATCAGGTAATTCATAATGTGACAACCGACGAGAAGTTAGGAATAAATTTGTCAAATGGAGGAAGAATGAATCTTCATGACTGGCTCGAAAGAATTATTGAAGAATATATTTCAGAACAAGCCATTGAAGATCAAACATCTCTTGATAAAATTAAAGAAAACTTTTACACTGGATTGCACGAAGGATTTTTGTGCATAGTTCTAACACTCCTTCATAAATTCCTCCTTGATAAGGGAGTCACTGACATCATCGAATAACAACCCAGGCTAGGCACATTGTTACCAAATAGTAATTTCCAAGAAAGAGACAAACAATGGGAAGGATTTATTGACGTAAAGTGCAAATATACAAGAGAAGCCTAGGACTATTTCTTGAAGAAATAAACATGACTAACGTTGCTGACCTAGATTAATTCAGATCAACAATGGGAGGTCGATCAAAACTGTGAGATGCCATAAAACAAGAATACCTGAAGTAGTGTTTTCCAAACCTAAGTGTCATCGAGAGGGAAGTATGCACATAAGTAATCCACAGATATCTATAAATTAGAACGGGATAAAAGGAAACAAAAGAGAGAAGAACTTCGTAACCAATGGTATAACCAAAAGTTGAATAGAAAAATGATTGGGGAGGGTCATCCTGATAGAGTGTGTGAGAAACTTGAGTAAAAAATAGATCGACCATAGCTGGAAATAAAAACAGCCTCGGGGACCCCCAATAGAAGTAGCGACATGTAGTTAAACATCCATCAACCAGACAACAAACTGGAAAGCATGGACTATGAGGAAAATTGACCAACTTTACATACTTCTCCTGCATCAAAAACCAACCTGTGGATAAGGGAATTTATCCAACAAAGACTTTAGATCGATGACCTATCTGCAATATTATCATACAAAGTAGACGATCATGGAAAACTACGAGATGCACTCATTGTCGAGACATAACAAAATGAAGTTAACAATATTCTTATCCAAATTAAGGATCTCACCAACTCAAACCCCATGCCAGATATAATTTCAAAAGAAGAAGTTAATTGTAGTCATAAAGTGACACACCCTTTGGAACGATGGTTAGTCAAATATAAAGATCAAATATCTCAAACCAAGGAGGCATTCTCTATACCTAAGAAGAAACATTGTTTCTCGAGTACCATCCAATAAAGGAAGCAAAAAAAAAACTAACAGAGGATTCGAGAGCTTAGTCGAAAGTTTTGGTAGCTCAAATACAAAGGAAACCCATCATTCTTAACAAGAAAGTCAAAATGGGATTTAACCACATCCCAATTCATGAAGGAGAGGAGGAACCAAAACACCATTGGTTCGTGTGCGGAAAATTCTGTGATGATGCTGACATTACATATGAAGACAAGAAAATGGAACAATTCAAAGTTTCTCTGTGACACTACTCTTTAACATGGTTTATGAATTTCATGGAAAATAAAACTTTCTCAAAAGGAGAAATAAAGAACATCTTCTTAATATTTTTTAAAATTTAGGATGTTATATATCTAGCGGCTCAAAAATTAAAAGAAATAAAACAAATACCGGGTGAGTTGGTAAAAGAGTATGATAAAAGTTTCAAAGACCTCTTAAGCCAAATTATGACAATAATAAACCAGATCTTGTTGGTCCAATGGTCTGTAGCAATAATGTAACACCCTAGGTTCTGAACCCCATTTTAAATAATGTATTGTTACAATGCTGAGAGGCCAGAGTGCCCAAACAATTATTAAAAGGCTAGTGTGCCCAAGACATGTAATGTTTTTTTTTTATTATTATTAATAAACACATCGCTAGCTACTATATAGACAAGGACTAGAGTTATAGGGGGCTATGATTCCATAAGAGAGGGGGATTGAGGGGCTAAGTGCTTATTCCTATTCTAATTACCCTTTGTGTCTAAGGGAGTGGACCAGTTACGTGAGCTTCTTGGGGAAGGCTAGGAGGTTCTTGATTTCCCCACGAGGTTACTTAAACCCACCTTTGGTCTGATGGGGAGGTTCGACCGATGGATTATTCGCTGATTTCTACATTCGTACCATTCATTTCCCTCATGCAATTTCATGCAACCCCTTACTCATTCATTGATCCATCCGTCATCCACGTCTTGTCTTGGGAAAGGTAACCGAATTGCTGAATATTAGCCATGGGATAGATGGTTGTAGTGGTCACTGGTGTGATCCACCCGTGACCTGAGGCCGCATGTATGAGATGCATTGGCATGTGTCCAGTGTTTCTCATAGCTACGAGTCCTGAGAGTTTCGACATTGATATTTTGGACTAGTTGCATTGGAGATTGAATAAGGAGAAGGACTGCCTGAGGGACTTTGTGGCAGAGAAGGGTGGAGGTATGTTCTCTCGGGTGGTGCAAGCTGGGTAGAAGAGAGTTGGGTACTTGGATTGCTGTGAGAGCTGGGAATCCTATGAGAGATTGGGTGCTGACTGGTTTGGGAAGCCAAGTAACACTCTCAAACCTTCCTTGTGGATTCATAGCCCTGGCTCAGGGGTGACGTTGTTGTTGAGTTTTGGAACAATAGTGTCTACGGTTGGGCGGAACATCCTTGGTCTGCAGCCACTTGGTGTCATATTTCATAAATATAAGTTCTCTTTATTATGGTATCGTTTACATGTATATGAATGTATTTTCTGCTATGTATTTTAATTATCGTTTAATTGAATCTTTAGATTATGCATGCTTTCTGACTACTATTGTGCATGTCATTAAAGTATTTTATTTTATGCATTCTTATTAATTAAAGAAGGTATCGGTAAGAGAAAGAAACCCAAGGGCAGGCTTGAAGGTAGCATGCCCCGGCCTGTGGGTGGCTGGGTATGTTACAAATTGGTATCAGAGCTTCTGCTTGAAACATTGGGTCGGTATGGGTTGGCTCTGTTGGTCATAGTCTTAGGGTCGAGATCGAATACTGACTATAGATTTGAAAATCTTAGGAGGAATGACATTGCAGAATCTACACAGGAGATAGAACGTCAGAGACCCGTGTAAGGGTTTCGAAGGACCGTGACCGTCCTCTTTGAATTCGGGAGTGATCACCATTGTAGGATCGGGAGAGATCTGAGATTGTTGGATTGAAGGACAGGCGAACATGGGTCATCCGATGAAAAGGAAGAAAGGGTTAAGGTCACAATCATCAGATCCCATGGGAGAGAGAGATCAATGGACAAGAGGCATTTCAGGGAACCAAGTTGCACGAGAGATAATTTCCCAAGGCGGTCTCGCAATCCAAACCATGGTTTCCCCAAGGGGTTACATGTCAGTATCAAGAGAATTGCAAGGTTAAAAGAGGGTTACTTCAAACCGTTGATGCATGCCGCTGAAAATTGAAAGGCATATGGTAATAATATAGGTTAGGGCTTGAACATCAAAACTCTGAATAGACGAAGTAGCTGGGGACCATCCATCCATAGGAGGACATGCGTCAACCGATCATGTGATCCAGGTGAAATAACTCTGGGAAAGAGAAAATGAGGAGAAGTTGAGAGTTGAAACTCTCGAAGCCTGTAGAGACAGAGACCTGAACTAAACGTCGATTGTCAGATCATCTGAAGTAGATACTGAGCGTCAATCACGAACAGGTATGTGTCATCATATCAGTAACTCTAGAGAAATCTGTTCAATATATTTTCAGTTGAGATTTGAGACTCCCGAAGGCTAAAGAGCCGGAGAGCCAAAGTAAATCTCACACATCGAATTGTCTGAGGTGAATTTGGGCCATCTGATAAAGAAGAGACATGGTGTAAGTCTGTGGATTTCAGGTGAAGGCTCGAAGTAAGCCCAAACCGTCTGATTCAAGAGGACATGCGACAAAATCCTATGTAATTCAAGGAGGTTTGAAGTTTGAGATTTTTAAAACCCAAAAACCCGAAAGGATATCAACCATTGATCTGTTGAGAGTCATGTGTCACCAAATCTAGGGCTTCAGATAAAAGATTGTGGGGCTAGATAAGTTTTGAAATTTGAGATTTCCGAAGTCCAAAGACTCGAAGTAAGCCTTAACCATCAGATTAAGGAGGACATGCGGTGCAGATCCATGGACTCCAGGTGAAGACCCAAAGTGAATCTTAGTAGTCCGATCCAGGAGGACACATGGCGAAAGATTTACCATTTCGGGAATACAGAGTTTGGGAGAATTGTAAGTGTTTTAGTGTGGAAACTCCTGAAGTCCTGAAGCCCGAAGAGTCGAAGTGATGGGGAAGGATGACATAACTAGGAGGTGATGTGGACCTTGGAATTTTTGATGTGACATGGCTTGCAGATGTCACTTGGGATGACGTGGACACCTAGTATTTGTGCCATGTGTTAGTAAATTTTGAGCATTTGGAGTATTCAAAGCTCAATTAGAACATGACATGTGTCACCCGCATGATTGGACCATGTGTTTGTTTCCATTATTTCGCCACGTGGAGACAGATCGTGCAGTTCGAAGACTGGGCACTCCGGAGGGGAAATATGTGATAGGTAGCATTGGGTCGAAAACTCCCAAAGGCCAGAAGGTTGAAGTACATATCGACCATTGACTCCAGAAGACACACATTGAAGGATCACCGACTTTGGGTGAAATCACTCTGGGAGAAAGTGCAAGAGGAAGGTTTGAAACTCCTGAAGCCTGAAGAGCCGAAGTGATTCACAACCGATGATCTGTGGGAGGACACCCATCGACAGATCATGAACTCTGGGTAAAATCATTCCAGGAGGAGGCAAGCAAGGAAAGTTGAGAGTCCCAAAGCACGGAGTCCTGAAGTGGATCTCAATCATTGATTGTGAAAGAGGACAAATACCGTTGATTCAGTCCTAGCTGAAAGTTTCGAAGTCCCGAAGCTCTGGACAAGCACTTTTTAAGCTAAGCGCAGGGTCATGACCATGGTCCTATGTAGATTGAGAGCTGAGGGAAGGAGGGATAAGGGTCGAATTGGTTATCTTCGAGACAAAAAAGTGATAAGGAAGGATTTAGCCATGGTTTCTAGTTGTGGTCACTTGGCAAGGTGGTTTGAAGGAAGCACCTACACAGGATGAGATTCTGTGTCGGACAAGGATAACAGGACACTGTTATTTTAGGAGAATGGGGATATGATATCCATGAACAAAAAAAGAGAAAGAGACATGTAGCATGGTTTGGAAATTTTGTTTATCATATGCATATTTCTACCAAAATGGTCGCTTTCACATTTTTCATAATTAAGGGGTTTAAACACATCAAATCAGGATGCGTATTGAGGAAATGGAAGAAGGCGAGGGAGCCTCCAGTCATGATAAGGAGGCCAAAGGCCAGAATACCAGAGTTGGTAATGCAGAGACAGAGTCCAATGGATACAAAGGAAAAGGAGAGAAGGAAACGTTAAAAGAAATAGTGAGAAGCCTAAAGATGGAAGTGAAAAGCTAAAGAATAGACAACGAGAGAGTGATGAGAGAGAAAATTTGCAGAGACAATGAAGAAGGGATCAAACTCAAAACAAGAGGAAGAAGGCATGTGCCATGAGAGAAGGAATGATTGTGGAAGAGATGGTTATTATAGAAGTGATAGCAGAGCTCATGGACACCACTCACCTCCTTACTTAGAAAGAAGGTTTTATGCACCAGAAGATCTTGTAAGCAGTCTAGAGGTGTCTCCTGTCAGGCACCAAAGAAGGAAACAAGAGGTAGATAGTTTTCAAGGAGAGTTGAGGAAGCTCAATCCACCTTCCTTCGATGATTAAAGAGAAAGGGAAAATGATGTCGAAGCATGGTTTCTTAGGCTCAGGAGATATTTTCAGTTGCATAACTATTCTTCCAATCTGGAAGCCATGATTTCCACCTACCATTTACACGGGAAAGCCACAATGTGGTGGGACCAACTGAAGCAAGTGGAACATGTTAATGAAAGTAGGATCACTGGGAAGCAGTTTGAGAAGTACTTCCAAAAGGAGTACCTCTCAGAGAATTTCTATGATAAGAAAATGCAGGAGCTCTTTGAACTCGGGTTCAAAGGCATAACTATGGCAGAGTATGAGAAAAATTTCTTGGGATTTTTAAGTATCGCAGGTTCATTGGGGATGAGAAAGTGAAAATACAGAGATTTCTAAGTGGACTTCCAGCGTTTTATAAGGAAAATATCAAGTATGATGAACCCGAGTCCTTGAATGAGGCCATCAGGAAGGCTAAATACCTATATGGGCAAGGCCATGGAAGAGAATACCTATAGAAATCTTGGAAGGACAAGAAGAATGTGAATTCTGATCAGAGGAGGAAAGGATTCAAACCTCCCTTCAATAGGAATGAGCCTAATAGAAATCATCAAGATCGGTATGCTAAGGGGGATTTCAAGAAAGAAGATTCCTTGGGAAAAAGGGGAAGACCACCAATCCAATGTCGAGGATGCAAGGAAGATCACATGTACAAGGATTTCCCACACAGAAAAGACAGAGTGAAGACTATGCACAACATCCAAGAGGCTAAAACAGTGAGAGATATGGGAAGAATCTATGCAAGTTTAGATGATCGACAAGCAAAGTACCAGTTCGATATGGTCGAGGTGGAAGGTAAGATCATAAATCAAACTGTTTCTATTTTGATTGATTCATGAGAAAGTCATTGCTACATTGATCCTAAGATAGTGGATAGATTACATTTGGAGAAAAGTAAACTTGGAAAGGAAAGTTTGGTTCATTTAGCCACTGGAACCAAAAGAAGAATTCATGATATGGTCAGAAGTTGTTCCATAAGTCTTAATGGCGTGAATACTAGTATTGATCTAAATATCATAACATTGGGGTCTTATGATATTCTAATTGGAATGAATTGGTTGGACAAGCATCATGTTGTCCTAGATTGTCATAACAAGACATTTATCTGTCTTGATGGAAATGGAAAACAAAGCAAAAGGAGTTCCAAGACCCGTCTCTATAAGGGAGATTTCAGTGTTACATATAAAAAAATGTTTTAGGAAAGGATGTCAATTGTATGTAATTCATGTGGAAGAGACAGATAATACAAAGGGGCCAAGCCTCAAAGATTTATTGGTACTAAAGGAATTTGAAGATGTATTCCAAGAAATACCTGGACTACCACCAAGAAGGGAGATAGATTTCTCAATTGATTTAGTGCCAGGAGCTTCCTTGGTGTCAAAAACACCTTAAAAAATGAGCACACCAAAGTTAAAAGAATTACAAATGCAATTGGAGGAATTGTTGAAGAAAGGGTACATATGTCCAAGTGTTTCACCATGGGGAGCACCATTACTTTTCATTTAAAGTAAGGATGGAACCTTGAGGCTATGTATTGACTTTTGACAGCTGAACAAGTACACTATAAAGAACAAGTATCCTCTACCCCAAATTGATGACCTCTTTGATCAACTAAGAGGAGAAAATATATTCTCAAAGATTGACTTGAGGGAAGGATACCATCATGTAATAATTAAGGAAGAAGACATTCATAAGATATCCTTTAGGACCAAGTATGGGCATTATGAATTTGTAGTGGTGCCATTTGGACCAACCAATGCACCAATTGTCTTCATGTGCTTAATGAACGACATATTCAGGAATTATTTGGATAAGTTTGTCATAGTATTCCTGGATGACATACTTATCTATTCTAAGTCTGAAGAGGAGCATGAACATCACTTTAGACTGGTATTGCAAGTACTGAGATAACATTAGTTGTATGCCAAGTTGAGTAAGTGTTATTTATATCAAAAGCAGATCCATTACTTGGGACACATTATTTTAGAGCAGGGAATAGCAGTAGATCCTGAGAAGATCAAAGCCATTAGAGGATGGGAAACACCCAGAAATGTGTTAGACGTCATATCTTTTATGGGATTAGCTGACTACTATAGAAGGTTCATAGTAGGGTTCTCTAATATTGCTCATCCCATCACTTCTTTGCAAAAGAAGGGAACTAAATTTGAATGGAAACTCAAGTGTGAAAAGAATTTTAATCTATTGAAGGAATTACTTACTTGTGCACCCGTGTTAATTATTGCTGACCCAAATGAAAGTTTTGTGGTATGTATAGACGCATGTAAGGAAGGAATTGGGGGAGTCCCCACACAAAATGGACATGTCATTGGATATGATTCCATAAAGCTTAAGGAACATGAGAGGAACTATTCCACCCACAACTCAGAACTTGCTGCCATTATTCATGCCTTGAGGATGTGGAGGCATTATCTCATGGGGAAGAAATTCGAATTAAGGACAGACCACATTGGCATGAAGTATCATTTTGAACAACCAAACTTGAATGCTAGGAAAACAAGATGGCTTGAATTTTTAAGTGAATATGACTTTGATATCAAGCATTCCAAGGGAAAGGAGAATAAATTTGTTGATTCACTTAGTAGAAGAGTGCATGTCATGCATGCTACTGCTGTCAGTATGCATCAATCAGGCTTGAAAAGAAGAATTTTAGATGGTATTGTTACAGACCAACATTACCTACTGGCAAAGGAAAATTTACAGCAAGGAGATGTACAACATAAAATAAAGGAGTATGAGATAAAGGAAGACAGACTACTCATGCATAAAAATAGAATCTATATTTCTAGTTCTAGAGAACTGAGGAATTTTGTACTGAAGGAAATGCATGATGTTCCTTATGTTGTACATCCTGGTTACCAGAAAAAAATTACAACAATAAGAATCCAATTATTTTGGCCGAGAATGAAGAAGGATGTTTTTGATTACATCAATCGATGTATGGAATGTCAGAAGGTGAAGGATGAGCATAGGCACCCAATAGGTTTGCTGCAACCATTACCAATCCCAGAGAAGAAATGGGAAGTGATCACCATGCATTTCATCACAGGATTACCTAGAACAAATAAGAAACATGATTCAATCATGGTCGTGGTTGACAAATTAACAAAGGCTGCTCATTTTTTGTCTGTGAAGACAATACATACAACAACTAATAATGCAAAAAAATTCATGAAGGAAATTGCTAGGTTGCATGGGATACCTAGGACAATTATCTCGAACAGAGATACAAAGTTTACCTCCAATTTCCAGAGGGGATTTTTTAAAGGATTTGGCACAAATCTAAACTTTAGCACAACATATCATTCCTAGACAGATGGGAAAATAGAGAGGGTCAATTGAATAATTGAAGACATGTTGAGACTGTATGTGATGGATAAGCCGTCTAAGTGGGAGGATTACTTACACTTGGTTGAGTTTGCATATAATAATGGGTATCAAGATTTATTGAGAATGACCCCATTTGAAGCTTTGTATGGTAGGAAATGCGATACTCCAGTAAGTTGGGACAACCCAACAGATGAAGTGGTACTTGGGCTAGAGTTTCTCAAGGACATGGAAGACCAGGTGGTCAAGATCAAGCAGAATTTAAAGGCAACTCAGGATAGATAGAAAGTTTATGCAGACAAGAACAGGACAACTAGAGAATTTAAAGTAGGGGAGCATGTACTTTTGAAAGTGAATCCCAAGAAAATATCTTTGAAATTGGGTAGTTGTGCAAAGCTGGTAGCCATATTTTGTCGTCCATTTGAAATATTGGACATAATTGGGCCAGTTGCATATATGCTAGCATTTCCTACTTCCATGAATGTGCATAATGTGTTTCATGTCTCTTTACTGAAGAAATATGTACATGATCCTAACCATGTTATTGATTGGCATTTGATTCAAGTAGGGACAGAGGAATATTTTTAGGTTCAGCCAGTGCAGGTATTGGAAAAAAAAGTCAAAATGCTCCGAAATCGAGTTATAGAGCTGGTAAAAGTTCAGTGGACCTTATACGGTCTTGAAGCTTCTACCTGGGAGCATGAAGATGCCATGCGGGAAGATTACCTGCAACATTTTGAATAAATTTGAGATTTTGATCTCTATTTTGTATATGCACTGAGGATAGTGCCAAAATAAGGGGGAGGGGATGTAACACCCTAGGTTTTGAACCCCACTTTAAATAATGTATTGTTACAATGTTGAGAGGCTAGAGTGCCCAAACAATTATTAAAATACTAGTGTGCCCAAGACATGTAATTTTTTTTTATCATTATTATTAATAAACACATCGCTGGCTTCTAAATGGACAAGGAATAGAGTTATAGGGGGTTATGATTCCACAAGAGAGGGGGCTTGAGGGGATAAGTGCTTCCTATTCTAATTACCCTTTTTGTCTAAGGGAGGTGATCAATTACGTAAGATTCTTGGGGAAGGACAGGAGGTTCTTGATTTCCCCATGAGGTTACTTAAACCTGCCTCTGGTCTGATGGGGGGGTTCGACTGATGGCTTGTTCACTGATTTCCTACATTCTTACCATTCATGTCCCTCACGCACTTCCATGCACCCCCTTACTTGTTCATTGATCCATTCGTCATCCGCATCTTGTCTTGGGAAATGGAACCAAATTGCTTAAGATTAGCCACGAGATAGTTACCTATAGTGGTCACTAGTGTGATCCAGCCATGACCTGAGGCCACATGTTTGAGATGCGTTGGCCTATGTCCAGTGTTGCTCACAACTGCGAGTCCTAAGAGTTCCAACATTGATATTCTATACCATTTGTTCTAGAGTCCGAACAAGGAGAAGAACTACCTGAGGGACTGCATGGCAAAGAAGGGTGGAGGTTCGTTCTCTCGGGTGGTGTAAGCTGGGTAGAAGAGAGATGGGTACTTGGATTGTTGTGAGAGATGGGAAGCTTGTGAGAACTTGGGTGCTGACTGGTTTGGGAATCCAAGTAATACTTTGGAACCGTCCTTGTGGATTCATAGCCCTGGCTCGGGGGTGACCTTGTTGTTGAGTTTTGGAAGAGTAGTGTCTACGGTTGGGTGGAACGTCCTTGTTCTGCAGCCAGTTGGTGTCATATTTCATAAAGATAAGTGCTCTCTGTTATGGTATCGTTTACATGTATATGAATGTATTTTCCACTATGTATTTTAATTATCATTTAATTGAATTTTTAGACTATGCATGCTCCCTGACTATTGTTGTGCATGTTGTTAAAGTCTTTTCTTTTATGCGTTCTTATTAATTAAAGAAGGTATTAGTAAGAGAAAGAATCCCAAGGGCGGGATTGAAGGTAGCATGCCCCAGCCTGTGTGTGGATGGGTATGTTACATATAACCTACTGTGAATATGTGTTATAGAAAGCACAATGAGTCGAATCAAATGATGATGATTTTTCGACTTCTTCGACGACTGAGAGACTTGAGAAGAAAATACAACATTTTCAACAAAAAAATAAAAAATCTATCTATATGATGAAATGAAGTATGATACTACATGCCTTGTGGAAGGACATACAAATGATAATTTTCCCCTCACCGAGCACACAAAAACAACACACATTAACCAAATACAAGTTCAAAAATATTGTAACATATGTGAAGGCCAAAATGATCACACTGTACAAGATTGTCGAGATAATATGAAAAAAACAAAGTGGTGTCATATCTAGGAATCTACAGATCACCCAACATCAAAATTCTATTTTGATGCAGGAGCATTGCTCTAACTCATCACACACCAACCATATAGCCCGAGTGGTGCACATTCAAATAAGGGAGAGGCGTCACCCTCTCATTTTGCCTTCGAAAATCTAAAGAGTGATCAAGGCAATTAATGGTGACAGGTTGGAAGAGCCAAAATTGTGCCTTCACACAAGCTGGAGATAAGGTCACCATTAAGTGGTTGACGGTAGGAGGGATCTACATCCAATTCACATCATATTTCCATAATTTCCATATTCCTATTATACAGGCGTTTTGAATGGTGATTAGACACCACTAGCTTAGCTTGGAGGGAAGCTTATCAAACCCCTCTTGTATAAAACTCTTGTATTGTTTCCAGTATAGAGGATGACGAGGTATGCATAGGAGAATTGAGAGATGAGACTCAGTTGTAGTTCAGACTCATGTATTGTAATGGACATTCCACCATTAATAGGAAGTAACACTTTTTCCTGTTTATTCATTTTTGTGTAATGAATGTTTTGTTATGACTGTCATTCATATGCATTTGGGCTGTAGATGTATGTTAGAAATTGTCTGTAGGGATATATATATAATCTTCTATCAGCGAGTGTGTCAACACAAGGAGTGCATATCTGAACTCGGTCGAGTTAGAAGAGAAGCGACCAAGAGGGCACACCAGGATAATTCACAGACTTGGAAGGAAATTTCAAGGTGGTTGGGTACCTTGGAAAGAAACACTTTGTAGGAGGAAACACACTGCAGAGTTCCTAAATACTCTGTAACACTCTGCTAGTAGGGCATAGAGAAAGTATGAGAGCGTATTCTAGCAACACATTCTAAAGTGTTGGAATAATTAAGAGAGTCCAGGGTTCCTAAACACTCTGAGGAAGGAAGGACTTGCAAGAGTGCATCGACAAAGGAAATGAGATTCCTTAATACTTCCAGGTGGGCTAAGGCAGAATCTGTTGCAAGGCTTAGCTGAGCACAAGGAGTGTGCCAAGGATACTGCAAGTTCATCCTAAAATCTTAGGAGGAAGGGAATTAAGTTGACATGAGGGAATGAGAAAGTCCATTGAAGGATGTAGAGGAATTGGGAACCTTGAAGGTTTTCAATCCGAGAAAAATTGCAGAAGAATTTGTGCAGAACTCTACAAGGAGTGCTGAAGAAGATCAAGAACATTCTAAGTCTCGAGAAGAAATTGTGCTAAGTGTGAAAGAAGGTTGAGGACTTTTCGAAGTCTCGGAGACCGTAAAATCGTCCATCGTTGGGAGGAGACAGGTGGTAGAAGATTGACATATCCGAGAGTTGGATCTCCGAGAGGTTTTCCAAGAGAAAACAAAGATCTTCACGAAGTTGTGAAGAGTAGTTTGAATCCAAACCATTGGATTTGTAAGGGACTCATGGAAGCAGTCCGTCGATCTGGAGGAATAGAACTCTAGGAGATACCAGAGGAGAATATCAAGAGAATCCCAAAGGCCAGAGTTTGAAGATATTTCATTTTTCGATCAGAAGGATGGATGAGGAACTTTGATCCTTGTGTGTTGAGTTCGTTGATTCAGAGCTTGGGAATGTAAGAGTTGGTTGTCATGGAAAGATTCGAAGCTCGAAGCCCAAAGTGCCTTGTGTGATTGAGCCCCGGGTCACAGACCGAGGTCACGTGATAGAAAGGGCCTGGCATGGAGAGTGAGTGTTGTCGCCAAATTTCTTCAAAGGGCCAAGAAGAGAGAGTCACGGGGTTGAGAAGACTTGCAATTTGGATAAATAAAGACTCATGGTAGAATTTGTTGGGTTCCAACAGGGATCCAATAATCAATCTGACTCGGGTGTTTAAGAATGATCCTAGACTAGGAGTTCACATGGCCCTGGAGGAGCAGGGGGTCTACGCAAATAGTGGTATCCGAGACTGATTTTATTTTTAGGTGGAGTAAAAGAGATAAAGGAAATACTCTAATACCAGGAGTGGTATCAGAGCACATAACTGATTTATGTAGGCAAGGGAGATAGAGTGTGATACTCTGTCGAGACTATTGCATGGTGTGAAATAGATGGTAAACATCCAAGTGGGTTGAAGGTGAAGCAAGATGGTAGCTGGAGGTTATGAGTGTGGTCGAGGAGGAGTCTGCCCACATAAAAGTAAAGTGGAGATAGACAAGGAGATCAGTGAAATCTGAGCCAAGATGAAGGTCCTAACATTCAATATGCAGTAGGAAGAAAAGGTATGCTCGAGGTACAAGTGGCCTTTGAAAAGTATAGCTAAGTGGTATGTTTGAATGTTGCTTTCTTGAAGGAAACAAAAAGTGTTGAAGAGTTGGTTGAGATATGTCAAAAACCCCAATGGTAAGGGAAAGAGATCTGGGAGGTGTCTCGTAGGTTTCCAGGTGGGCAATGCAAAGAGGCCAGTTGATCTCATAGACTACTAGGAGGGTAGAGGAGACATCCTGAATTTCCAAATGGACAAGGGTGAAGAAATGATATTAGTTGAGAGTTCACGTTAGTAGGGGGTGTTGAAATATGGAGAGGAGGAGGAAGAAAGGCCTCACCCATATGAATATTCATGCAGAGTTGCAAGCTGTGTGAATGGAGATGATGACAAGTTGGAAACTTTCATCACAGAGGAGGAGGATCAGATGTGCGTTCTGGTCATTGTAGGAGTCGAGATATTCCTTCCAAGCAGTCGAGGAAAGGCTAGCACATTTGTTTCATATGCAATAGAATGACAAAAAGTTGAGACTGTCATGGAGGAGGAGGAACAGATACTGAATTATGTCCCGACAGAAGAGGAGAACCCAGTTGGGTTACTCACTCAATGGGAGATGGAGTTAAAGGAATTGGAGGATTGGTTGGACAGTCCAGAACCAAAAGGTGGCTGCCATGAGATATCCATGCTAGAGGATACATACCAGCACAATTTTTAGTTGGAGGAAGCTGGAATAGAACTAGACAAAGAACTGATAAGAGTTATTTTGTCAGAGGAAGTAGTTGAACAAGAATTCAGTGGCAACACTGCAAAATTGGAGTCTGCAACAAAGTGGCCAGTGAACGTCACAAGATATGAAATCAGCATGGGGGATCAGGATGATTGACCCATGGAGCGACATGAATATTTGCAGTCGAGCAGACTGTAGAAGCTGAACCAGCTGATGAAGCAGCTGGAAGAAGCCGTAGAGAAGATACAGAGGATGATATTGAGGTCAACAGGAGAGGCAATCAACAATGGGAAGATGGAAAGAAAGGAAACTACATGAACAATAGGGAAGATGCAGAAGTAGTAGCATGAGAAAAGAGGAGAAGAAGGACAGCTCCAGGAGAAATTTTGGGATCCAGGAGGATTTCAATAGAGATGGGAATCTCATGAGCAGGAGCTCATGAATTTTCATAGCCATGGAGTATGATGCAGGAGCATCATTCTACCTCAGCACGTGCCAACCAATTAACATGGGTGGTGTGCATTCAAAGAAGGGAGAGGTGTCTCCCTCTCATTTTTCCTTCGGAAATTTGAAGCGTGATCAAGGAAATTAATGCGTGATCAGATCATATTTCCATTATTGTAATCTTCCCATTATACAGGAATTTTGAATGGTGATTAGACACCATTATCTTATCTTAGAGGGAAGCTCTTCGATCCCCTCTTGTATAAAACTCTTGTATTGTTGCCAATATAGAGGATGATGAGGCATGCATAGGATAATTAACAATTGAGACTCAGTTGTAGTCTCGACTCATGTATTGTAATGGAAATTCCACCATTAATAGGAAGTAACAATTTTTCCTATTTATCAATTTCTATGAAATGGATGTTTTGTTATGAATGTCATTTGTATGCATTTGGGTTGTAGATGTATTTTAGAAATTGTTTGCATGGATAGAGATATAATCTTGTATCTGCAAGTGTGTCGGGTTAAGTCTGGTTTTCAAGGCTAAGTGCAAGGAGTGCTCGATAGAGAGTTGATACTTTGTGAGATGACACAAGGAGTGTGTATCTAAACTTGATCAAGTCAGAATAGAATCTCCCAAGAGGGCACACAAGGATAATTCATAGACTCGGGAGGAAATTTCAAGGTGGTTGGGTACCTTGGAAAGAAAGAATGTGTATGAGGAAACACAACACAGAGTTACTAAATACTCTATAACACTCTTCCGTGAGGGCATAGAGAAAGTACGAGAGCATACTTGAGAAACACATTCTGAAGTGTTGGAATCCTTAAGAGAATCCTAGGGTTGTTGAATACTCTTAGGAAGGAAGGCTTTGTAAGAGTGCATCGACAAATGAAAGGAGATTCCTTAAGATTTCCCAATGGGATAAGGGAGAAGTCATTGAAAGGCTTAGACAAGTGCAAGGAGTGCACCAATGATATTGCAAGTTCATCCTACAAGCTCAGGAGGAAGGGCATTAAGTTGCCAAGTGATCCAGGGGATCAAATTTTGCTCAAAAAATCAAAGTGCTCAGAATCGCTTCAAAATGGACAACTGCGTAGGCCTCATCCTCATGAACCCAATGCAACTCGAGTGGGTTCAAACGAACATCGAATGAGTGAGATATCGTGTTCTGTTCATTTGGCCAAACAAACAAAATTGTGCTGACTGTACAATCCATACAGTACATATAGGATGATGTGGCAGGGTACAGACCCACATGTGGCAGCTGAGTTGGTAGCACTAAGTTGGCAGTGTTGAGTTGGCAGTCGAGTGGTAGACACATGGGCGAATGAATTTTTGACACGTGGCATCCTTTTTGGAAAATTGTGTGGTGACACGTGGCCCAGGCATAGGCTTCCACGTGGCACCTTGGTATATGGTAAAATTCATGCAAAATCTATGAGGGTTGAACCCTGGACCTCCTGCACATGGAAAGTGTTTGGAAAAGGCTAGGCTACCGGTGCGCCCACACCATAGTTCTTAAAATATATTGGTTTGATATATATTTAAACTTGTTGTGTTGTGTTTTGGCATAGGGTCTGGGCTGGGCTTAGCCCCAACCCCTGATCGTATACCCCATACCACATGACTATACCTCACACATGTTTGCGCGGGGTTTAAACTTGCAAACAGGTCTCTCCCTATCGCCTGACACTTGTCACTACCACAAATGCGCTTGCAAACGAATCTCTCCATACCCCTGACACTTGTCACCTCCTTGTCCATTGCAGAAAGTACCCAACAAATGCATGGGGACGTGGTCACATGACCCATGCGTCTAAGAACCTCTGTCGATTTGGGTGTTAAGTCCCCTAACAATGCGACAAATTGTGTGATTTGTGGAAGATGGCGCACATACTGGGTTTAGGCACGGGAATAACCTAGAAGATGGGTTACTCACACAGAGGTGTAATTTGGAGAACCAGAGACAACAGTATTGAAGGATAAAACTTCCAAGAGGTCTATCTTCTTCGTTTCTGGCCAAACCAGGTGCTGAAAAATCCCAGCTAGGGGTTTTTGGATGTTCTAGAGCCATTGGAGCCATCTATTTGGAATTTTGAGCACTGTAAAGCACTAAATTTAGCACTTTGAGAAATTAATATAAACGATCCATTAGAATATGGACCAGGAGATGTAGGCCAAGAGAGGGGTGAACTCCTTTATCATTTGTTGTGTTATGTGTTTACTGTTCACTTTTATTTTTTGGTTATTATTTGCATCTTGAATGTGAAATTTCTATAGTTTATGTGTTTGCAAATTGATCATTTTTCCTAAGCACACATAATTAAAAACTTGCAAATATTTCAAGCATACAAGCCTTTTCATTTTTATATCAGTGGGAGGGCACGAGAAATCCCACTGAAGGATGCAGAGGAACCGAGAACCTTGAAGGTTTTCAAGCTGAGAAAAGTCGCAGAAGAATTTGTGTAGAACTCTATAAGGAGTGCAGAAGAAGATCAAGAACATTCTAAGTCTCGAGAAGAAATTGTGATAAGTGTGCAAGAAGGTTGAGGAGTTTCCGAAGCCCCAAAGACCGTAAAATCATCCGTCGTCAAGAGGAGACAGGTGGCAGAAGATCGGGATATCCGGAAGTTGGAGTTTTGTGAGGTTTGCAAAGAGAAAAAAATGATATTCGTGAAGTTGCGAAGAGCAGCTTGAATCCAGACCATTGGATATGGAAGGGACACATGGATGAAGTCCGTCGATCTAGTAGAATAGTACTATGGGAGATATCAGAGGATAATGTTGAGAGAATACCAAAGGACGAAGTCTAAAGAGATCGCAGTCGTTGATAAGAAGGAGGGATGAGGACCATTGATCCTCGCGTGTTGAGTTCACTGATTTGGAGCTTAGGAATGTAAGAGTTGGCTTCCATGGAAAGAGACGAAGCCCGAAGCCCAAATCTCTTTGTGTGATTGAGCTCCGATTCATAGCCTGAGGTCACGTGATATAAAGATCCTGGAAAAGAGAGAGAGTGTCACCACCAAATTTCTTAAAAGTGCCAAGAAGAGAGAGTTGCGGGGTTGAGAGGACCCGCACTTTGGAGAAAGAAATACCCATGGTAGAATTTGTCGGGTTCCATGGGGGTCCAAGAGTCAATCCGACTCAGGTGTTTAAGAACTATCCTAGATCTGAAGGTCGCGCGATCCAAGAGGAGCAGGGGGTCTGAGCCACATTTAAATGCTTAGAATCATACTAATGTATGAACAATCTACCATGTAGAAACCATCGATCAAGAAAACAATTATGGTCGAAGAGATGACTACTACGGTCATGGTCAAGTTCGAGGTGGACATTGTGAATTCAGTGGTCAAAATTGAGGTCGTGGATGACCATATTATTTCAATTGTTGGATAGATGATCACATTAGTCCATATTTCCTTATAAAACATAGAATTCATTTTAAATTTTTCAATATATGTGGCATTGGAGACCACTCTTTAGAACACTTCTCAATAGTACTCGATAAAATCATGCCAATAAAAAATGTGAATCTACTACATGCAGTATCCAAGGAGGAGGTGATGAACTAAAAAAACTTACATATCATTACAAGGTCGGGTGCAAGACGATATATTAACACTCCATTACAATATCAATAAAGAAGGAAATCTAATACCTTCCCAAATCTAGTCAAAGAAGAAAAAATCATGAGAGAAGCTATTGATTTCTTCAAGAATTCCGAAGAAGTTCAACAAAACTTGGGAAGACGAAATGAAGACACCATCCAAGAATGTATGCATCCCCTACAAGAAAAGAATTCAGTAGGTTGATTGTTGGACCTACTCAACATATTATGTGAATACAAAGATGGCCAAAGACCGACCAAGGATGCAAGGCACCTCTCTTATAAACATAAATAATACAATCCATGAGTCGACTTGGAGATTGAGGGAATGCTGATCAATCAGGTGGTCATTGATTTTGGATCTCAAGTAAATATTTTTCCAAGAGAAACATGGATATGAATGGGTCAACCCACCCTAGCTCCCACTATGAACTATCTTAAATTATCCAATCAAATATTAATAGAACTGATTGGAATATTGAGAAATGTAGACACTCAAATTATGAGAATACTGACTTTGGTTTACTTTGAAGTAATCGAACTCGTTGAAGGAATGCCAACATATGAAGCTCTTATCATTCGACCACGGGGTCGATAAATGAAAGAAACTATCTCCCTTGAAAGAGATAGAATTAACTTGAAAGGAAGTGGGAGGAAAATAATCATTCCTTTGGATCCAAAGGAAGGAAAACCACGGATGGAATCATGGTATGAAGATCAAGAAGAATGGTGCTTGTACTAGATAAACAAGGAACAAAAATATTATGTAGATTCGACTACAGAAGGATATATTTTGAGAGAATATCCTATGTCATTCGAGCATAATTCTGTCTCTTCCTTATATAGCTGGAAAATTGAGAATTGCGAAGCACATGAGAAATATTGTTGATCTATTGAAATCATTCCAAAGAAACATCTTAGTATGTGCTACTTAATTTAGGCCATACCAAAAGTGTATAAAAGAAAAATTCAACAAACTCCCACTCTTATACCAACCGACAATCAAATAAGTAAATGATTATGATGCAATGAATGATATGCACCTTTGACTCATATTAAAGAAGTAGAAAAATCCATAGGAGAGCAAGGGAGGACGCAGAGCCTTGTGGAAAATTTCACAGGACAACTTGTAAGATGGTGGGAAACACATTCCCCCATATTACAAACATGGACGACTATGTCGACGTACTTCGTCAAATGATTTGGAGATAAGGAATTGTCCAAAGTCGTAGATATTTCCACCTTTAGAATTGGGTATGACCCGGTAGAGCATATTAAACACTGTGAAAGAGAGTGGCGAAAAATAAGATATAAATATGAAAGGGTGTGGCCCCATATGTTTCCATGTACATTAGATGTAATACCAAAAAAATGGTATAATATTGAAGAAACTTGAGGCCATACATCAAACTAGGATGAAATTAAATAAAATTTTGTGCTAGACTTTGAATTTAATCCAGAAGAGGAACACCTGAGAGATGAAGCACAATAAATAAAAATATTTCTAGAAAATCTATCACTAGTTGTACAGAAGGAAAAACCAAATATGTTAGTTGATTTAGGATCGACATCAACTTGCAATTCTGTGTCGACAGAAAACAAAGAAATCCTGACCGCACAAAGGATTGACATGGAAAATATAAAATGGCCAGGACAAAGCTTCCAGTGGAAAAGACCACCCAACATTGAAAAACCATGTGAATTCAGTGTTAAATATAGCCACAGAACAAAAATAACACCAAGAACAACCCAACTTCCCACAAATCTTCACAAAAAATGAAGAAGGTGAATTCTACCTCAATGAAGTGAAACCACCAGAATGGATGGATGTGGAAATAAAAAAAACATAATTTGACATATCAAATGATGAACGACCAAAAATGGTACAAATAGTTAATTATTGGTTCGACAAACAAACAATTGACAAAGTCAACCTATTAAAATAATATTAAGACATTTTTGTGCAAGACTATAAGGATTTGAAAGGACTTGTAGAGGAAATGGACGAAAAGAAGATTGAACTTATTCCATGAGCAAATCCAATCAAGAAAAGACCATACAAAATAACGCATAAATATAAATCAATCATCCATAAATATATCAAATGAATGTTACAAGAAGTTATTATTTACCCTATTGACAAGGCAGAATGGGAAATTCCCATGGTGTTGCAACCAAAGAAACACGATCCCAAAAAATTAAGAACTTGTGTCGATTTCTGGGGACTCAAAAAACTGACCATGACATATTTGTTCCCGACACCCTTTGCTGATAAAATCATCAATGAATTCATTGTTCATGAATGACATTTATTCACTGACGGGTTCTCAGGTTATGACTAGGTTCCAATAGAAAAGAATATCAGTCGAAAAAAACATTTGTTTGGGAATTTGGATCCTTCACCTATAGATTCATGCCATTTAGATTGAAGAACACAACAACAATTTTTTCGAGAATAGTTGTTAAGGAATTTCAAGAGTATATCTATACAACTATGGTTGTATATTTCAACAACTGGACAATATATATTCTATTCATAAATCATATACAATGGCTTCGACTTATGCCAGAACACTGTAGACAAATTTGACTATCACTAAACATCAAGAAATGCATATTTTCCACACCAATTGGAATCCTTCCAGGACACATGGTTTTTAAAGAAGGAGTGAATGTGGACATGGAAAATATTAAATTATCCTCGATCTAAAGCCGACTGTGAATCAATAATAAATTAAAATTTTATTCAAACACACTGGAAATTATAGGAATTTTATACGCCACTATTCAGACATCACCTTTCCAATAGATGAGATCTTGCGAAAAGATGTTGAGTTTACATGGAGACAATATTGTCAAGAATCGTTCGAATTCTTAAAAAATAAGTTGGTCGAAGTCCCCATTCTAAAATTTCCAGATTAGTTGAGAAAATTGCATGTCCATGTCGATGCATCCAATGTAGCTGCCAGGTCGGTATTAGCACAACCATATGAAGACACAATTGATCATCCAAATGAATATGCAAGTCAAAACTGAATAAGGTAGAAATAAATTATTCGACTATGGAAAGGGAAGCTCTAGCAACAATATTATCTCTACAAAAATTTTGTCACTACTTACTTACAAATCCCTTCACATTTTTTATAGACCATCAGGAACTGAAATACTTGGTCAATAAACCATTCCATCAAGAAAAGATTTTTCATCAGTTACTCTTATTTCAAGCATTTGAATCTGAAATAATCATACCACTGAGGAAAAAGAATGTCCGACCTAACCACCTATTATGAATAGAAACAGGAGAAGACCCAAAAGGCATAGACGATGATCTCTCAGACATGCATTTATTTCGAGTCAAAGCTACCCCTAAAGAGTTAGAAGATATTGCTAATTTCCTAGAAGAAGGAAGGGCCCTAGAGGACCCCCCAACAAGCAAAAATAAAGTTTTATCCATCAAAGATGCACCTTTCACAATCATAAATGGATATTTATACGAAATTGGAATTGATGATGTCTTAAGAAGATGTGTGCCTGAGAAAAAAAGGGTCGATATTATCAGCGAAGCTCATGTAGGAGTAGTCGGGGGCCACTTTCAAGCCAACACGATAGCCAGAAAATATACCACAAGAAAGCCTGTGGTGGTCGAGTCTGAATAAATACTATCGGGACCAAGTAATAATATGTGATAGTTATCAAAGGCTTGCACAACCCTGTGGAAAAATGAAATGCCACTAAGTTCAATAAACCACAACCGAACATTCAAAATTTGGGCTATCGACTTTGTCAGGACATTTCCACAGAGGGAAAAAGAATTGGTGCCAAGTACATCATTACTTTGGTCGAATACGTGATTAAGTGGGCAGAAGTTGAGCCAGTCCAATCTTGTACTAAAATATAGAAACAATATTCATATACCAGAATATAATTACAAGGTTTGGGTGTCTTCTGACATTAATAAGTGTTCAAGGAACTCACTTCGTGAATGAAACAATTAAAGTTCTACTGGAAAAGTTTTTGATCGACCATAGAAGAACAAAAAATTACCGTCCACAAGAAAATGAGGAGGTCGAATCATTTAACAAAACATTACACAAAGGAATCACAAAGATGTGTAGACTCAACAAAGATGATTGGGATCAAAAGATTCATATAGTCCTTTAGGCATATAGATCAACATAGAAACAATCAAATGGGAATACTTTGTTCAAGCTCATCTATGGACAAGAAGTTATTATCTCTTTACAATTTTGGACCAATTCAGACAGGGTTGCGGCTATAGCCAATTTGACGAAATAAAAAGTGTAAACAACCGACTATATCAATTAAACAAACTGGAAGAAGGAATATTAATCACAATACATCACCAAGAGGTTCAAAAGAAAAAACAGAAAGCATGGCATGATCGACATATAAAGAAAAAATATATAAAATAAGGATATATAGTCTTGTTATATGACAATCGCATAAAAGGTAAACCTAGAAAATTAGAGACAACATGGCTTGGACCTTATGTTGTAGAAGATATTCAAGCAGTCAAAGCAGTCCAACTCCGAACATTAATGGGGAAACCATTTAAGAAATTAACTAATGGTGCCCGCCTAAAGAAGTACCATGTGTAAAAGGAAAGAACCCTATTGGAAAATTTTAGCAGGGAATTACCATCAAGAACTAACTAAAATCAAATAAATTGACTAATTATACTTACAAGAAATAAACACTGCTTAAATTTAATAAACAAAAAACAATTGGAAAAATTCAGGTATGCGAAACTGAAAAGGTAAAGTATTTAAAGGACCATCATGGAATCAAATAAAAGCAACAATAAAGTATAATGGAGAGAGAAAGTAGCCCCTGGTTGATCCCTAGACAAAGAAGCATAAAATATTCCCAACATTCCATCCTGTCAACCAACTTACGACAAATACTTATGAAAAGAGAATCGAGAGAGAAGATAAGATCAACAACAAGTGAGCGTAGATCAAGTGAGCAATGAATAAGAGAGAATGAATCAAACTAGCATGGTGAATGATGACATCAATCAGATGTAGATAAACATAGCAAAATGAACAAGAAGACAATCTACCAGAGACATTGACTAAGTCACCCCAGTAATAAAGAACAAGACAACTCAATAATATATGTAGCGCACCTTTTCTGCTACTTTGTTTAATCGCTCTGAAAATGAAACTTTAACACCACACTGTACAAATGTGTTACACATTATTTTCGTCATCCCTATGATCGTTAATGATGTAAACCTATCTGTTGCCTTCAGAGGGGTCACAATGGCCTAAGTTCCTAAAGAGAGAAGGGAGAAGAACTTTTCCTGAGAAAAGAAGTTGCATTTTCCTATGTAAAAACCTTATAAAAAAGAATGTTCGCAGGTTGCTATATAGGCGAGTTGCGATAATGACCAATTCTCACAGGTTGCGCTATAGCTAGGGTGCGAATAGTTTGCAGGTTGCACTATAGCTAGGGTGCGAGAATGCCATCACGTGGGAAAAACGAGCATTTTCTCGAATCTTCTAGAAGGAGAAGCTTCTATGGTGAGGTGGCATACGAATGGTTTGGATCTTACTCGCTTTCATGATTTAGTGGGATCATCCTAACCTCCTCACCTTATCTTCTTCAACTTATAAAAGGAGAGGAATTATCATGGAGAAAGTTAGCTTGAGCTTTTGGTAGCTTGTGGTTTCTTCTTGTTCTTGAGCTTGTTAGCTTTGGCTTGATTGGAGTGGCTTTAAGATTTGGTTTGTCAAGATAGAGTGTATCAGATCTATGGTCTCAGAATCCTTGGAGCAAGAAGTGTGTGGGGAACGAAGGACAGTTAGAAGGGACCTTACGACATCAAGGCAATGGTTGTAATCTCTCCTTCACATTTAATACGATACAATAATATGTTTCTTTCCCATAAAGATGATGTCACTTTATTACATAATTCCTTGATCATATGTATAGACTAGTCATTGAATAAGTTAATTTGCCTTTACTTCGATTGGTTCGTTTTGTTGTGATCTGGACAGGATGAGAGCATTGGAGCGAATCTTGGAACAACAAAGATCTAAGGAAAGCATTCATAAGGTATGTCCATAAACCTTATCTCTTAGTTCATTCAATAGGATAGATCTAGGGAAAGTGTAGTATTCTGTCCTATTTTGTTCTAGATACCAGGTGGATCTAGGGAGATCGGTTTGTGTCCGCACTCACGGATTTATCCTATAACAAAATTGGCGACTCCACTGGGGAATGGATTGTTTCCTGGTTATTCTAGTTTCCCTTTCTTTGATTGCTTGATTTATGGTCTCTGAGTCTGTGGGAGATCCATCAAGACTCTCTGGATCTGAGAGTTCTCTCAGAAATTTTTCCTTTTTTCAAATTTTTCTTGTTTACAGGCATTCTCGCACTGTACCCTTTAGTGGCCTGCGAGAATCACTTGGGTTCGCACCCTGGTGTTCAGTCCAGTGCGAACACCTCGCAGTCAACCCATGTCTAGCCTGCGAGAATACATAATTCTTGCACTGTAATATACTGTCAGCCTGCGAACTTGTTTGTGAAAATTTTTGGATTGGGTCTTGTCATTTTTTATGCCCAGTTTTGCTTTGAACAACTGGTTTGAACTTTTGGAGCTATATTGATCTGTTTACAGTCTTCTTGACATTCTTTGAGTTGTTGTTAGCCACTTTTGCTTTGATTGGTTTTGAAAGATTAGTCTCTTGCTTTGAGTATCTTTCAATTACAAAGCATGTGTTTTCTTTAGAATTGTTTAAGGAAAGATCAGATTTCTTCTGAATAGTTCGCTTTAAAAGAAAACTTTTAGTTTGGGTTTCTTTGTTTTAAGAAAGTTCATTATTTCTTTTAGTGAAATTTTTGAAACAAAAAAGATTTAATTTCTTGCTTTATATTAGATTGGGGGCATCCTTGCATTTGAAGTAGCGAAATTGCATGATTGATATTGATGAGTTTAATATATTTTGGGACATTGTGCATATGGGAATGATAAATGTTTTCTCCTTCTCATAGCATAGATTTCGTTGAAATGAAAAGATTGCATCTTCATATCTTTGCATAATTTTCGAGTCGGTCAAAACACCATATTGTCCACGCCATCTTCCTTTTGAGTAACAAAAGCGATAAAATAAAGCACTTATAAAAATTGATTAGACATTTTTATCTTTTCTGGTAGCACACCTACATTATATTAGTTGTAGGGCTTTGGAATAGGTGTGAAAGATAACTTTCCAAAGCTGCAAACAAACATAGAATCTTGAGTTAGGGAGTGGTTAAATCCACTTATTACATTTTGTCCTGGGAAGCCCTTCTAAAACAAGGGTCAAGCACTAGGTCGCATTGGTATTGACAGAGGTACTCACCCTGCTTTGTTGGTATCAGTGTAGAGATTGCACGTATTATGGGGGTCACTCACGAGGTATACCCACAATGATGAGTGGAAGCCTTTTGAGTTGATTTCGGGCTAGATACCCTGCCCTTGCGTGTGGATCGGACTGTCGACTGTCCCCCCAGGCTTTATTGTTGTTGGTGGTAACCTTAGTGGCCTATCTTTCTAGGTTCTTTACACGAGGTGACTGTGGAGGGGAAAGTCTTCACGGTACTTGGAATCGACGTTGGCCAAACTCACTCGGGCTCCTTGGAGGGTATACCCATGATTATGTGTGGGAGCTTGCACCAGGGTGTAAGTCCATTAAGCAGGTCGTCAACGTAACTTTTCCACCCTCTCTATCTCAACCCATTCTTACTTTATTCCCGCGATGTTGGATTTCATCACCAACTAGTGCGTTCATTGTGAGAAGGTTTTGTTTGTTTGCTTGCTTCCTAGATTTTTGGCGTGTGCTGTTTTCTTTCCCTAGTGGACTCTAGATTGGATTTTTGTTTTTTAATGGCGTCAGTTCCTAAAATGACCAATGAAGGAACCTATGCTCCAGGGGAACCTTTTGTTTTCCTTCTTACGGAAACATTGGTCCTCCTCACATCGCTACTTTGAGCCTTCCAGGTATCACAATAGGATTGTCGGTGTGGTTGTTTTCCACTCAGGTAATCCTGAATGCAGTAAGTGCTTCGGTCGTAAGCATTTCCCCCCAAGAGCATCAAACCCATGTTGATCCTTCACCTTCTTCACTAGTAAGGTCTTCTTCGCCTTCTTCACTAGTAAGTTCACCTTTCGTTTCATCTTATTTTTTGAGTGAAAGTTCTGAACCTATTAACTCGGTGAATAAGAAGAAGAAGAAACGAAAGAATAAGAAGAAGAAAAATAATCAAGGATCCAAACTTCCAACCACTGTCAAACATGTTGGAAAACAACCAGTTACTGTTAGTCGTGCTGGGAGTGTTGATGATGTCAAGATCGCCCAAACACCTTGTAAGCCCAAGTACCCTTGCAGGCTTTGTAAGGGTAGCCATCTTCTTAAGGAATGCCCTGGTCTACCCAAGGTTATAGAAGTATGGTCTACACATCCTCGCCAACCCATGTCGTTAGCCTCTGAACAACATGCTGACAACCCTCCATCAACCAGTCATGATACGGTTGGGAAGAAAAAAAGTGGAGTCAAGTTCCCATGTATGCTATGCAAAGGGAGTCATCTAACTCATCTTTTCCCTTGTATGGAAGAAGCCTCGAAATTACTGGAAGACATGACTGTTTCACAGCCTCAACTTCCAACTGCTTATCGCAAGCTTTCTCTCAACCCACCTGTAGTTGATGGAATGATCACCCCGGTCCCTTCACCAGTCAATCCGGTTGATCATGTCGTCAATCTAGTCACGTCCTTAGTTGAACCAGTTAACAAAGTGGTTGAGCCGATACCATCCTCGGTCAACCCCACTCTCCCATTAGAGAGTGAAACCCAAGCAGTCGATTTGTTTCCACCTGTAGACCCCATTCTCCCCTTGGAGAATGAAACCCAAGTGGTCGATCCATTTCCACCTATTGACCCCATTCTCCCCTTGAAGAATGAAACCCAAGTGGTCGATCTGATCTCTCCATTGATTGATCCTACTCTCCCACTCGAGAGTAAACCCGATACTGCCTAGGTTTTTCTTGTTGATACAAAATCTACTGTGCCGAGAGGTATTCCTCCTTCTCCCGTAAGACCCCCTCCAAGTAATGAGGCCATCCATTTTGATTGGGATTTTCTAACTGAACCTCGTCTTCCCTCTTACATTCCTTTCCAGATTACAGTATAGGTTTGTGGTCGGGACGTTACCAAAACGTTGATAGATGAAGGTTCGTCTATTAGTATTTTTTCCTCTCTTGCTTGGAAAGCATTGGGTTGTCCTCCACTTGCGCAGGTTATGCAGAATCTGTTAGCTTTTAACAGAAGAACTAGTCAACCTTTAGGGACCCTTCCTCAGTTTCCTGTAACTTTGGAAGGGAAAACTGTCTTTATTGACGTCATGGTAGTCCAAGATCCCTTGGATTTTTCTTTACTCCTTGGGCGAGATTATGTCTATGCCATGAAAGCTATTGTCTCTACTCTTTTTCATGTGATATCTTTCCCTCACGATGGATGAGTTGTGACTGTTGATCAACTTTCATTCATTGACCCCACCTGGATTGCCTCTCTGAATGGTTCTTATATGCAGACAGTATCTCCCCTGCCACAGTTCAATTATGTGGCGTTGTCGCCCCTGGCTTCAACTTCTGATGACTTCGATCCAGTAGTTGACATGGTAATTCTTTGATAGGGTTGTTAGAGCCTGATCTCTTCACTCCTGTCGCAACCCTCGATATGGTGTCCTTCCAGAGTGTGTTTCTTCCTTCCAGTGAAGACCTCTTGGAAGCCATGACCGAGTTCCAGAGCATTGTCCTCTTGGAATCCATGATCAAGAAGAGGTCTGGGGATTGAACCTGGATTTTCGAGGATAGTTTTTTTCATCTCTGCGACAACCTCGTTAAACAATGAAACAGAGGTCTGGGGATTGAACCTGGATTTCCGAGGATAGTTTTTGTGTCTCTGAGGCAACCTCATTAAAAAATGAAACAGAGGTCTTTGAGCATAGTTTTCTAATTTCAAGCTCGTTAAAAAATGAAACCACCCGAGGATAGTTTTGCGTCTCTGCGGAAACCTCGTTAAAAAAATGAAACAGAGGTTCCGAGGATAGATTTTTTGTCTCTGTGGAAACCTCGTTAAAAAATGAAACAGAGGTTACGAGCATAGTTCTTGTTTCTGTGTCAAGCTTGTTAAAAAATGAAATAGTTTTCCCCCTCTCTGTTTGAGTCAAGTCCTTCGTCTAGTATTTGAAGCTTCATTTCATTCGCCTTTGCAGTTGGATGAAATGAAGCTTGGGGGGCATTTTTCTTAGCCTATGGACTTCATGCCGAAGTTAAGCCGTTAGTTTCTTAAGCTGGGGGCTAAGTACCAACCATGCATTGGGAAGTTGCAAGCATAGTTTTCTATGGTTCAATCTTGTGTAAAAATGAAACCACCTACCTCAAGCATAGTTTCCTCTGGTTCAAGCTTGTGTAAAAATGAAACCAGGTCCAAGCATAGTTTTGTTTAGTTTTTAAGCTTGTGTAAAAATAA
>ML782782.1:224184-260780 GCA_009831015.1 Picea engelmannii
AATCACATTCCAATCGATAACATGATTAGCATCAGGTACATATTTCTTAAGCAGTGAAACATGAAACACATTATGTACAGTCATAGATGCAGGTAATGCAAGCATGTATGCAACCGACCCAATCCTTTCCAGGATCTCAAATGACCCACAAAATCTTGCTGCCAACTTGGCGCAACTTACCAACTTTAGGGAACTCCTGTTAGTTTTCACTTTCAGGAAAACATGGTCACCCACTTTGAATTCTCTATGGGTTCTGTTACTATGAGCGTAACTTTTCTGCCTGTCCTGGGCAGCTTTTAGATTATGTTTAATTTTTATCATTTGATCTTCCATCTCTTTGAGCAACTCAAGCCCAACTACTACTCTATCAGCTGGATTATCCTAGCTCACTGAAGTGTTTCACTTTCTTCCATAAGGCGCTTCGAACGGGCACATCTTCAATGATCCATGATACCCATTATTGTAGGCGAATTCTACCAAATGCAGGTAGTCTTCCCACCTTGATGGTTTATCCATCACATACATTCTCAACATGTCTTCTATTACTCTGTTTACTCTCTCTGTCTGTCCATCAGACTCAGGATGATACGTTGTGCTAAAGTTCAAATTCGTTCTGAATCCCTTAAACAGTCCTTTCCAAAAATTCGAAGTGAATTTCAGGTCCCTATCAGACACAATTGTCTTAGGAATTTCGTGTAAGCATGCAACTTCTTTTAAGAAGATATCAGCAACATCTGCTTCCCTGTGGATGGTTTTTAATGGAATAAAATGGGCATCTTTAGTAAGCTTGTCCACCACCACCATGATTGAATCATGTTGCTTGCTTGTTCTAGGTAGTCCGGTGATGAAATCCATTGTTACCACGTCCCATTTCCGTTCAGGAATAGGTAAAGGCTGTAGCAACCCTGCTGGGTGCCTATGCTCAGCCTTAACCTTTTGGAACTCCATACATCTGGCGATGTATTCAATGATTTCTTTCTTCAGACCTGGACAAAAGTAATGGCTTTTGACTACTTCCATAGTCCTCTGATATCCAGGATGTCCAACATAAGCCACGTTATGCATCTCCTTTAGAATTGCCAGCTTCAATTCTCAGACATTGGGTACATACACTCTGTTTTTATACAGAAGTAAACCATCATCTCCCAAGGTGTAACTTTCCTTGGTCTGTGGTCCCTCACACTGTTATAGATTTGCTACAAGACTTTTGTACTGCAAATCAGTATTTGCAACTTCCAAAATTCTGTCTTTCATATTAGTCCTGTACATGCTAATGGTTGCAGCATGTAATTTGTGCACTTTTCTACTGAGTGCATCAGCCACCTTATTTTCTTTCCCTTTGATATGCTTGATATCAAAGTCATATTTGCACAGAAACTCTAGCCATATGATTTTCCTGGCATTTAAGGTCCGTTGATCAAATAAATACTTCAGACCGTTATGGTCTATTCTCAACTCAAATCTCTTGCCCATGAGGTGATGTCTCAATTTCCTCAAGGTGTGGATGATTGCTGCTAGCTCTAAATCATGAGTGGCATAATTCTTCTCATGTTCCTTCAACTTTCGAGATTCATAACAAACTACAAATCCCTCTTGGCTGAGAACTCCTCCCAACCCCTCCTTACATGCATCAGTGCACACTACGTAATCCTTGTTTGGATCTGAAATCTTCAGGATTGGAGCACTAGTTAGCAGTTTCTTCAATCGCTGGAAGCTGCTCTCACATTCTTCATTCCACTGGAACTTCTTCTCCTTCTTTTGCAAGGAAGTGATAAAATGAGTTGTCTTTGAGAATCCGGCTATAAACCTCCTATAGTAGCCCGCCATACCCATAAAAGATCTAACTTCTGTCACATTCCTTGGCGCTGGCCATTCTTGAATGGCCTGTACCTTCTCAGGATCCACAACGATCCCTTCTTCAGATATAATGTGTCCCAAGTAATGGATCTACCTTTGGTAAAAAAAGCACTTGCTCAACTTTGCGTACAACTAGTGTTCTCTCAACACCTGCAGGACCATTCTCAGGTGTTGCTCATGTTCTTCCTCTATCTTGGAATACACCAAGACATCGTCCAGGAAGACTATGACAAACTTGTCCAAATAATCTCTGAACACTCCATTCATTAAGCACATGAAAACAGCAGGTGCATTTGTCAGTCCAAACGGCACCACTGTGAATTCATAATGACCGTACCTTGTTCTAGAGACGGTCTTGCCAATGTCCTCATCCTTTATTCTCACTTGATGATATCCATATCTGAGATCTATTTTTTAAAATATTTTTGCATCCTTCAACTGATCAAAAAGATCATCAATCCTTGGCAGAGGGTACTTGTTCTTGATAGTGACCTTATTCAACTATCGAAAATCAATGCACAGCCTCAACGTCCCATCTTTCTTCTTCACGAATAGGACTGGGGCTCCCCATGGTGACACACTGGGGCAAATGTAACCTTTCTTTAGTAGCTCTTTGAGCTGCAATTGCAACTCTTTCAGCTCTGGTGTACTCATTCTATAAGGAGCTTTCAAAACTGGAGCTGCTCCAGGCATCAAATTTATAGAAAAATTGATGTCCCTCTTCGGAGGTAGTCCAAGTACCTCCTAAAATATTTCCTTGAATTCTTTGAGTACTTCATGGTCTTCCAGATTCGATACTACATCTCGGAATGCCTCTTCCACCCGAGCTGCAAATAATTGACAGCCTTTTCGGTAACATTTCTTCAGCTGCATGGATGGGATTTCCCTCACAACCATGGCTCTGGGAATTCCTTGGACTGTTACCTGATTTCCCTCCTCGTTCAGGTAGGTAAAACTCTTGTTACAACAATCCAGAAGAGCATGGTGCTGGTCCAACTAGTCCATCCCAATTAAGCAATTGTATGAGCCTAAAGGTAGAATGTTCAATTCATCCTTGGTGCTCATTTCTTTCATGTCCACTGAAAAGGACTTAACCAATTCAGTGACCTTCCTCTTGGTCCCTGTGGCCAACTGCACTAACCAAGACTTCTCATGTTTGCTTCTTGTTAGATGAAAACTTTCCACCACTCTAGGATCTACATAACTATGGCTAGCCCCTAAATCAATTAAAAAAACAAGTGGTCGGTTGTTGATCATACCTTCCACTTCAATCATGTGCAATTGAAATTATGCTTGCTTGTTGTCCAGGGCTGCATAGATCCTCAGCATTCTGCTGCTCATATTCCCCACTATTTCAGCTTGTTGAACAGTATGTACAGTTCTCGCTTTACCATTTTTATGGGGACAATATCTGTACTTGTGGTTTCCTTGACAGCCCCAACATTGAATGGGCGTCTGTCTCTATCTTTGTGCTCCCTCTTCAGTCATTCTTGGATCTCTAACCAATGGCTGTCCCTGAAGACTATTCCTGAAAAAGGAAGGCTTGTTTCCCTTTTGCCTTTGTTCCTTCTTAAACTTCCTCTGATCATTCCAAACCTTTCGAAGGATAGGCCTTTCTCCTTGCTGTTCATACAAGCATTTTTCCTTTCTTATTGTTTCTTCCATGGTATTAGGATCATCATATTGAATACTGTCACTCATGGAAGGTGGCAGTCCACTCAGATATCTCTAAATTTTAATAGCCTCGTCTTTGATGAATGGAACATACTCCAGTAGTTCCAGAAAATTTCGTTCATACTCATCAATGGTCATACAGCCCAACTTGAGTTCGAAGAACTCCTTCATCTTTCTATCATAGTATCTTTTAGTCAGGTATTTCTTCTAGAAATAACTCTTAAATTCCCTCCAAGTGACCTCTTTCTCTCTGATGTGTTGCACCTACACAAATTGATTCCACCACATCGATGTTTTTCCTTTCAGTTGGTACATTACAATTCTTCCCTCTGCATGGGCAGAATAATTCTGTAGTTGGAAGTATTTCTTCATGCCAAGTAACCATGTCTCAGCATCTTCCTCCTTCTTATGTTCTCCATCGAATGTTGGAGGTTTAATCTTGTTCATCTCTCCCTTCAATTTCTCCTTTCTAGATTTTTGATGTTTTCTGGTAGGGGATGGGCTTGAACTACTGTGTGTCTTCCTGTCAGAATGTCTTTGGGAGCGACTAAGATGTCGACTACCACTCCTCTACCTACTTCTTCTCCCATGGGTTCTGCGACTCTCTGTCGTACTTGAGTCTCTTCCCTTCTTGAGTTTCTTCTCTATTCTTTCCAGGCTCTTCAAAAATTTTAAGTTTAATTCACCCTGCTGATCCCTGACTTTCATAAGCTTTCGGCTATCAGCTCGGCGAGCCTTGGCCTCTCTTTGCAATCCTTCAATGATTTTCATTATGTGTCCTTCCTTATCCTTTTCTTTTCCATGCCCATTGGAGTTCGATCCTTCCACTCCCATATTGACATCCTTTCCTTCCCGTTCGTCTTCTGTTTCGGGGGTAATCTGCACCTTTCCCCACTCCATACTTGGCATTGTTTAACTAGAATCTGGAGCTCCGTTGAACTCTGCACACGCACTGTGCAATTAAATTCAAGGTTTTTTAGGCCATTAAACCTTCAAGAACAATCCTCAACATTTATAAGCCAATACGAACAAAAACACACGACATTTCGATTCAAATAAGTTTTCTGAGCTCCCGTTTGGCTCTGCAATTTTTGGGTTTTTGAAACTTTCATTTTTGGCACTTCAGGATTTCGGGACTTCGGGTTTTGGTCCACAAAAATCCAACAGTTAAATATTCGTAACCAGAGTCACCCTTTTTGCAACTCACGATCTCGTAAGTTCGTGAGTCAAAGACCCTCGACTCATGTCCTCTAACCACTGATACCTGAGATGCGACATGGGTATGGCTCCCTCCTCGCTAGCGTCTGCTATGCACGACCGTAGTCTAGGGATAAGTGCTAACACTCTTCGCTACTCGCACCTTCATGAGTTGTGACATCCAACCCTGGTGCCTCCCTTGCACGAAACCCCGAGAAGCGATGTTGACTTTCCTCCTCTTGTTCTCGCTACCTCGCGACTTCGCGAGTTTCAATGTTGAGCTCCCATGCCCTTATCTCGCGAGTCCTTGAAATCATGAATTACTTTATTCTCCGAGCCCACAGCACAATTGTCTCCATTCACCACCATGGCATGTGGTACGTTCAGGAGGGTCCACGTCGCTTTTAACGATGTCATCGGGTCCCACCACTCTCGCTTTTCTTCTCGACTCACTGGCACGTGGTACCCATTCATGCGTCCAAGTCCAATCCAAGAATGGAATCCAATGGTTAGATTCCCTCCTCAGATCAACGGCATAGATCTTTTGGCATTTCGGGGTTTCAAGTGTCAGAATTTCGTGCATCCACACATCTTGAACTTCCATTTTCCGAAATCCCGAAATCACTGTCTACCAACTTACCTGATCCTACGGTCAAGTTCTTCTCCCCACGATCTATGGTGTAGATTGTTTTTGGGATTTTGGGGTTTCAAAGGTGTTCACCTCTTCTCACCTCCCATCTCCCAAAACGTCGATTTCTTCCTCACATTAGATGGTCGTTATAGACCCGGAGATTCCCCGAAGGAATCTCGTCCGTTCATCGGGACTTAGCCACATGCTAACGTCTCGATATTACTGGTCGGGACTTATCAAGGAAAGAGTCCGATTTCTTGTCAACGGAACATCCGAATCCCCGATCCCTGATTTCCTGAAACGGGTAATCTCACGACACGTGGCCTCCTTCATTCGGACGGTTCAGATCTATTTCAGGGATTTCATCCCTAATCACTGGGGTTTTAACCTTCATATATCTCCTGAAAGATCCAATGGCTGTCGGGTTTTCCAGCCGAGATCTGACGGCTCAGATGGTTCCTAACTAATTTAGGATTTCGCGTATCGTGATTTCCACACTCCTGTGCAATTTCCAAAGGGCTTTAAACCCCGTGCACACTTTCCAGATATAATGGTCACGAGGGTTCACCTTCCCTCCCGAACAGATCCTAAAGCTCCTACACTTCCAGTGTGGAGTCCTCTCTCCCTGTGGACTTATACCACATTGGTTGTGGTCTCATAATGCCGTTATACCTCCTGAGATTTAAAAACTCATCAAGTAACTCCTTGACACTTTGGAGCAAACCAGGGTCCAAAATTGGCCTTCCAGACCCAATTTCCCTTCGCATTCTTGGTACAAAGACTGCTCCACTGGCCCATCTAGGCTCAGTGTCGAAACCTTGGATCTGATACCAAACTATAGCGCACATTTTCTGCTACTTTGTTTAATCACTCTGAAAAGGAAACTTTAACACCACATTGTACAGATGTTATACAATCCACATGCATTTAAACAAATAAACACATTCAAGCTCAGAGTAAACATATTATCTACTGCTATAATTAACAATCCATGGTGTTTCATACTAACTCATATACACAGCGGAATCATGATAACATAAGTAGTAGAGTCATGTAGAAACATGATTAAAACATAAAAAGATACTTATCTTTTTAATAGTGGTAGATTCCACCAACCAAGTGCAGGCCTTCCACAAACCTCCCAGCCTTAGACCACATTGCTCATCAGCTCAGCAGTGGGTCACCCCTGAGCTGGGACTAAGCTCCACCCCAAGACAAGGAATCCTAGGCTAGGCTGAGGTTACAGGGAAAACAACACATACAATCTGGAAGGGTTCTTCCCAAGATGCCATCTTAAGCCCACTACTACCAGACTCTCATTCCCTACATGCTTGTTCTGCCTGGGAGTATACACCTTCACAAGCACAGTCCATCGGTGCTAACCTCCCTCTTTGGGTCTCGACAACAGGCTGGATCAGGAAGTCTCAGAGCCTAAAGCTGGTGCTGGACACTCTCTGGAGGGAACCACTTCCCAGCAAACTCCCTCACATGGAAGGAGTTGCTCACAGGCCTGACAACCTACCTCTTCTAACCATCTCCACCTCCCTCTCCTGGAGTGAGGGCATACACAAGCTCAATTACCACCTGCACTGGACAGAAAATCACGCGTAGTCCATGTCTGCATGACCACTACAGTCAATTGGGAATACAGACTCAGACTTCTCAAACAAGCTCAGCAATGGCGGCAAGGTCTCACGGTGTTGATTTTTGAAATTGCGTGACAATCAATTTCCGCAGGGAATTACACAGACTCTCTGGTGTAGAATGGGGAGGATGAACCGGGCTTTTCAGAAAATGAACACAGTCTTCTCGGATCTCATAACAGAGGGTGTACACGGATTTGTAGAGACAAACATAGGCTTTTTCCCCATTTCAGAATTGCACGAGGGTCTCTTGCAGAGGTCACACGGTTCACGCTCAGGATAGTCCAGGGTCAAATGGAGGAGAGAGAGCCTTCACGGCTTACCTCATCTAGTTTATTTGCATGCATTAGGGTGGACACTTGTCACCCTTGAAACTGCATGCATTCCTCGGCATGCATCACCTTTCTTATGGTTAGGAACTTAGGATAAAACATAAATGGCACATGTTCTTTTGGAATAATAGTAAAATATTATTCCTAGGCTTAAGCCCCCTAGGCTTAGCCCCTAGGTTCAACACTTAGCCCCTTTTCCCACCTTCCAGACCCTAATTCCTTGCCCACCTTATGGATGCTTGGTTCCCCTTCACTCATTCATCGTGGTCGATCTGCAGATGGCGGTGTTTATATTTTATTAATTGTTCTGCTTGATTACATATACAACATCAGGATTTTGGCCTTCAACACTCAGGCTCCCTGGCCTAACAACACATAAGCCTCCAGCTTATAAAAACTTGGCTCACCAGCCTATAAAACATAATTACAACTTCTTTCAAAACATGGTTTACAACGGGGCTCAGCCTTGGGGACACTACAATATCGATCGGTCGTCCCATGTATCGAAGATGTATAAACATAGGAGACCTAATCGATCAAACCTAGGATAACATCGATCGAGGAAACAATGATGTCATCAAAGAAAGAACATTTTATTCCAGACAGGTAATGACTGACAAGAACATTAATGACCAACAACAAAAAAATGATTGTTGCACAGTCACTCACATAACACATAATTACAATGCTATGTGTGACAACCACTCACAATATTTATAAATTAATGACTGATGGGACATGAATGGATTCTAGTTGAGAAATGATATAAACATCCACTCATTCAATTTTCTTGTACCACCGATATTTATGAAGGAAAATCTGATAACAACTGGACACATTCAACCAGATGCTTTCGGTACTGGCTATAAATATCAAAGAAGCCTATGACTTTGCTTCATTATTATTTTCACCTTCACAGTTAAGTATAGAGAAGAGTACATAGTCGACTGAACCCACAAGTTCACTAGTTTTTCCTGAAACCAATGATCAAAATCCACAAATGTTAAGGATATGAGGTCAAGTTGGAAACACAATGGATGGTTCAAGATCAAGACAAGTTATTAACCAAGTGACTAAATTGCTGCTGAAAATCTGAATGCATAATATCTAGCAGTTGAGGATAGAGGAAGTAGATTGGAGAAAACATTGGCAAAAATTCACAGAATGGGAAATGCATGAAGGCAGTTGGAAATAAGAAACCAAATTCCTGGAAAAAGAAGGTATTAGACACATCCTTGGATCCCCACAAATAATCAACATGGGATGATGGAAGGAAGAAGTAGAGACGTTCATTGTTATTCAGTATCATCAAGGATACCTTTGGCTAGACCAAAAAATAACAATAACAGGTAGAATTATCTATGACATTAAAGGTATTCCGAAGATAGGGGCCAAGGTATCAAAGTCGTCGAAAACCAACGAATGGATGCAATTTTTGAGGGGTTGAAAACATCGAAAATTTCTAAGGGGTCATTGATTAATAAAATCACTAACTTAAGAGTCTGCTAGACTAGAATAATAATGTCTTTGTGCTTCACATCGGTAGGTCCAGAATCAGATGTAAAAATGAAAATGGTCGAATCAATAGAAATTTTTTATAATAATGTTGAAAGGTTCAAATGGGAAGAACACCTAGCCTACACAATTAGAACCAACTGCAAAGAATGCCAAGATTTTGGAAAGGCCATCAAATTTCCCTCATTACTAATTTGGCTATCAATGGAACAATATGGTCCCATCAGAGATCCAACATTTACAGTTAAGAAATTCCTGACAATGGAGAAGTACATAGTCTTGTCATTTAATCAAACAGGCTTGTCAAGCTCACTGCAACCACAAGAGATATTTCAACTATGGGTTGCATGTTTGAAAGACAATACACATAGATGCTAGGTCGAAAAATTAGTATGTGGGACGTCACCATCACCCTACCATATTCAACTCGACCTTGACTGTACAAAGTTGTTGTGTAGAGTCGATTTCATACTAGAGCCAAAATAACTACACTACCAACTAACAACAGAAGAAATTTTCATAGATATGGAAAGGAAAATCAACCAAGAGATAGAAATTCCCCTTGAAGCACAATAGACAAGGGTACCTTTAGTATTACCACTGACTGATGGGGAGCAAGAAGAATAAAGAGAAGAAACTCTATATGAAATTCCTTTCATTGAGGATTTACAATCCTTGATAGTTGTACCTTAAAATCCATCCCCAGGTAAAAGAAAGCAACCGACCAAAAAGAACAAGGGAAAAAAGGCCATTGAGGAAGAAGAGCTAGAACTAGACACAGAGGAAATTTGGATGGAAACATTTCAATCGAATGAGGGAATCAACTTCAATGACCCCATCATCCAAGAGAAATTGTCAAGTATTAACACTAATATTGTCTATAAGATAAAGCAAACTCGACAAGACATTGTCTTCATGAAAAAATATACAGTTCCTCCGTTGGACCATGAATTAAGGAGGTTATGGAGAAAGATAAGGAACAAAATCAGGAGGTCAAGGACATCAAGAGCACAATCAAGAAAATTGAAACAAGAGGGATAGAAATACACAAAAAAAATATAAATCAAAACTACTATTGTCATCCTGACAAAGGTCACGACAACTATGATAGAATGGGAGTTGAGGCTAAGAATAGCACCAAGTAAGAAAACAACACCCAATGCAGCAATTGTCCTAATGAGAGAATCACCCCCTGCAGATCCAATACTCATTGTAGAATAATGACCATCAAAGAAAAAGAAAAGGCACCTCATAGTCACCGATTCATCGAAAGGAATAGAATCCGATCATCCAGTCAAGTCAAACAATGTTGATATTGAAACCCTGAACATAGATCAACAGATGTCGGTCAAGGAAATACACACTGATTCGATACAACATCAGTCAACCAAGGAACAAACTCCACCACACCAACAAGTTGAGTCAATACAAGAAGGAAATCCATCCCTCCAAACACAAAATCAAGTGATTCACCCATTTGAGGCTTTAGATCAGTAGGAAGACATATTGTGAACAAGAAAAACACAACAAGTGGATGCTTGCTAGATTAATAAGGAATCGTAGCTGGGAAGTGACATCCTGGACATACAGACAAAAAGATTGGAGAACCTACAGAATGAGAGGCACTTCCCTGAGGTCAATCCTATTGATTCTAAGCATAATAACACAAATAGTCCAACCCAATATCTTCAGGATACATTGGACAATGAAGTGCAAAACAATCAGTAAGAGGAAGAAAAAACAAGTGAAAAGAGCATACCAACGACATAGCAGATGGTGGAAAAATATAATCATCCCTCAAAATATGTAGATAAACAAAGGAAAAATTAGTTGCCCATGATCACTATTAGAAAAACCCTCCTAACCATCCCATCGATTTCCATAGTTGAAGCCATGTTCGAATCGACCACTATTTCTGACAAATACCTATTTGACTTATAAGGAGCCATTTTGAAATAATGAACAAGGAGGTGGAAGAAGGTGCTCAAAGAAGGAAGTTGGGTTGAGAAATTAAAACAAGAATAAAATAACATCTTGTAGGAGTGTAGAGAATAAGTTAGGTTGCATGAGGGGATAGAGAAGATACCAGAGGCACATAACCCCTTAGCAGAATTTAAAGAGATAATTGAAAGGTTGATCAAAACCAATACAAAATACCAACAGGAAGTAGTGACTCTGCAAAAATATAAAGACGAAGTCAAACAACAATGTGAATTAATAGCCAAGGAAATTCAAAAACTCAAGAGAAGATAGACATAGCCTTGGTGATAGAATAGGATAATCTTAAAGAATTCAAGTAGAATATAGACAAATTGACAAAACAATCTATCCCACTGAATTTTGTGGTAAGTGAATGGCCGATCCATTTTGCAGATGCATTTAGAAAATGTTGGATACAAAAGGTTTTAGTCAAAAGCATAGAAGAGAAATAAAATCGACGACTTGTAGAAAAATCAAAGAATCCCTCACCACATAACTGGAAAAACAAAAAGCAGTGGAGCTACAACTCCCACAACAAGAAAAGGAATGACAGAAGGAGGTACACAAAGTTTAGTTGGAAATCAACCAAGCAACCGACTGTCTCAACCAACTCAAATATAAATTGCAGGTCATAGAACAAAAATTTGACCAAGATTAGGGTACAATTCAGACATCCGATATAGAAGAAAAAGTTGAAATGATTTCCTAGTTGAAAATACTAAATCTATAAGAACAACATGGGATCATCATGTGGTGTGATTTCATACAACAAACGAAACAGTCATACCCTAGCATCATTCAAACCACCTTCAAAATTAGTATAGAAAGTGAACAGATCAAGGAAGTCGATGAGACTGGCAAGGGAAGTCTAGACACAATAGAGAAGTCAGAAATAACACTTTAAGTTGGTCCATGATATGAATATTTTATCTCCTCTTATTGCATCTCTCTCTCTCTCTCTCTCTCTCTCTCTCTCTCTCTCTCCATATTCTATTTCTCAATTTTGTAATTTTGTAATCAAAGTATGGAAAATTGATTTTGTATACTCCCCTCTTATAACAACCAAATAATTCTAAACATCATTTACTTTCATAAGCAATTTATTTACAGAACTGAGACAATAACTTCATAGCAAAATATTGATTTTCATCACAGCAGCTCCAGTAACTTAGATTTATCAATGAATAATGATATCATGATAGAATGAAACAAATACATAACTTAACAAAGTACCTGGTCCTGATGCTAATCTCTGTTGCCTTGCTTCCTTGTTGCTGCCTTCCTGCTACCTGATACACAGTCCAACCCTTCCACAGACAAAGAATAACTGCCCAAAACTAATGTCCACCCTGCCAACTAGGAAAACTACGTAGCTCCAGGATATCTATGGATATCATGGCCCCCGTGCCCAAAACCTCCAGCAACTCGGTGCCTCCCCTGATCAACAGTGTCATAAGCAACAATATCGTGCCTCAATCTGATCACATGTCACAGCAGAACTCTCTGCTCCCAACAAATCTCCTCCTCCTCCCTGAATCCATCCTCCGTCCCCTCCCCTCACATCCACCTCCCTTCCTGCCTTATTCCTCCTTCACCAACTCCCGCAGTTACTTCCTCAACCACCTCCGTGCATGTCCCATACCCTTCCTTTAATGTTTTATCTTCTCGGGATTAACAGGTTATCCCTTCCTGCATACGTAACCATTTTATATCATAAATCATGGATCTCTTAGATTCATTTCTCAGGTTATTAAATGTGATCTGTAGTTAAATAATTAATTAATAAATCACAGTTATCTCCTTTAATTAATTAATACTCATTTTATTAAGATCATTAAATCATCTTTACTTAATTAATACCTTCTTAACACAATTAATCCCCTAATTGATTTTGTCTTTATAATTCTTTAACGTTTGTCCAGCTAGGGTCGTTACATACACCCACCCTTCAAGAAACTTCATCCCGAAGTTAAGGTGTCTGATGGTACAAAGGAAAGAGCATGGTTCACACATTCACAACAGGTGACTTGACATTATTAGTAAGTAAGTCAAGAAAGTTCATACATACTAGTGTATATGTACAAGAAATGCATGTGTAGCTAGTACATGCAAGTCTCGTGCATGTACTAATAATCAAAAACTGTCATCCTTTAGTAATATATGTATGCATTCAATCCAGTCAGCAAGACTAGTCTTTTATAAAAGACAACAATCAATCAATTGTTTGAGAAATTCTTTGATTACAATTATCTGGTTCAATAAATTTATTTTAAATAACAACGGTTTAGTTATGTAACAATGAATATTCATATATGTACATTTTTTTTTCTTTTTTTTTTTTGAAGGGACGACATCAAATTCCACCACAATACAAATCTCCATATAGTCTCAACTATTACTACTCATCCTTCCTCCCTAACCTACTTCCAACTCCATTCCTATCCGTCCTCTGCTAGACTATCTTGGAGCATCAACTATATTGACCTAACTCCAAATAGAACTTGTAAGTGGAAGTGTCGCTATCTCGACCAAGCTTACCTAGCATGTAACTGATAGTCATCATCACACATCTTGGGGAGCGTGAACTAGCATCGTTCTCCCATGACTTCATGGTTTCGGAGGATACACGATGGGAAATGCCTCCACCCCTCCTAATCATATCTAGGGTCCACACCCTACGATGGAGGATACACGGTGGGAAACACCTCCACCCCTCCTAACAGAACCAGGGTCAACACCCTACAATGGAGGATACACGGTGGGAAATGCCTCCACCCCTCCTAACAGAACCAGGGTCAACACCCTACAATGGAACATACAGGGGCATCATGTTGCTGGAGGTTTTGTCATCGTTTATTCGGTTCTAGGCAGTGTTAGTACCAAAATCATGCACTAGTCCACATATCATAGCAATGCATCCAAATCAATATAAATTTCACATACAGTATTCATACCATAATGTTTCTCAGTTAGTGGTCCTGACATCCACTTTCATCATCATTATCACTTGGCTATTTCATAGCCCATAACCTACAAGTTAGTCTATAAAACAAACTCATACATTTCTATGCATTATCATCATATAATCGCATACCATCATCATTTCCATTTGGTATCCCTGTACCGATAAATTAACATCAAAGTTTCCAATTAGCATTAGATTTCATAATATACCATAATTCAAATTCGTCACCCATTCACAAGACCATCATTTGCTCAAAATAGACTGCATTGTATCCAACATCATTCTAATAGTATTTAAACATTCATTACTTTCACTTTCTCACAGTATGTCGCATCTTATACATCATCATCAATAACATTTAACATTCGTAAAATTCACATTCACATAATAGATCACATTACATGCATCATCATCAACAACATTTAAACATTCATAAAAGTTCATAAATTTTAAAGTTTAAGTGTATCACTTAATAGTTTCACTGTGACTAGAAAATAAAGTGTATAGGCCTCAGGTAATCCTGGTTGTCTAAGTCAAAAGGTGGTGTTACATACACCCCACCTTTGAGAAACATGTTCTCGAAGTGGTCAAAATAGTGAGGGATAGTCTCGCTGTAGTGTCTCTGCGTCTTCCCAAGTAGCAGATCTAGGACTATACTTGTCCCACTGGACCTTAACTTGGACTACCAAACGATTCCTGAGTTGTCGGACTCTATGGTCCAATATGCGTAACGGTTCTACCGTGAGGGTTCCCACGTCCGATACCTACAACTCCTTCCAATTTAGTTTATGTGATTCATCAGCAACATAATGACGTAAAACAGATACATGAAATACGTTATGAGTTTTATGCAAATGGGGTGGCAGTACGAGATGATAGGCCACGGGTCCAACTTTCTCTTGGACCCTAAATGGCCCTATAAACCAAGGTGACAACTTTGTCCCCTTCCCAAACCGTATGGTACTCTTATTAGGCCTGATATGAATGAAAACCTGATCTCCCACTTCATAACTTCAGTCAACCCTGTGTGCATATACATAGCTTTTCTGCCTATCCTGTGCTTCCTTTAGTCTCTGTCTAATTTGGATCACTTGTTCCTCCATTTCTTGAATCAATTCTGGCCCAACTGTTACTCGGTCTTCTAGTTTATCCCAACTCAATGGTGTTTTTCATGGCCTCCCATATAAAGCTTTGTATGGTGGCATTCCAATGGAACTATGATAACTGTTATTGTAAGCAAGCTCTACCAAAGGTAGGTACTTTTCCCACTGGGTTTGATTATCCATTACATACATCCTAAGCATGTCTTCCATGACTTGATTTACTCTCTTAGTTTACCCATCTATTTCAGGATGATAAGCTGTGCTTAAGTTCAATTGAGTCCCCAATGCTGACTGTAAACTTGTCCAAAATCTAGAAGTGAATCTGGAGTCATTATCTGAAATAATCTTCTTTGGTATCCCATGCAAACGGATAACTTCGATTACGAACACTCGTGCCACATCAGTAACATCGTAAGTGTCTCTAACCAGAATGAAATGAGCACTCTTGGTTAACTTATCCACTATCACAAGAATGGAATTGTGTCTATGAGATGTGAGTGGCAACCCTACAACAAAATCCATAGAGATGACTTCCCACTTGGACATAGGGACATCATGTGGTTGTAGGAGGCATGCCGGGTGATGGTGGTCGGATTTCACCTGTTGACACTCTAGGCATTTGGCGATGAAATGGACTACATCATGCTTCATGCCTGCCCAAAAGAAGAGCTTCTTCATATCTACATACGTCTTCTTCACACCCGGATGCACACAATAAAGTGATCTATGGGCTTCCTTCAGTATGATGCTTCGAATATCCCCATTCTCAGGGATGTACATCCTTTCTCGATATCTTAACAGTCCGTCTGTTTCCAGACTATATCCTTCATACTTTGGAACTAATTTCCTCCCACACTGGAGGTTTGAAGTAACCTTTAAATACCAACTATCTCCTGGTAGTTGTGTCAACACATGTTCCCTTAGATTGACCCTTAAGGTTACCAAGGAGAAGATACGTGGTCTCCTACTCAAGGCATCTGCGACCACATTTTCCTTCCCTTTTATGTATGAAATACCAAAATCATACTCACTCATGAACTCACTCCATCGTCTCTGCCTGGCATTTAGATCTCTTTTGAGTGAAGAGATGTTTTAAACTTTGGTGGTCTGTTTTGAGCTCAAAGTTTCGTCCCACAAGATAGTGCCTCCAAAGTTTCAGAGCTAGCATTACAGCTGCTAACTCTAAATCATGAGTCGCATATAACTCTTCATGCTTTTTCAACTTTCTTGACGCATAAGCTATCACTCCTCCATCCTGCATTAGCATGACCCCCAACCCTTGTTTCGAGGCATTCGTGCAGACCGTGAAGTCCTTTTCCACATCTGGTACTCATAGAATTGGCGCACTAGTTAGTAATCTCTTAAGTTCAATGAATGCACTATCACATTCTTTTGTCCATTCATACCTGACCCCCTTGCATTGAAAAGTGGTGATGGGTTTCACTATTTTTGAGAATCCTTCCACAAATCTCCAATAATAACCCACTAGCCCCATGAAGCTTCTCACCTCATGGGCATTTTTCGGCACTAGCCATTCCATAATGGCCTTCACCTTTTCTGGGTCCACCGAGATTCCTTTGCCTAAAATGATGTGACCTAAATAGTGGATCTCCTTCTGGAGGAAGGAACACTTCGACAACTTCCCGTACAATTTGTTCTCTCTATGGCAAGACAACACTATTCGCAAGTGTTCCTCGTGTTCTCTTTCATTCTTGGAATAGATGAGAATGTCATCTAGAAAAACTTGTACAAATCGATCTAATTACTTCCGGAATACACCGTTCATGAGACTCATGAATACTGCTGGTGCATTGGTCAATCCGAAAGGTACCACAACAAACTCGTAATGTCCAAACCGAGTTCGAAAGGCAGTTTTTGGGATATCACCTTCCTTAATCCTTAAATGATGATACCCTGATCGCAAATCGATCTTTGAGAATACCGTTGCTCCTTTCATATGATCGAAGAGGTCATCTATTCGTGACATTGGGTACCTATTTTTCACTGTAGCACAATTCAAATCCCTGTAGTCTATACACAGTCATAAGGATCCATCCTTCTTCTTTACAAAAATTACCGGTGCGCCCCAAGGTGAGACACTGGGCCTTACTGGCCCTAAGTCTAGCAACTCCTTCAACTGTATTTGCAATTCACAAAGTTCTGGTGCCATCATCCGATATGGAGTCTTAGATATTGGTTCTGCACCAGGTTTTAGCTCAATAGTAAAATCAAGCTCCCTCTCAGGAGGTAACCCTGGTAACTCGTTCGGAAAAACATCCTGAAATTCTGACAATACCGGGTACTGATCTAATGAGTGTCCCTTCCTTTCCTTCACTGCTTCCACTACATAAAGTCGACACCCTTGTCTCAAGCATCGCTTGACCTTCATAGTTGATATAAAGCGTAATGACACTTTTCTCTATACACCCTGGATCTCTACTGGTTTTCCTTCATCATCGACACAAAGCACCCTTTTTGCGAAACAATCTACCAAAGATCGATGAGCTGCTAACCAATCCATTCCAATGATCAAGTCATATTCCCCAAGAGCAGTGATGTATACCTTCAACCTGGTAGTGCACACTCCTAGGTCTACTATACAATTATCGACACTAGGTCCTACAGCTTGTTTTTCCCCCGAAGCCATCTCGACTTGTTTAAAGTCATTGTGCTCGTAGGCTACCAACCCACTCTTTTTTAATGCAGATGGTGAAATGAAACTATCTATTGCACCAAAATCAAACAAAATCTTAACATTGATATGATTTAGCGTACATGATGTCTCTACTATTGTGGACTGATGTTCAGCCTGGCGGTTGTTAACCGCTGCGTAAATATGGTGGCTGCTTCCTGATCTCCCCATCAGTGCCTTTCCCTCTCTATGCACGAACCCTGATTGTAACTCTGGGCAGTCACGCTGGTAATGGGGTCCCCCGCACCCCCAACAGGTAACACCAGATTGAACCAGTGCACTGTTATGTGATTGCCTATGAAATGAGTTCCTTCCCCTGGAACCCCTGCCCCTACTAGTTGTTCCCCAAGATGGTCGTGGACCTGTCTGCACCGTTGGCAATGAACGTGATGCTGCACTAGCTGCCATTGAAATCCCTGTAGCTACTGTCCCTGGCACGAATCTGTTACCATAAGGTGGTGGCCTTGAGCCCCCTCCCCTAGGGAATTGTCCTCAGGGTCTTTTCTATGAATCCTGGGCGATGCAGAAATGTCGATCTTGTACCCCCAGTTAAGTTCATGTGTTCTTTCGCGTATCACGCATTTTCTACCGCTTCCTCTACTGAAGACGATTTCCACATCCGTACCATAGCTCTTATTTTTGGGTTCAATACATAGATGAAGCGTTCTGCATGTCGTTGCTCATTGTCCATATACAAAACATATTTGACCAGTTCCATAAACCTGATCTCATATTCTTCTACAGTTCTGTTTCCTTGTACTAAGGCATGAAATGCCCCTACCTGTTGTTCCTCGTAGTATGCTGGTAGATATTTCCTTCGGAACCTCTCCTCGAAAAGTTCCCAAGATATTATGTCTGGGGTAAGGTGTAGTTGTCTTTCCAAGTTTCCCCACCAGTTGAAGGCGTTGTCTCTTAACTGAAAAATTGTGATCTTTGCCTTTGATTTGGATGCATAGTCCCTCAAGGAAAAACATCTCGTCATGCCTTCCAACCATGCTTCCACGCGTTCACTGGCGCGACCTCCAGCAAACTCTGGAAGTTTGATCTTCTGCAATTCTCCCATGATGTCTTCAGGTGGAAGTCCTCCCCCTGAATCCCTTGACGCTTCTGGATTACCCATTCCAGATGGTGGAGGTTCCACTTCAGTCCCTGCTGGTTGGCGCCCCTTTAAAGTCTCGTTAATGGCTTCCAACGAGTGTAGTATGAGGGCTATTTTGGGCGATGGTGGTGGTGCCCATGATGATGCCCCTCTGCCTCGACCCCTTCAAGTCCTGACCATCTCGTATACTTTTACCTGCATCACCCCAAAGTTGTCAGGGTGAGTTTAAGGACGTTTCAAATTGGTGCTACTTAAACTTAGAAATAGGGTTAGGCGTAATTTTTCTTTACTTGTCTGTAAACAGACATTACTCCATTAGGGGATTGGCTCGGTTTGGGTTAGGATTAAGCGTCTAAGCTTGGTTAACATCGAACTCTAAGGTAGGTTGACCTTACACTTAAATAAAATAATTAATTTAAAATTATTATTACACTAATTTAACCCAAATTAACTTTACTTTAAATTAAACTAACTTGACCTTACTTATATATAAATTATTTATACTAAATTATTTAATTTATTTTAAATTATTTTTAACACTTTTAAACTATATAAAAATAATTAAACGTACTTACAAGGGTCCGGGCACGCATGGGTTCCACGTGCCCGCCTAGCTTCCTCAAGCTCCCCCGTATCTAACCCCAACATTCTACACCTGTCAGCTCTTCAAATCCCTACGCGTCCTTCCACTGTCCCACCTTCTCATCCCCTGGGACTTTCCTCGCGTCATTCTTTCTCCTCCATAGATATGCTTTTGCTCTTTTCAGAGGTTCCCAGAATCGCCCTTGCCATGGCTCACATCCTCACCATTGTTCTGAGCAGTTTGCTAGCGCTGGTTATTGTTGTATCTCTTCCAGTTCACTCTGCAGAACAGAGTATATTGATGTGGTCACTGAAAATATCCAGGACTTGGAGTCCAGTCTCTCTGAATTATTGGGGACCAATCCCTTGTCTGTACACTCTGCGGAGTTCGTCTTCAGGTAGGGTAAGAGGTACGATTCAGTCTGCCAGCCTGTGCACAGTCTCAGTACCTTTGTGAAGAATGCGGAGTTAATCGAGTCAAGAAATTGTACAACCCTTCCTTATATGGCGGTAATTTTCTATTTTTGCAGTGTGAAATAAGAATGATTTGCTTGTAATTCCAGTGCTGGACGGATTTTGCTGTTCTGTCTTTGATTTATTTCTTTTGTATAAAAAAAAAATTTCATTCATCTGTGTAAACCTATTGTTATATGCGTATATATGTTGTTATATGTGTATACAGGATCTTTTAATTCATCAACTGACCCGAGCGGCTCTTCGGATTCCCTCCAGAATCACTGGTCAATATCCGACCCACAGGTCGTTCCCATTTCTTCATGACCTCTGCCCTGGGACCGCGCCCAAATTTCCTTTAGGAATCCTGTTTATCAGGCTTCAGGGTTTCCTTATGCTCGATGCCGAGAGTTTCCTATCATCATGGACTCCCAATCACCGATTCTCCGATATGGCACTTTATGTGCTAGCCCTCCAGGCTAGACATCCCCCTCATATGACCGTCGTTCCATGTCACCCCAGTCATATCCCTTATCGAAATTTCGAGGTTTCGCGACTTTCACTGTCACGAACCTCTGCCCTGCAGTCTCCCGATTACCGATATATCGATGCATTACTTGTGCGTTATCCCATCGGGCTAAGTCCTTGGTCCATATGACCATTATACCATAAGGCCACAGCCTTGTCCCTTATCGGGGTTTCAGACATCGCAATATCATAATGTATGAACCCCGCGTCTACGGGATTCGCGATATCCCAATACCCGATACGTCTCTTCCTTACGCTTTACCCTTTTCCGGTTATACCGAGGTCCATGTGACCTGTTCTGGTGTGACCGCCGTCGTATGCCTCCCTTAAAATTTTATTTAAACGATTTACAACTTAACTTTTTTTGCGAGTTTAAAGGTTAATGAAATCGGGATTCAGGGTTTCCCATAACAAAGAACCGATGTAATTTGAATCACGAAACCCCGATCTCTGATTTCATGATGTGTTTAAGTCTTAATCAAAACATCAGCTAATTAATTCTATTAATGAAGGTTTAATAGTTAAGTTAATTACGTCACATTTCGGGGTTTGCGATTTCGTAGTGCGTGGACACCTTGTCCGCGAAACTTGCGATATCCCGATCCGCAATGCAATCTACCACCTGTCCATCGTTGACCCTTCCGTGGGCCCTGCGGTCTCTTGATCCATCGGGAAATCGCGTTTCACGATTTCGTAGTGCATGGATACCTTGTCCGTGGGATTCCCAATTTCCCGATCTTCGATGGCCCGATGGACGACCTCCTCTTGGGACCCTTCTCGATGGCGCAGATCTCCAACTCCTAGAGATCTACTAACACGTTTCCTCCAAAATGAACAGTTCAGATCTTGTCGGGAAATCACGGATCGTGATTCCGTGTGACAAGATCTCTGTGTGCTCAAAACTCTGATATCTCGACTCTCCGGTTGGCTGACAACTGGCCTCCACTACGCCTCTGTCCTTCTTCTCTGCTGTGACGATAGCTGGCCCCCACTCATCGTGGTTTCGTGGATCGCGAATTCAAAGTGCCTAAACATCATGTCCCTGGGATTCCTGATTTCCCGATGGGGCCAACGTCGATGGTTCTCGATGGTTTCCACCTATCCCACAGATGGACGGCTCTGATTGTATCAAGATTTCTTCTACGGATTTATCGACATCTTGCTCACAGAGTTCCCAACTCTTCCTGGATGACGGACACCTGTCCTCCACTCTGACTCGGGTGGCCCCACAATGCTTACATCACTGTCGGGATATCGTGGATCGCGATTCCCAGCGACCAGGTTTCTTTGTCTTCGAAAACCCTGATTTCTCGATCGACGATATGTTGATGGATGATTGATATCCGCCATGTGTCTCTTTTCAATGAACGGTCCAAATCTGATCTCACCATTTCGGGGTTTTCAATGCCAAAGAGCATATGTCCATGGGATTCCCGATTCCCGACTCTGCCCAGGTTGCTGACACGCGTCCCAAATGATGGACAGTTCAGATCAACTCTTGGGGTTCACTACTTTACAAAGCTAGGAACCTTCACTCACCTATACCCCGATGACCAAAATCCCGATCTGGTGGTCACACGACACGTGTCCCCCTTGAGATCCTACGACTGACGGATAACTAGTCTACGATCCAACAGTTCAGATCCATTCTTCTGCGTAATAGATAGCTCTGTTTTTGGGATAATGATAGTTGCGTGAGTATTAAGTGGTGTCAACGTTTCTCTCTTCGACACGGTTAAAATGGTATGGGTCTATTGTTCTTAAGATTTTGTATTAATTAAAATTTGCCAAGGCTAACACAGGCAAGTAGTTTACACACTTCCTGTGCGATACAAGTCTTCTGAATCTCCCATTTTTCCTACTATGAATTGGCAGCTCCTCATTTAGGTAAGTTCAAGATGAAGTAGGCCTTTTCAAGGTCTTGCAAATGTCCTTTTTGTATTTTATTTAGTGCAGTTCGTGTAGTTATTGAATCTTACCAACTTCAAGCCTTAGACAGAAGTTTTCCCTCGACATTTTCGTCGATTTCAGGTGTCAATCTTACTCGAAACTTGATTGACCAACATCGCTCAAATAAATTTAAATTATCAACTCTCCTTTTCATGCTCAAAAGCTTTACTAGGTTGCTTTAAGGGTAGCCATTTTATGGGAAGTAATCCTTCAACTATTTGGTTCGACGCTACTATTTTAAAGGGCGTTCCTTTGAATATTCAGACTAATACCATATTAGCCATTTATGACCCAATTAAAGTCTATGAGACCATTTTCTTGGATAATGTAGGGGTACTACCCTGAGTATATTTTTCGATACTGTATCAGTCATATTGGGTCAAGCTGAACGTGTTTTGTTTGTAGTTTAAGCGTAGTTGGAGTTAACACTTGGGGTCTTGGCCCTCAGGCCTAGATTTCGAACTAAGATTCTCTGATACCATATGTAACAACCAAATAATTCTAAACATCATTTACTTTCATAAGTAATTTATTTACAGAACTGCGACAATAAATTCATATCAAAATATTGATTTTCATCACAGAAACTCCAGTAACTTAGATTTATCAATGAATAATGATATCATGACAGAATGAAACAAATACATAACTTAACAAAGTACCTGGTCCTGATGCTAATCTCTGTTGCCTTGTTGCCTTGTTGTTGCCTTCCTGTTACCTGATACACAGTCCAACCCTGCCACAGACAAAGAATAACTGCCCAAAACTAATGTCCACCCTACCAACTAGGAAAACTACCTAGCTCCAGGATATCTATGGATATCCTGGCCCCCGTGCCCAAAACCTCCATCAACTCAGTGCCTCCCCTGATCAACAGTGTCATAACCAGCAATCTCGTGCCTCAATCTGATCACATGTCACAACAGAACTCTCTGCTCCCAGCAAATCTCCTCCTCCTCCATGAATCCATCCTCCGTCCCCTCCCTTCACGTCCACCTCCCTTCCTGCCTTATTCCTCCTTCACCAACTCCTGCAGTTACTTCCTCAACCACCTCCGTGCATGTCCCATACCCTTCCTTTAATGTTTTAGCTTCTCGGGATTAACAGGTTATCCCTTCTTGCATACGTAACCATTTTATATCATAAATCATGGATCTCTTAGATTCATTTCTCAGGTTATTAAATGTGATCTGTAGTTAAATAATTAATTAATAAATCACAGTTATCTCCTTTAATTAATTAATACTCATTTTATTAAGATCATTAAATCATCTTTATTTAATTAATACCTTCTTAACACAATTAATCCTCTAATTGATTTTGTCTTTATAATTCTTTAACATTTATCCAGCTAGGGTTGTTACACCTCTTGCTTGGGACAAGCAAGGAATTGAGGTGGGGGGAGATGTTGTAGGGGCTATTCAAATTTGTCGACTAGACCCAACGGTTGACTAATAATTAGTCGGTCGACCGTCGAAATCAGAAGTAGAGGTTGGATGAATTATTTTTTATATCGACCAACCCAGGAAATTAAGTAGTTACAACTTCTTGAAAGGAGTATTGATATACAAGAACATGAAAGCTCAAGTAGATTAATGTGAGAGGTTTTATAAAATGATGTTGTAGTGCTATACCATATAATAAAGTACTATTCTTTTGGCTCTCATTAGTTTTTTATGTATTTATCTATGTCTATATGTGTGTATGTATCTTCTATGATGTTTATGTAAGGATCTATCGGTAAATATCATTGTTTTTCCCTAGATTACAACACATGGTAAGGAAATCCAAGCCAAGCCATGGCATGGTAAGGAAAGGCATGGCATGGAATGGCATAGAATGGAATGGAAATGCAAGGAAAGGTAAGGCATGACAAGGCATGGAATGACATGGCATGGAAAGAAAAGACATGTCTTGGTAAGGCAAGGCAAGGCATGCCATGGCATGGTAAGGCAAGGCATGGAAAGGAATGGCATGGCATGGAATGACAAGGCAAGGAATGTCATGCCATGTCTTGGTAAGGAAAGGAATGTATATGTTCCCTACAAAAAATGGAGTGCCAACACGTGAGTCCACTAAATGACCAAAGCATAAAACATTGATGCTAGTTATTCAAAATTTAATAGAATTTTTCAATGAACCCGACATTACAAGATCTAAGACATGATCATAATCTGTTAAAATACTTGAGTGGTCCTCCTCCAGCTAGGATAATTCCATAGTTATACATTGACTAAAGAGGATTGATACACGATCGCATCTATCAACCCATTCTGTTGATTCACAATTATCCCATTCATTACTACTACATGGATCATAGAAGAAAGATATTTTTCTCGTCCATATTTCAACTATTGCATTGTCTGTTGTTCGAACTAAATGGAATCCATGAGTGCCCTTGATTTTTTTGCATTCATATGATTGTGATTGATCTGCATTGACCACATCGAAAAAATATCTATGTACATGTCCTTTCCTGTGTGATTGGTCTTCATAGGTTAATTTTACCTCTCCCATTACTGAAGAAATGTAACATCCCACTATAATCCATGGTTTAATTAATGCTTATGTAGATATAATGTGTGGTTGTGACCAAAGAAATGTCATATGCGAGTTGTATTTCCTTGTTTTATTAATAAAAATGTGATGTCAACTGCTAAGGGGAGATGGAAAAGAGATGCAGGTTGAATTAATCCACAAGAGGGGGGAGTGTCTAGGATAATGGCCAAGAGGGGTCCAAGGGGGGAATACCTATGTATATTAATTTAACCCATTTTCCTAAAATTGTTATTTTTATATGAACCTTCCCATTTATGATTAATTGTTCCCAAAGCCAATAATTGAATACATGTAAGAGGGTGGGTGTGAGTGGTCACATCCAAAAGTTATTGGGAACATGGGGGTTGAGTAAAATCATCTTGGGGAAGAGTTTGAGTCAATAAATGAAATCCAAAGAGAGTAAATTTGTATGGGTTGGGACAATAGGTTTTTAGGAAAAAACGTTTGTGCATGGGAAATAAGGGAGAGAAAGAAACATAACTTGAAGCTAATACAACCATGGATGGAGAATTCTATAGCAAGTTGGAGAGCAATCAGAGTGAATTAGAGCTAGAAAAATGAAGAGCCCAGTTGTCAGGCCTGAAGAGTGAACTCCTGTGTGAGTTTCACTAAAACAACAAGTGTTTTTTGTTGGTTTGTTGATAGTTTTCCTTGCAACAGTTTCCCTTGAATTTTCAATTGATATATTCCTAGATACTTGTACTAGAGAGACCCTGATAAATGAATGAGACACCCAAGGGGCTGAGATCAGCGAAGGGGTAAATTCCTTGGGTTGAACAGGTAAAGAGGAAGAGAGTTGGTGGAAATGTGGGGTAGTTGTAGGAGAATATCAGTTGGGTTGAGAGTTTTATGAGTTGTGAATGGACTATGAGAGACCACCCTCTTTTTTTGGATTCCTAGCCTCAGCTTAGGGGTGACTGGTTTTTGATATTTGGAATAGTTAGTCTATGGTTTGGTGGAACGTCTGTCCCAAGCAAATGGTTGCACAACTATTGGGAAAATATAAGTGGTTTATCTTGTTGTTGTGTTAAATTATGTGTTTAATTGTTGTGCATGAACTCTTTGTATTTGGAAGTAATTTATATGTTGTTTTAATGAGTTGTTTAGCTTCATTTTATGTTAATTATTAGCATTATGTATATGCTTCTATTTTTTGGTTATAGACAGTAGTTAAATCTGTTTTAATTTGTATTTGAAAGCTACAAGAGATGAGTTAACAGTAAATGAATTAAATTAGTTAGCATAAATTTCATTTTTATCTATATTTTGCATTATAATTTCCTTCAGACTGGATGGGGGATGTTACAAGAACACCATTCAACATTGGATTTCACATCTTGAATGAGGGAAGTAGTAGTGAGCTTCATTTATTTTCTATGTAATGCTCTTTTTATGCATGCGATTGCTCCATCATGCTCCCATTTTCTTGTGCCTGGACTCGAAATAGTTCCAAATGTGTGGTACCTTGAGTTTTTTGTGAAACATACACAACCATTGAAATACATGATCATTTTTCAACTGGCTTCCACAACCATCTAACCAAATCCAATGTTGATCCATCTATATGTTCTTCTTCTTAAGGTGATTGTAAAACAATTGAAAGTAATGTTGTATGTAGGCTAAGACATTGCATCATTCATCAGTTATGTAGAAATGATACTCCTTCAATATAACTATGTTTTATTCATTACTATGTGACCCATGCATGTATGTGATATGGACCATTATGCTAACCTTCTCTAAGTGATACTATTGATTTTGAATCTCATTTTGTAGTTTAAGGGTGCAATTCTCAGCAAAATCAACCACTGATAACACAATGCCAACATGAAATTTATCTCTGCATATTTTAAAATGCTCGTCCTTCCATTGAGCCACATGCACATGTTGAACATATTGTCATGTATTTTCGATGAAATTCTTCATGAAGCCACATAATCGTATCTAGGAAGTCACAAGTTGTATCTTTTTTCTTTCCTACCCTCCATCAATATCATATGTGACATATTTAAATATTTTCAAAGCAACCTCTTTCCTCCCCAATTCATTCTCATCTCTTACATGGATGCACTTTCTTAGTAATGTCATTCCACCGCACTTAGGGAATGTCCCATCTAAGAAGGTTTTTTGATAAAATGTACAACTCTTCGGACTTGTACACAAGATGCTATGAATAAAGTCTCTAGATGATGGCGGCGATAATATAATTGAGCATTCCTGCAAAAGGGTGTTATGGAAAACATGATATATGTGTGTGTGTGTGTGTGTGTGTGTTTCATAATAATAACCATACTCAATGTGATATCTACAACAACATGTGTTATGAATTGTGTTTATTCGAACATACCAATTCTTTCATTAATGGAAATATTGTTGGCCCAAGTTAAGTGCATTGTGTATTGTCTTGAATCTCTCATACAAGTTTTTCCTGTGTAATGTCAAGAAAGTGTTTAATATGGGGTTCACGGTCCCTAGATTCCCTTCTCAATTTCAGTACATATTTTTGGTTGGAAGAAGGTCTAGTGTTCTCATGCCATGTACTAGTCCCTTAAATTCTCCAATTAACTTCATGTCAGAATGAGGTATCCTACCAGTGAACGCCCAAAAATTTGTTGGGCCACCTGTTTCGAGGCTATCTCGTCTATGAGAATACTATATAAGGTTTTTTATATTTCATTTCATAAGATGATAGGTTTGTTGTAGTAAACAATGTTTTCTTGTTATCTTGCTAACAATTGATTGTGACAAGACATGTCGGGTTGCATTTTGGTCTTCAGAACAAGATTTATTACCAAGTCTTTGAAAATCATCTATAAGGTTTCTAACAATATGATGACTTGCTTCTAAACTTTTGTTTGTTTTAATGCCTAAAATTGTCCTAAAAATAGTCAAACTTATAGATTTTAACAAAGACAAAAATAATTGACATTTAGCGGCATCGGATTTTGGTTCAAAATATTATGTAATGATTTTATAATAATGATAATGAATAGTATAGTTAGGTAACTTACCTTTAAGTGATGCTAGACCACTTTCATCCACCTGAATGCATTTAGGAGTTCTTCGTCGCACACTGCTCAATATAGGTAGGGACGATGCACCCCTATTCTATCACTCTTGACCTCCATGTTGTGGAGTTAACAATGTTGCAGTTCTTTCCCCTTAAATCACTGATGGATCAAATTTGGGAGGATAATGGACATGGGATTGACTAGTTTCTAGAATGCATGATTGCCCAACAAGAGGTTGCGCCACAAGAACTTCTTCACCACAATGTTGTGCACCAATTGCCTCTCTAATTTCATCCATTGTACAATCAGCTCCAAGAAAATCCTCCATCATCTGGTCACCCACAACAAGTTTTCTTGATGAGATACTACATGGATTGATCTTTGTAGAACTCTTGCACTATACTTGTGGTGATGGAGGTGAAACAACAACGACATATATTCCTCTAGAAATTGGATTTCCCTCTTTTGAAAGTCTGTTCTTTGACATATGTAACTTTTCCTTTTCTCTTTCTTCTTCTACCTTTTCGATGGGTTTATCTTTCCTCGAGGACTTTTTTTCTCGAAGCTTTTGGTTCCCCATGTTTAAAGAGAAAAATTGGCTTCCAAGCACCCCACCACTAATTTGTCTTGGTATTATACAAGAGGGCACAACTAACAATTCCAATTCAAAGTGGACAAATTTGTCTTTGTATTACAAAAGAAGACACATCTAATAATTTCAATTCCAACTGGAGAAATTTGTCTTGGTATTACACAATAAGACACAACAAAAAATTCCAATTCAAATTCGATAAATTTGTCTTGTTATTACAAAACTAACAATTCCAATTGGACATATTTGTCTTGGTATTACAAAAGAAGACACAACTAACAATTCCAACTAGACAAATTTGACTTGGTATTACACAATAAGACAAAGCTAAGAATTCTAATTGGACAAATGTGTCTTCCAATTCCAAGAGTACACAAGAAGACACAACCAACAATTCCAATTCCACTTGGACAATTTTGTCTTCCAATTCTTCCCACAATTTTCTTGCAATAGCACAAAATTGTCTATGAATTAAACAACAAGACAAAAAAAACAAAAAATCATCTGTTCCTACTATTTTTGTGTTCATATGTTGGGCATGAAGATGTCGGGATTGAGATATATGAGGTAGAGGAGTTTTCTTGGAACATTAAAATGCCCATCAAGAACACACATGCGTTCCTAAAATGAGTTTGCACTAAAGCGTGTGCATGTTCTAGGAATGCACACACATTTCTGTTGAGCATGGATGAGTGCACACTCACAAGGATTTCAAGTCACAAGAGTGTGTGCATGCTCTTAATGAAATAGATATAACATTTATTATAGACCAAACATCTATATGAATAAATATGTATAGGGGTTTGGGGACAACTAGGACCTAAGGGCTTAGGATTGAAAGTGTTTTGAAGCATAGAGCAATGGTTAGAGCACCAAGATGTGGGTGATATGAGTCCAAGGTTTTTGGGGCCTTTAACAAGAGTTTTATTCATAGTGAACTTAGGGATCATGTGTGGAGGTAGTTAAGGGTTGAGTATAGGTTATGACTATGATTAGATGGATCTAGGGGGTCTAGGTCATGGTATAAGTCTAGCTCTAGCTCTGTGTCATGTTCTAGGTCATGTTCTAGATATAGCTTCAGGTCTATGTCATGGTCTACATTATGGTAATCATATAGGTCTAGGTCATGGTCTAGTTCTTACCATGTCTAGGTCTAGGTCTAGATTTTGACATGTCTAGGTCAAGGGAATTTATTTCCTTGCAATGTATATAGGGGGGTGAAGAGAGATAAAGAAAGAGAGCATGATATGGGGAGAGGGGAAGAAAAAGAGAGTGTGTGAGAGTGAGAGAGAGGGAGACAAATAGGGGGGTAGAGAGAGATAGAGAGACGAAGGGGGCGAGAGAGGGCAGGGGATTAGATAGAAGAAAATAGAGCAAGGTGGGGAGAGAGGGGGAGAGAGAGGAAGAGGGATATATAGAATGACAAAGAGAGGGTAATATGTAAGAGGTAAATAGAGAAGGGGGTATAGATGGATTGTTTGAGAGTGTGAGAGGGTGGGAGAGGAAGACCAAGAGGGGGGATAGAGAGAGAGAGAGGTGCGAGAGAGATAGTAGATGTAGGAGAGAGAGATAGAGAGAGAGAGAGAGAGAGGAAATATAGTGGGAGGGATGGGGAGAGAGGGAGGGGGGATGGACGTAGAGAGAGAGTGTGAGAGAGTAGATATAGATAAGTGTTCCATTGTACATAATCTAGGGCATGTTGAACACTAATTGCGAACAATACAAAATCAAGTAAATTTAATATTTAATGCTTGCTACGAGGATGTAAATGGCTAATGACAACAGTCTAATATTGAAGAATGTACAAACATATAAGTGTTCCAGTAATACATAATCTATGCCAATCTCGTAAGAAAAAATATCAATCATGGATTTTTGATAATATAAAATCTAACAATGGGAAATTCGAGAGAGGCATGAGAAAACCTGACAATGAAATCAAATCAAATCACCAAAAAGGTAAGAAATGTGAAAGATAAAATGATTTAAAAATGAATTAAGAAAAACATTCAAAGAAGGATAAATATTCCATATAATAATATCGAATCCACTAAAATATTATGCTTATGATAAAATAAAAAAGCAGAATCAACGTACCATAATCATCATTAAACCATGTAAAATCATTATTAAACCGTAGGTGAATGGTCATATCCATACTAGAAACAACCACTTTATAAAAGTGGTTGATATACGCCGATAGACGCAATTAGTTTGGAAAGGTGAAAAATGGCGTCGATCAACATATATCAACCACTTTTACAAAGTGGTTGTTGCTAGTTGACGGTCAACATGTCATGGGGACAACCATTAATATATTAATACCTATATAATAATACTGTATTAATTAATTATTAATGTAATAATGTATATTAATGTATTAATATATTATTAATTATTGTATTATTTAATTAATATATTAATATATTAAATAATCAATAATTTGTTAAAAATCTTTTACTTAATATTGTTAAAGTATCAGTACATTAATATAATTTCTAAATTACTAAATTAATGTATTAGTTACTAAATTAATACATTTATGTATTAATTTAAATTACTTAATATATTAAGCTATTACTTACTTAATACAACTCAATTTAAACTATTTAATATATTAAGTTATTACTTAATATAATTTAAATTAAATTACTTACTTAATTTATTACTTAATGTATTAATGTATTAATTTAAATTACTAACTTAAAGTATTGATTATCTAAATTAATTAATGGTAATACATTATTATAATGTCTAAATTAAAGTATTAATACATTAATATATATTGTAATGTACAAATGTAAAATTAATGTCTAAATTAAAGTATTAATATAATAATATATATTGTAATGTACAAATGTAAAATTAGTAATGTATCAATTAATTAATTAGTAATGTTATTAATAGAATACATTAATAAAGCACTAATACATTAAAAAATATTAAAGTATTATATTATTAAAGTAATAATAAGTTAATAAAATATTTATACTCTATTAAAGTAATATATAAATAGGATACTAACACATTAATAAATTAATTACACATAATAATGTAATACTATATTATACAAATAATACCTTATAATAATGTATTAACTCATTATTATAATGTTGAAATATATCATAGTTAATATATTTATACATTATTAATTATTAATATATTAATAAAGTATTAATATATTATTGTTATCCTTCCCATCCGAGTTCAATTATTAATATATCATAGTTGTCAGGAATGATTTTTATCCTTAACATATTAATAAAGAACTAAAATATTAAAAAGGTATTAAAGTTTTAATACTACATTAAAGTGATAAAGTAAAAACACATTAATAATACATTATTACATACATACAAAATATTAACCATGACCATGACAAACCATGATACCAAGGTTGATCATGATTATGACTATGGTTGATTTTAATCATAGAAGACCACAAAAATTCATGCCCATGACTATGGGTGGTTTGTGTGTGTGTATTCGAAACGTTCATCACAATGTGATGTTGGCAGATATTTCATCGCATTGTAACAAATGGAAATGTTTATGACAATGAAAAAACCTATGTTCATGTGATATTGACATGTCTTTATCATAATGGAACATTGGAAAATGTTCGTGACATTGTGATATTGGGAAATGTTTATGACAGAACGACATTGGGAAATGTTTGTGACATTGTGACATTGTGAAATGTTCATCACAATGCCACATTGAGATAGTCACATTACGATGTTGGTAAATGTTTGTCAGAAATGTGGTTGATGTTGGGAAATGTTCGACACGTTGCGATGATGGGAAATGTTTGTCACATTGTGATATTGAGAAATATTCATCAATTTGCGACGTTGGGAAATGTTCATCAATGAAATGTTCGTAACATTGTGATGTTGGGAAATGGTGATGACAGTGCGGAATTACTAAATGTTTGTGACATTGCAACAATGGGAAATGTTTGTCACAATGCGACAATGTTGAATGCTCATCACATTGCTTGGGATATGTTCTCTAGAATGGGATGTTGGGAAATGTTCACCACATTGCGATGTGAGGAAATGTTCAGAACATTGTGATTCTAGTAAATGCTCATCACATTGCGACGTAGAGAAATGATCATCACATTGTGACGTTGAGAAAAGTTTGTTACATTGCGATGCTAGAAAATGTTCGTCACATTGTAACGTCGGGAAAATTTCATCACAATGCAAATTACAATGTTGGGAATTATTCCCGAGAATGTGATTTCATGAAGCACTCTACACATTGTAAAATCATCTTTTACTTTTGTGATGTTGGGAAATGGTAGTCACAATGAAATGTTGGAAAATGTTTGTCACATTGCGACGTCGAGAATATTTCATAAAAAAACAATGTTGGTAATAAATCATTGCAATGCGATCTCAAGAAACACTTGACAAATTGTAGAATCATATTTTTCTTTTCTGACGTTGGGAAATGGTCATCACAATGAAATGTGGGGAAATGTTTGTCACACTGCGACGTTGGGAAATGTTTGCCACACTGTGACATTGAGAAATGTTCATCACATTGTGACATTGGGAAGCAGTCATGAAAATGCGACATTAGGAAATGTTCATGACATTGGGACATTGGGAAAGGCTTGTCACAATGCATCATTGGGAAACATTCATTAGATTGTGATGTTGGAATATGTTCGTTAGAATCTGATGTTGGGAAATGTTCTTCGCATTGAGACATTGGGAAATGTTTGTTACATTGTGACATTGAGGAATTTTCATCACATTGCAAGGTTGAGAAATGTTTTTCACATTTGCAATGCCGAGAAATGTTTATGACATTGCGACGTGGGGAAGTTTTCATGAAAATGCAACGTTGGGAATTATTCACTATGCGAAGTCAATGGATTAATAATACAACTTTTATAATACAACTATTCTCACACATTACATCAATCTGAATGTTTTAATTATTATAAAAGAGCTTTTCCACCGCCTTCCAAGCATTCCCTGGAATCACATTTTCTTACATATAGATTGTACCACCACTATGACTATTTTTCTGGGGCCGAGCCTCAGGAAATTTATTGATGATTTATCAGGCTATGCTCAATGAAAGCTTAGGACTCTAGTTGTCTACTCCCTCCCTCCCTTCCATAGTAGTAGTTGTTAACTTGTTATTGGAGCTATTGATGGTCCGGTTGTCCTTCCTTCCGAAGCTAGATGTCGTTGAACTCCCCTCTCTCTTCCCCTCCCTCTCACACATTACATCAATCTACATGTTTTAATTATTATAAAGTTGTTGATCACTAAAAATATATATTTTAGATTGAACTCAATTAATTATATATATATATATATATATATATATATATATATATATATATATATATATATATAATATTTCAAACCACATTTTATTATTATAAATATTTAATATTATAAATAATTGACATAGTTAGTTAAAATATTTTATTGAGACATGTCAATATATAAATATGTTACATATGATTTTTTTAATTTTTAATATACCTTTAAGTGTATTATATTCATTATTGTATATGTAAATTACCACTACCTCATAATTATAGTTGATAAATACTCAAAAACAATTTAGATTTGTTGTACAATTTGCATTTAGATCAGCTATACAATTTGCCTTAAAAAAAGATTTAAAATTGAACTATCTAATTTAACATTTATAAAATTTGTTCACAAATTTATTTATACATGATATAAACCCTAACCCTAATATAACTCTAACATCTTTACCTGTAACTAATACTATTTCTCTGAAATGGTTCGTGCTACTGGTTCTTACAGATATTGATATCTGATGAGGTATTGATCTTGGATCTCTAACCTGATTATTTTAATCATGTATTAATTCTTTCTAAAATCATGTAACCAGCAACAAGTTATATTTTAAATTTTTAATATAAAACAAATCAAAATAAATAATATGAAACGTTTGAAATCGGTGTAATTATCAGTGATATAATTCAGCAACTTGAAGTTGGTTTATCGACAAAAACAAGTATATAATTCAGCAAACGCACACAAGTTGGTAAGCAATGACATTATTCATTTGAGATCATTGCATCACGATGTAGATATCATTGTACCGGCTACTAGAAAAAATAAGTGTATAATTCAACAAAATAAGTAAACAATTCAGCAAACGCACGCAAGTTGGTAAGCAACGACATTATTCATTTGATGTAAAAACACACAATTATTCATGTGATGTAAATGATATCCTTTTACATCAACTAAAAGGAAGTAAAAATGTAAACATAAAAACTATTATTCACTGATGTATTTACATAAGTATATTTAATGTATTTAATTCAACAAAAAGTATATTTAATTCAGTAAAAACGTAAACGTAAAAACTATTATTCATTGATGTATTTAATTTAGCAAAAATAAGTATATTGCATCAAGATGTATTTAATTATTCATTGATTCAGCAATTGCTTTATCTAAAAATCATGTGTTTCGCAAGAAAAGCAAACACATTGACACTCGTTTTCATTTCATACGTGAGCTAGTCAATAATGGTGATATTGTACTACAATTCTGTGGTTCTCGAGATCAGCTCGCAGATATCTTCACAAAGCCACTAGAAAAATTTGTTTTTTATTTTCAAAGATAACACTTAGGCATAATCAGTGCTAACTGTTGAGTTTAAGAGGGAGTGTTAAATATAATGTAACTTCAACAGGCTGACTATACACTGCCAGCTGTCCTGGCCAGCTGTACTTTCTATTCTTGATTTGCTTGAACCTATTTAGCTCAGCTATTTCCCTTTGCATTGTACTTCTTCATGAACTTCTTCATGTACTCGTTTTGTACTCTTCTTCTTATATTCTAATATACTATTTTTTGTTCTATTCTTTCTCTCTGCATTTCTTGCTTCACAATTTATCACAACCAACACGTTGAATTATAGCTTGTGTGTCTGAAATTTATTAATAGCCAAATGACCTTCACGATAGAGTGTTAGGTTTAGAAATATGTTTTTGAATTGCAATTCCAATGCAAACCAGTGGTTTGTCTGGTTGTACTTGTTACGGAAGGAGTCAAAAGAGATTTACACTATGTATGTTGCTTTAGTTTCATCAAAAACAAGTACAGAGGTGAGGTGTGGATGTTGAACATTACAATTGTCAGTGTTTGTAAACTAACTTGGGATGCAATTTAGCAGGTTTGGAAACTAACAATTCTATTGGAATCCATGATTTCAGCTTCGAAAAATCATACAGAAGATGCAACTTTTGTCTCTAGTGGAGAAACAATGCAAAAGTGAGGAATACACGGATGTTGAGGAATTTATCTATGGTCATGTTCTTGTACTCTGCATATAGTTCACACGCATTCAAGTCTTATCTCCCGAGTCAAAGTTGGTTTGGTCTCCCTTAACAAAAATGTTGTCCAAAATTGTTACATATATGTTATGATTTGAACGAAGCAGATTCGAATAGACATAGATCTCATGTTACATATTTACAAAATGTAGTTAATTGTGGGTGTAAAGCTTAAGCGTGTACCAAAAAAGAAGTGATAATTGTCCTATGAGAGTCTGGCCATCTCGGCTTCCAGCACAAAGACTCTCTTGAAACTTCTTCCAGTTTTCTTTTCCCAAAGTTAGATGAGCTCACTCTGGTTGACAATGTTTTTTGGAGGCTTGTAAACCACGAGCTTATTCATTGTTATAGGATATCTTGCCACCGTAATCACGAGAGCTACAGTGTCATCTTTTGATCATCTAAAATACATGAAGTTCCTTCATAGAGCTCATTATCCCACACAAGTGTATGGTTTCTTTTCATAAGTAAAGCCAGCACATACACCTCTCATCATTGAAATGGATGATAGGTGGTGGGGACGGCCTGCCTCTCATGGCCTCTCACTTTCAATGGCATTAAAAAGAAAACCGGTTAGTTGAATGAAATGGTTTCTCCCCAGAAGCACCTACAGGACTACCTCAAGTTGGATCACCATTTAGACAGACCATAGAACGTAGACAAAACAAGGTGGGGAACCACCTTGATATTCTCCTTTTTTAGTTATGTAAAATTTCTTTCTACAACAATAATTATAATCGATTCATAATTGTACCATGCATTCTTAACTTCACAATGAAAATCATCAATTAAATCTTAACTTCACAGTGAAAATTATCAATTAAATCATAGCATACCAGATCGAGCATAGTATTGTGGTTGGATGTAGGTATCTCTTTG
>ML782782.1:268737-308605 GCA_009831015.1 Picea engelmannii
GGTTTATCATTAAATCCTAAAAAGTCTCAGTTTGATGTGCAGGAAGGAAAGTTACTGGGAAATATTGTTTCTAAATAAGTAATCAAAATTGATCCAAAGATAATTGAGGCAATAAACGGTATAAATTTACCTATAAACAAAAAAAAGATTCAATCATTTTTAGGTAGAATCATTTTTTTGAGGAGATTCATCCCTAACTTTGTAGAGATTTTTAAGCTCTTAACAGCTATGTTGAAAAAGGAACAATGAGTTTAAATGGTGAGCAAAAGAAAAAGTTTCATTTGAGCACATTAAGAAATCTCTAGGAGAAGCATCGGTATTGGTAAGTCCCAATTATTCAAAATAATTTCTTATATTCCCCTTTGCTTCTAAAAATACTATAGTTGTTGTTCTTTTATAGAAAAATGATGAAGGTTTTGAACAACCAATTGCTTTCTTCAGTAAAATCCTTAGGGACTCACAATTAAAATATGATATTATGGAAAAAAAAATTATGCAATGGTAAAATCATTAAAGTCTTTTATGACTTATATCCTACACTCTAAAATCATTGCATATGTTCCTAGTAGCACAGTTCAAGAAATTCTGAGTCATCCTGATAGTGATGGAAGGAGAGGTAAATGGTTGGATAAAATACAAGAGTGTGACCTTGAAATAAATCCTACCAAGACAATTAAAGGTGAGGGTATAGAAAAGTTGGTGGCTGAATCTAATTGCAAAGCCTTAGGAATCAATCTTATCACTTCAACTTCTGAAAGTCCTTAAATAGAAGTAGAAGAAACTGATGAGCAACAATCTATGAATAAGATAGATGAAAATTTTTCTTCCACTCCTTGGCACAGAGATATCATTTTATACATGAAAACACTTCAATGTCCATCTAATCTGACTCCAGCAAAATCTAGATCACTTAAATTACAAGTCATAAGATATTGCATAACAAGTGACAAGATTTACTAGAAACATCCATTAGGTTTTCTGCTAAATTGCCTTGTTGAGTCTGAAACTGAAACTGTAATTGATGAATTTCACAAAGGAATATGTGGGGGACATCATGCATGGAGGGATACAACATATAAAATCCTAAGAGCGGGATATTATTGGCCTAAATTATTTTCATATGTAAATGAAAAATTTAGGTCCTGTAGAGGATGTCAATTTTTAGCAAGAAAACAATACTTACCTTCCTTACCCTTAGTACTAGTTAAGGATGAAGCTCCTTTTCAACAGTGGGGTTTAGATTTGATAGGAGAAATTCATCCTTCTTCTAGTACTCAACATAAGTGGATTCTTACTGCCACTGACTATTTTTCTAAATGGGTCGAAGCAATTCCAACTACAAATGCAACTGATGCAATGGTAATTAATTTCCTTGAAGAAAATATTCTAGTCAAATTTGGTTGTCCACGAAAACTTATCATATATAATGCACAAGATTTTAAATCTATAGCCATGATTAATTTTTTTCAAAAATATAATATAATATTAGGCCATTCAACAACCTATTATCCTCAGGGAAATGGATTGGTAGAATCTCCAAATAAGAATTTAATTAGAATTATCAAAACGTTTTCACCGACAATAATAAATCTTGACATGCTCATTTAAAATATTCTCTTTGGGAAAACAAAATCAACACAAAAAATTCAATAAGCATTTATCCTTTCCAATTGATTTATAGCATGGATGTTACTTTACCTATTAACCTTTATTTTCCTCTCATGAAAATATTTTTGGAAATTGATGAAGAACCTAATGATTTAACCAAAAGAATAAATCAATTGATTGAAGTGCAGTAGACTAGAGAACAGGTGAATGAAAATTTTCAATAATATCAGGACAGGATGAAAGCCATTTTTTTATAAAAGAGCTAAAGACAGAAATTTTCTTCCTAGATATTTTGTATTGAGGTGGGACACAAGAAGGGAAGATATTGGCAAACATGGAAATTTTGATCACTTGTGGTATGGACCTTTCAAAATTGCAGTTGTAGAAGGGAAAAATTCCTTCTCTCTTCAAAATTTGGATGGAGAAATTTTGGAAGCATCTATCAATGGGCGTTTTTTAAAAAACATTATTCAATAGATAGTTTTACTCAATAGATGGTTTTACTCAATATCTACCAAATTGTAGATATCAGTTTGGTTTTCATTGACACTGGCATTTTATTTTGTTTTCAAGCCCTAATGGGTTAAAAAATCATTTTATGAATTACAACCCAATTATGGCTAATTGAATGTTATTTGTTTTCCTAGTTAATAGATTTCTTCAAACTGATAGAAATTTTCAGTTGAAGAATATAATTTTTTTTGTTTGTGATCAATTAAAAGTTTTCTTTTATATTCTTTCAGAATTAGTTTTAGTTAGTTTGTTTTGAATAAATGAAGCTAAACCTTTCTATCTTACTCAAATATTTATAGAAATGATAGATCTAGTCAATAGAATAAAAGATAAAAATGTTGCTTTTACAAGATTGGTGAAATTTTTTATTCATTTTTTTTATTTCAATTGTAAAAGTATGTTTAGGGTAATCTTTTGAAAATTAAGCTTTAATATTAGACTATTGTTGATCAATTTTCTCAAGGTTAAACCTTAATCATAAATTATCACATATAAATTCTTCCTATAAATGATCCAAAAATGATCCAGAGAAAACTAAGGACAACTCAGAATTCGTACAAACAACTCAGGAAGCTCAGAATGGCCTCAATAGATAGAGAAAGGGAAAACATTCAAAGACCTTAAAACTAGGCAAAATTGGCGTCATTGCGAAGAGTGCGTCACAAGATTTCCAATGGCGTAAACAGGTTATCAAATGAAGTTACAGATCAAACGATATTCACAGTCAACATTTTGGTCAACCTAGCCCAGTCAACAGGGATGAGTCAACATTTGTACTGCTAATGTCGGCATCAATACAGATTATTTCAACATCTGTATAGTATACGTGGCACACATAGAGGGTGGTACATGTCATGCTGATGTCAGAATGATGTCAACATGGTGATGTGGCAGCACCAGAGGTTGCCACATGTCACTCATTTTCGACATTTTCAGGTCAACATGTGGACCAATGAGGAAGTGCCATGTGGTAGCGCGTACATCCACATGGTATATCGTACGGGATGTGGCAGGATGATTATGAAAGTGGATGGCATGAGACAATGGTTGGATGCCATGTGGTAATGGGAAAATTCCCAACGAGGGCCTGAAACCGAATTTCCAAAAGTAAAAAACAGGCCTACCAAATTTGGTAGAGGCCCGCCAAATCTGGTGGCCAAACTACAACTCTGACAAATATAAACAACAACTCCAAACTTGGCGACAGTTCCAAACTCATATATATTGTTATAACTGTAAGCCCAAAAGGGGAGGCTCGCAGGCTCAACCCCATGACCTCCCACTATCCAAACACCTTATAATAGCCTCTGTCAATTGTTAGGCCAATGGGCTTCGTTGGCCAATCTGCCCAGCATTTAATTTAAATGCTGAAGTTTACCCACGAATGGGAGGAGGGCACTCAACAGTAAAGAAAATAGAGAGTTAATTGCAGGTTGTAGGCATGGAAACCGAGATGATTTTTCTCGTGGGCCTGGGAGTGCCAGAGTCGGATTGAGGCATGGAGATAGTCATTTTTTGGTAATTCTACACCATGAATTCAATGGTGTTGTTTGTTTTCTCATCTGAGCAAATATTCAGCATCTTAATTCCATAATGAGGTATACTTATGTATTTTGCCAAATTCTTTTGTTGAGTTAATAAAGAGGCCTACCCATTTGAGAGTAGAACCCGAAGATGTAGTCCACTAGGGATGAACTCTGTTATCAAGTTTTTGTGTTCAGATTTGATGCTTATGTCTTCATTATTGAGATTTTCCTTCTTTATGGTTCACTTTAATTTATGATCATTTAATACAATTCTTTATAAGTCACTTCGATGAAAAGATCCCAGATCATGTTGGTATCAGAGTAGCCATCTTTGACTTGAATTATTGAGTGTGAATGCTTACTAGGGCCAATTATAAGCAGGGTGAAGGAACTCTTAATATGTTCAATCCCGAAGTTGGTCGTGCATGCCGAAGGAAGAAAATGGTAGAAGAGGACAAGCATGATGAACAGGGGAAAAACTTCCATATGGTCTTTTATCACATGTTAGAAATGGTCGAGCGAATGTATGGAGACTACGAGAAGAGTATGAAGAATAAAGAGAAGAGAAATGAAGCACAAGTTGATGATAATTCTTCAGTAAATCAAGGGGATGGAGGAGACCCTCCTAAGCCTCCATATTCACCATCAAGTTCTAACTCTTCTTCCTCTGAGCATTCTCATCATTCTCATCATTATAGCCATAAATCTTCTTTTAAGAAACCATTATTAAATCTTGATGTAAAATTTTCTTTACCTGTGTTTAATGGAGATGTTAATCCTAAAAAGCTAGATAATTGGATCTGACGGGTTGAAGTATATTGTCCTATTCAAAAGATTGATGAAGAGGAAGTTAAAGTGCAATTGGATTCTCTTCGGCTAGAAGGAACTGCTCTCGTATGGTGGGAGAGAAAACTTCATGACATAAGTAAGTGTGGTAATCTTCTTTCCTCATGGTTGGAATTTAAATCAGCGAAAAGAAAGCAATTTTATCCATTGGGTTATTTACATAAAGCAATGATGGAATGGAAAACTTTAAGAAAAAGTAAAGGTCAAATTGTACAAAGTTTCACAGAAGAATTTAGGAAGAAAGTTCTTTCATTAAACACCCCTTTGGATTCTTATGAAACTTTAATGAAGTATATTGGCACAATTCACAATTATATTCATCATAGTTTGTTATTGTTTAACCCCACCAGTCTTAACGAAGTTTATGTGCAAGCAACTCACCTTGAGAATAGGGGAAAGCATGTTCAAGAAGATCCCACAAAGAAACCTTCCAATCTCCCACATAAGAAATTTAAGAATTTTAAAAGGATGGACAAAACGATAGCCACTGTAAAGAGAGAATAAGGAAAACCATCTTGCACTCATTGCAAGAAAAATGGTCACGATGATGAACATTGTTGGAAACTACATCCAGAGAAGAGACTGAAGTCGTTCGGTTGAAAGGGTAAGACAAACAATGTTCCTATAGTACAACAAGATCTTGGTTCCGATTCAGGAGACAAAGGAAATATCACAACGGTTGGAATACATGGTAAAGATTCCCTTCATGCTAGTTAAAATTCCAATAATTAATCTCATGATGATGAAAGAAAGAGGAATGAATTATTTCATATAAGAGTTGTATATAAACACACTAAGATAGATACATTATTTGATATGGGTTCCCAAGTAAACTTGATATCTGAAGCACTTGTGAAAAAGATGGGTCTTGAAACTAAACCATCCAAAGCCTTATCCTCTTGGTTGGGTATGTAATAGAGAAAAACTTAATGTCACCAAGCAATGTACAATCAGATTTTTCATTTCTTCAAAGTTGATTGATGAAGCATTTCATATATCTATTTATAACAAAAAGGGAGGAAATGGATGGAGGTACAAGTTGGCCTCCTTCCCATGAAAATCTCTAATAATTTATTTCATCCAACAACTTGACTAACAACCTGTTTTATAAAATAGACAAATGTTGGTGACTAATCCAACCAATATTCAAACTAACTTGATCCCCCTTTGCTGTGCAACTCCTTGTTTTCCATGTGTCCTTCAGGAGCATGTGGTTGTCATCATGCTGCCAGCTTCTATTTCTGTAGTTCTCTCCATCATCAGTTATCCAAAAATTTGTTAGCTTGACCATCCTGGATTCCTGGTGTCTGTTGGTAGCCTCTTTAGGTAGCACTCTGAGTAGCACACTTTTTAGTGCCTTCACCAAATTTTGTAAGATTTTGTAGTGCACTTCAAAACTAGACAAGTAGAAAAGGTAGCGCCAAACCTTCCTATCCCCTGTGCAAACTTCAATCTCTACGAGATTTTAGGTAGCAAATTTCGGTAGTGCCACTTTGGTGTGTCTCTATGAAAATTCTATCTCTACCAGAAATTAGGTAGGGAATTTCGGTAGCACCCACTGTGTGTCTCTATGAAAATTTTAGGTAGTGCCATAAAAAACACAACACCTCCAACTTGGACATGTGCAGAGCGAGTAGCAACCTTGAATAATATCAAGACCATTATCTTTAGGTGTTTTGGCAACACTTTAGGTAGCACATCAATGGAACAGCAAAATAGACTATTATGTAGCTCCATAGCGTTACAGAATGTCTGCAATCTTACTGTTGAAGGAGTTAATTCTTCACAAAATCCCAAAACTCTGAACAATAAACACTTAGAAGCTTGTATAGGTAGCAGAGGTAGTAAAGACTAAGAGGACCTATAGGTGGCTTAGGATGAGAGATTCTTATGGCTATGGGGTAGTAAAGACTAGGAGGACCTAAATTCGAGCTTCAAATGGACAAAGTTACACTTTTATAAGAAATTCCCCTTAAACCAGACTAATTGATAGTAAGCTAATACTTGGTTGTGGAAATCCCTCCCTTAATCCAAAACTCTGAGCACTAACTCTCTTTGAAAATTTATGTGCATAGGAGGAAACACGAGATACCAGTGGAATAAACATTTGTTTGAAGCCTTAGCAAGATTTCAAGACGAAATCATGAACATCCCGACCTCTGAATCTACCTCAACATCGGATCTGGTAGCATTGTTGTCGACTGGTCAGAAGTGAGAGTTTGTACAACGCAACAATCTTAAGTTTTTCAAAATCACAAACCGTTATCATATTTCGTAAATATGATATCTTGAAGGCATCTTTTTAACCAACTCCTAGTGCTGAAAAAAAGGAAAATGACATCAGCGTTGTAATCATAACTCAAGGTGAAAAATGATTAACAGGAAAGGCACTATCGAAACTCTTGATGAGTGGGTAGCGCTCCATTTCAAAAAATGATTGCATAGGTAATCAAAGGACAAAAAGGCATGGCTACGAGGGCATGAATGAGAAAAATGGTCTGTCAAATCATTCTAGTCGTGGAGAGGATCGATCCTAGTGACAAATCATGAAGGGGACCAAATTTTAAGTCATGAACAAAAACGGTTCTAAGTCCAAAAATCAAATGAGGATCAAAAGATAAGTTATGACTCAACACTTTATTTATCAAGGGGGTCCTAACAAACATAATTTTAAAAGGGGTGAAATTTAAAAAATTAAAATCTAAGGCTTAGGAAAAGATGGAAACAAACTAAAAAACCCAAAGAAACTTAGTGTGATAACATTGGCTCAATAGAGGATGGCATTCCCCCTACGGGATGCCAAGAATGAGTAGATTTAGTGCCTTATCCTAGGGCTATGGTGTCAGTTATTGAAACAAAAATAAAAGAAAAATGATATTTACAATGGCATGAAAAGCCACTCAAGGCTCGAGCAAAGTACTTTTTCAGAAAATGCACATTGACAGGGCCACCAAAAAATTCTTCATTCTTCATATTCTACAACTTGGAAGTGTTATTAGATAATACCTTAGAGATTTTGAAGGGACCAATCCATAAAGCTTCAAATTTATCATGCTTTCCTTTATCTTGCTTCAGTGCATCCTACTTGAGCACCAGATCACCCAGTTGAAAATCCTCTTTGTTCACTTTTTTGTCAAATGCCTGCTTGATCTTCAGTTGATGATCATGTGCTTTATCTACAAGCTTCTCCTGAGTCTTTTGCACTTCAACTAGCTGTTGAATCCTTCTGATCATATGATCAATCTCCCCTTGGTAATCTTGGAAGAATTTTTCCACAGGTAAGGAAAGATGAGAAGGAAAAATGGCCTCAACTCCATACACTAGCTGGAAAGGGGAAAGTCCCAGGGACCTCTTTGTCGTCACTCTATCATCCCACAAAGAAAATCTGAGTTTTGAGTCCCATGCCTTTTTGTTCTCCTCTAACAACTTTTTAATGATCTTTATAAGGATTTTGTTTGTGGATTCCGCAAGTCCACTCCCTTGAGGGAAGTAAGGGGTAGAGTGAACCAATGTGATTCCAAACTGTTTACAGAACTGAATCATTGGTTCATCCTTGAAAGATGCAAAATTATCAGTGACGATTCTGCTCGGACACCCAAACCTTGCCATAATGTCCTCAAGGAAACCAATGATCACTTTGTGGGAAGCATTCCTTGTAGGAATAGCTTCAATCCACTTAGTAAAGTAATCTACAACATTCAATATCCATCTATGTTGACCACTAGAAGTGGGATGAATTTCCCTGATAAAATCTAGGCCCCACTGTTGAAAGGGTCCTAAAGCTGCCACAGGATTTAATGGAAAAGACTTGAGCTATTGCTTTCTAGAGAAATTCTGACATTTAACACAGGCTCTGATCTTAGCACAAACATTGGTGAACAAACTAGGCCAAAAGCACCCAGCTCTAAGGATCTTGTATGTCGTGGTTCTCCAATAATGATGCCCCCCACAAAAACTGTCATGAAAATCAGACATAATCTTTTGGGCTTCTTGTGGGTCTAGGCACCTCAAAAGCACTCCTAATGGGTCTTTCCAATATAAAACTTGATCAACAAGGAAATATTTTATTGATTTGAGTTTTAAGGCTCTCACCTTGTTCTTTTCCATACCATTTGGAGGTTGTACATTATGTAGGAAAAATACAATGTCCTTGTACCAGCTGTAATTTGCCAACACAGGGGTGACTTGAGAATCTTTATCAGTTATTTCAGCCTGCTAATTTTATGAACATGAGTGGATGAAATTTACCCCCAATGCTGAGCAATTTGATTCAGCCAACATCTTGGCTAAACCCTAGCCTTTAACCAATTTGGCAGGCTTAATTTCCAAATCAAATTCAATGATTTTAGCAATCCACTTGCTACTTTTTCTGTCTATACCAGGTTGAATAAGAATTTCTTTTACAACAGTTTATGGAATATAGGAAATGAATCTTGAATGCAGCACATAAAATCTAAAGTACTTGAGAGATTTAACCAGTGCATAGGCTTGCTTATCCATGATGTCATATTTAAATTCATCATCTCATCTCTCAATGCCCTGCTGAAAAAGGCAATGGGCTGCTCTACGCCTTCAACATTCTTCTGCAATAAAACTATTGCTACTGTATCAAAAGAAGAAAAAGAAAAAATAAGAAATTCCTTGGAGTAGTCTGGGCTGATAAGGACCGGGGCTTTAGTCAAAGATTTATTTATCTAATCAAAAGAATTACGGGACTCATCAGTCCATTTGATTTCACTACCTTTCCTCAACATGACTGTGATATACTTAACCAACTCAGCAAAATTCGACACAAACCTTTTCAAAAAATTACTTTTTCCCAAAAATGATTGCACCTCTTTTTTGATCTAGGAAGTGACAACATTTGTATAGCTTCAACCTTGCTGGTATCAATACTTACCCCTTCATCCAACTCAATATGCCCCAATAATATTCCCTCCTTCATGGCAAACAATGATTTTTTAGGATTTTAAGAGAGGCCAAATTTTCTACATTTCAAGAAAACCTTTCTTAAATGATCACAGTGTTCTTTATCAAATTGAGAGAACATTTTTATTTCATATAAATAGATAATAAAAAACTCATCCTTCTCTCCAATAAATTCTATGTCCAGAGCTCGCTGAAAGGTCGCCCATGCGTTCATCAAACCAAAGGGCATCTTGGCGTACATGAATGTACCCTAAGGAGTGGTAAAGGTCGTCTTCTCTCTATCTTCTAAAAAAAAAGAGACCTGATTGTAGCCAGAAAAACCATCAACCATGGACATCCTGGAATCTCTTGTGATTCTTTGTAATATGTGCTACATCTTGGGCAGAGGGTAGTTATCCTTTTTAGAGCTTCTGTTCAGATTCTGGAAATCAACGTAAAGTCTGATTTCTCCATTATTTTTTCTCACTGGGAACAAATTGGCTACCCATTCAGAATACCTCAAAGGAATGATAATTTTTTCATCTAAAATCTTTTCACCTCTTTCTCCATGACAGGCGACAAACATAGGAACGATTTGCCTCAAATTTTTCATAAAGGGTTTAGTGTCTTCTTTTAATGGAATCTTGTGCTCTATAATGCTCATGTTATAAGTTCTAAGATCTTCATAAGTCCAAGTGAATGCATCAGAAAATTATTTCAACAACTTAGTATATTCTGCTCTCTGCTCTTCTGATAGGCTACTTGACAACTTGACATATTTTGGATTCTTTTATGTGCTCAGATATGTCAACATGATTAGTGGATACTTTCCCTTTCGTTGCCACATTTTTTCTGCGAAATAATCCTTCCAAAGGAACTAGTCCTTTTGGAATATGATTGCTAGGTACCTGCACAATATGATGATTAGCAATTTATTGAGGAAAACATTAGCATGGAGATTAATTTAAGAATCATGATCCTGATCAATGTGTAATGCAAAAAACTCGTCAATAGTCTCGAGGAAATATTTAAGTTCTAGATCATCTTCAAACACCTTCCAATATTTTACATTGTATGGTATAGAGGGAATGTATTTGACTTCTACATCATACTTGAGTTTAAGTGGTATGGGGATTCTAAAATTGCTTGTTGGTATAGCCAAAGAATTATCCATGGTATTCTCTTCTCTAGGAATAAATGAAATGTTAAAAGTTGAGAAACAATTGTCCACCAAGTCCCACACTTCATTTCTGTAAGATCTAAGCCTCGGGTGCTTTGTTTGATAAATATTTTTAATCTGATGAACTATTAATTCAACATCCCCAAATATTGATAGCTCTTCTATCCCCATATATTTAGCAGCCCGCAGTCCCAATACAAGAGCTTCATACTCTTCCACGTTATTAGTAGTTTCAAATTCTAGTTTGTATGACAAAGATATAGTCTCTTGAGCTGGTGAGACAAATACCACTCTAGAACCAACATCTTCCTTGGAAGAGACTCCATCAAATAACATCTTCTAGACAGAGGTGGTTATAGGAGACTCCTCACAAAAGGTAACAGACTATTTTTTGATTTCAAGTGGACTTTCAGGAGCATAAGTGAGCTGCAAAATGATAGATACCAAATCGGTATCAAGAGCAAAAATAGGATGATTTGTGGGTTTTTCTTCATCACTAATCATGTAAGCCAATTGAGCTTCCTTGTAAAGTCTTCTATTTTCTCCCCCAAATACAGGAATAGTAGCATGTGAGAGATCCATCTACAAGGTTCCCCCAAGTCGTTTTGTCCAAGACCTCAACAAGATCATTCCAAACTTGGGGGGAACATCAACCACCACGATATCCATGACTATGATTTTCATGGGTAGCTAAAATAGAGTCACAACCAAATCCTTAATGACTCCAAGACACTTCACTTTCCTGGAGTCAAAATAATATAATTCATGGTAAGTCTTTGTGATTTCTAACCCAAGTTCATCCATAACATGTTTTGGCATGAGATTGTGGGATGCCCCTGAATCCATCAAAAAAGTGTGCAACACCTTATCATCAATATTCAGTGACGTATAGAAAGGAGGGGATGAATCATCTCTATATTATATCAATGGACCCAAGATCACTGTTGGTTTTTCATCTTGTAGATTCACTGAATCAGTGTCACTTGGGGAGGTTGTAACATTTTGGAGAGATATTTTTTAAATTATTCATTTTTTATCAATTCCAAAAAAGGTACATGGATATTTATTTTTTGGATCTCATTTTCAAAGCTGAAGGAAGAAGTATAATTTGGGATTTCTTTGGTTTTAGGAGTGAGATTTCTGATAAGAACTTATGGACTTTGACTATCTTTTTCCTTACTGCTAACTATCATAGCCTTGGCAGAATTTTCTTTTTGGGCAGGTTGATTAGGTGCATCAATTTTTTATTCATTCTTCTTGGATTTCGGATTATATCTATTAGTACTTTCTTTTGCTTTTTCTCCCTTACTTAATTCATTTATTTGAATATCCATCAAGTATTTCTCATAAGAAGATTGAGTCAAGTGTGGGGATGGGGATGTGTCACCTAAGCAATGAATCTCAGGATCAACTTCTACCTCCTCTCCTTCTTCATTAGTAACCAGATAGTTTTGTAAAGGAGCTTGTACCCTTTGATCATCTCTCTCTCTATTTCTGGGATCTCTGGGAAGGATTTGGGGAGAATTATTTGGTCTCCTGAAGTTACCTTTGTTATCGGTATTTTGAGTATTTATGTAGGTCTTTTTTCATTCTAGTTTTAATTTATGTATCTCGGTAGAAAGGGATTTTATTAATTGGGTGAGCTCCTCCACTTGAGGATGAACAATATGGGATTCATAAGTTGAGGCTTCAGTTCTACTTTTTCTTCTATCCCTATCATATTTTCCTTTGAGTTTATCAGATGTCACTATGTTGGATTCTACCTCCAAGGTTGCATCTTGCATATGAACTAAGGAGGTTGATATTATTTCTCTCGGTAGAAGGAAAAACACGGGGTTAAAGGCATTTGCATAAGTAATTTTTCTAGAGGTTTCGGTGAGTTTTATCTCATCGAGAATCTTATTATACATTTTGTTAAATCTTTTAGAAAATTCAGAGACAAACTCTCCTTCTTTCCATTTTAGTGATCCAAATTCAGTGATGTAGTACAAAAATTCCTTTTTTTCCCCCTAGTGCCTTAAGAAGGCTTCATCTAATGCTTCAATGCTAGTAATGGATATAGGGGCCAGACCTCTAAACCACTTCCTAGCCTCACCAAAAAGGATTTGGATGAAAACCCTCATCCCCACATCCTCACTTTCAATGTTTTGATTATCTGCATAGTTGTAGAAAGCAACAAGATGTTCCTCAGCTGTTATATCTTCTTCTCTAAGAAACTTAGGAATGTATTTAAAATAATCTCCAGGAGGGAGGGCATTCACTGGCCGAGGTAAGACAAGAGGAGCGTATCTTGCAGCCACTATGGCATCCATCCTATTTGTAGGGGGGTTAACAACTACCATTTGATTTTGAACTCTTGGTGAACAAGGAGGACAAGGAGACTTGACTGTGTGCAAATTAGGAGAAGAAGGAAAGGATGAAGGGGAGGTTTCGGTTTTCACAATAGAAGGTTGAGACTTGGAAGAATATGGTAAAGTCTGTAAAGGGGATGAAGTTTCCACTTCTTTGGCAACAAAAATTTTAACAGGGGGTGGGGTAACAAAACCTAAAGTAGGGAAATCTTCAAGACTATTAAGACTGAAACACCTTTCATTGTCAGGGGAAGAAAAACTGTCAATGCTTTCTTCTTTCAAATCAGTTTCAAAGGAAGACTATTCGATAGGAAACTCTTCAAAATCAAGTTTCTTAGATACTTCAGCAGAAGGTAAAGAAATCTTACTTGATATAACCATTGGAGTATTAAGAGTGGAATCAGGAAACTGACCAGATGCACTTGTAGCACCAGCAGAAAAACTTTGTTGGGAAGCTTTTCCCTTCTTGATTATTTTCTCTAGGTCGGCCTCATATTGAACCAAAGGTAGTTGTGGATTTGATCTTGTATGTCTACCTTTAGGTGCTAGAGATGAAAAAATGGAGTCTCCAGGTGCGAGATGCAATCTTCAAGATACTAAGTTCTAATGCACCTATAAAACTAGTAAACTATGTCGTTTAATCCCAGGGAAAAGACTTCAAATTGTTTCCCGACAATGGTGCCAAGAATGTTAGCACTAGGAATCACCTTCATATTGCATGGAAGGCAAGTCGAGTACCCAACAGGTTATATGTGAATCTAAGAGTGTTTTAAGGGTTCAAATGGAAAATACTCAAAATGATAATGTTCTAGCTCATAATACAGGGCTAGCATACACCAACAATCAAGGTCTTGGCTAACTTCAATCAGTAATTGGGAGTGAGTATGAATAGGGGGGAGACTTCAATGAGAGGAATGTAGGGGTTGTTGTAAACATTAGGTCTACAAACAGCCTAAGGAAGAAGGATTCTTAACACAAGATCTTCTTGAGTTCAGAACTTGAGGACACTAAAGAAACATCATGATAATATAATAATCAAACATACACCATAATATCACCACAACCATTCATGTGAATCATTCAAAACATGAACACTTTAGCATTAGAAGCAAATAAGTTGAAAGAGAATTTGATTTATATTAACCAAGATGTCTTAAATCAAGTACATGGCCAATTCACAGTCACTTCATCAAAATATTACAGTATAAGGGAGCCTTTCTAAACCATTCAAACTTAGTAAAGCATTTCATATATCTATTTATAACAAAAAGGGAGGAAACAACTGGGGGTATGAGCTCACCTCCTTCCCATGAAAATCTCTAAGAATTTATTTCATCCAACAACTTTACCAACAACCTATGCTATAAAATAGGCAAATGTTGGTGACTAATCCAACCAATCTTCAAACGAACTCGATCCCCCTTTGCTACGCAACTCCTTGTTTGCCATGTGTCCTTCAGGAGCATGTGGTTATCATCATGCTACTAGCTATTGTTTATGCAGTTCTATCCATCATTAGCTATCCAAAAATTAGTTAGCTTGACCCTCCTAGATTCCTGGTGTTTGTTGGTAGCCTCTTTGGGTAGCACTCTGAGTAGCGCACTTTGTAGTGCCTTCACCAAATTTTGTAAGATTTTGTAGCACACTTCAAAACTAGACAAGTAGAAAAGGTAGTGCCAAACCTTCCTATCCCCTCTGCAAACTTCGGTCTCTACGAGATTTTAGATAGCGAATTTTGGTAGCCCCACTCTGGTGCGTCTCCTTGAAAATTCCGTCTCTACCACAAATTAGGTAGTGAATTTCGATAGCACCCACTATGTGTCTCTATGAAAATTTTAGGGAGCCACTTCATCTTGAAAATGATGCAACTCTGCTTTGAGCTTAATGTTCTAAGACTAAAAACCTATGTTCTACCTATAAAGGTTTTTGAGTTTCCTATGAAGGGGTTGGGCCTTTCTTGCTTCAAACCTTGCCAGGTCAAGGGTGTGACTGTAGCCATCCATGACCTCTTTCATCTTAACTCTGTCAGACATGGATTTTGTTTTCAACTGAGCCACCTCCTTCCTAGCATCCCTAAGTTACCTGATTAATCTTTTGAATGTCTAACTGTCAAGTGGAGTAGTGGCATGCATAGTCTCAGCAGGCTCTTTCATGGTCTCCTCTTCCTGCTGCATAGGAATTTCCTTTTCTGTCTCATCAAGATTCTTGATATCTTTGCCTTTATATTTCTTATTTTTCATAGGGGTTTCTTCTTTCCTCTCCATAGGCTTTTCAATGCCTTTACCCTTCTTATTTTGCATAGGGAATTCTTATTTCCTCTCCACAGGCTTTTCAGCGCCTTTACCCTTCTTCTTTTGTAGAATAGAGGCTTTTGGTAAGCATTGTTCTTCAAAAACCTCTTTAGGAACTGATGATCTTGTGAAAGGTTTCATGCCCTTGGTATTGGTTGCTGGAGGAGAAGAGGAGAAGTGTAGCTTGTTCCCTTTCTTTGCTGCAGTTTTAGTAGTAGAAGGAACTTCTTCCAACTCTGGTGGAGGAGGAGGTGAAAAAACTCTTTGTGGGGAATGGAAAGCTTCCTCCTCAGTTCTTTTGACCTACTTTATGACTTTTGAAACTTGAACAGGAACTCTACCCTTTCTCTTCTTACTCATACCTTCTTTAGCAACACCGGTGGATGATAAAGGGCTTGCATTCTGTGATTGAGGGGTGGCTTCTATATCCAACTTGAAGTGGGAAGCAACAACAAAATGTTCCCATGAGATATATTTCTTACCCAGTTCTTTAGAGACTAGCATTCTAATCAATCCATAGTGGAAGATGTTAGTATCCACATCCTTAGACTTGGATTGAATCTTGTCTGACATCTTACCTATGCTCCTTAACAAATAGTAGGGGATATTCATTTCAATTTTACCAGTAAAATGCAGAAGAAGCCTTATATGGTACCGGTAGAATGTGTTAAACTACCTTCACATGTAAAGTATCTCTGAATGATCTTCAATATCCTGTCAAACTGCTCAATTAGTTGATTCCTTGGCACACCTTTATACAAATCACTGGCTTGATGTTCAGGCTTAAGAAAATCTTTGGAATAGGTTGCATTCAAAGCCATGGCTTTAAACCATTTCTCACCTATGATAGGGATTCATGTTGCGGCTGAAATAGAGGCCTCAGTCACCTCAAATTCTAAATCCCCTACCTTGGTTTTCCTACCATCAAAATGTAAGGCAAATTGTCTTGTCACCTCAGGATGGCCTCTTTGCATATTCTAGAAGAAAGAGAGGGATCCCACTCTTTGAAAAACTTATCTTGCCATGGGCTATATCTCAAAAGGATGCATATCCATGGGTTCAGTTCTAACTACCTTGCCCCGCTTGTGTGACTTCTTCATATGAGGAGTCTCCATAGCTTAGTATGAGAGGTTATTATGGATATGGGGTAGTAAATACCAGGAGGACCTAAAGTCGAGCTTCAAATGTACAAACCTGCACTTTTACAAGAAATTCCCCTTAAACCAGACTAATTGATAGTAAGCTAAGACTTGGCTGTGCAAATCCCTCCCTTAATCCAAAACTCTGAGCACTAACTCTCTTTGAAATTTTATGTGTAGAGGAGGAAACATGGGATACCTGTGGAATAAACATTTGTTTGAAGCCTCAGCAAGATTTCAAGACAGAATCACGAACATCCTAGCCTTCGAATCTACCTCAGCATCGGATCTGGAAGCACTGTTGTCGACTAGTCATAACTGAGAGTTTGTGCAGTACAAAAATCTTGAGTTTTTCAAAATCATAAGCCGTTATCAGAGTTCGTAAATACGAGATCTTGAAGGCATCTTTTTAACTGACCCATTGCGCTGAAAGCAAGGAAATTGACATCACAATTGTAATCATAACTCAAGGTGGAAAATGATGAACGGGAAAGGCACTACGAAAACTCCTGATGAGTGGGCAACGCTCCATTTCAAAAACTTATTGGACAAGTAAGCGAAGGACAACAAGGCATGGATACAAGAGAATGAATGAGGAAAATGGTCTTTCAAATCAATCTAGTCGTGGAGAGGATCAATCCTAGTGACAAATGATGAAGGGGACCAAATTTTAAGTCACGAACAAAAACAATTCTAGGTCCAAAAATAAAATGAGGATCAAAATATAAGTTATGAATCAACACTTTATTTATCAAGGGGGTCCTAACAAACATAATTTTAAAAGGGGTGAAATTTAAAAAATTACAATCTAAGGCTTAGGAAAAGATGGAAACAAACTAAAAAACCCATGGCAGCTTAGTGTGATAACATTGGCTCCACATGGGATGACATGCCCCCTGTGGGCTACCAAGAATGAGTATATTTAGTGCCTTATCCTAAGGATATGGGGTTATTTATTGAATAAAAATTAAAAGAAAAATGATATTTACAATGGCATGAAAAGCCACTCAAGGCTCAAGAAAAGTACTTTTTTCAGAAAATGCCCATTGCCAGGGCCACCAAAAACTTCTTCATTCTCCATATTCTACAACATGAAAGTGTTATTAGAGAATACCTTAGATATTTTGAAGGGACTGATCCATAAAGATTCAAATTTATAGTGCTTTCCTTTATCTTGCTTCGGTGCATCCCACTTGAGCACCAGATCGCCCAGTTGAAAATCCTCTTTGTTCACTTTTTTCTCGAACGCCTGCTTGATCTTCAATTGATGATCATGTGCTTTATCTACAAGATTATCCTGAGTTTGTTGCACTTCAACCAGCTATTGAATGTTTCTGATCATATGATCAGGCTCCCCTTGGTAATCTTGGAAGAATTTTTCCATGGGTAAGGAAAACTGAGAAGGAAAAATGGCCTCAACTCCATACACCAGTTGGAAAAGGGAAATTCCTAGGGACCTCTTTGTCATCAATCTATCAGCCCACAAAGTAAATTTAAGTTTTGAGTCCCATGCCTTTTTGTTCTCCTCTAACATCATCATTATAAGGATTTTGTTTGAGGATTATGTAAGTCCATTCCCTTGAGGGTAGTAAGGGATAGAGTGAACCAATGTGATTCCAAACTATTCACATAACTGAATCAATGGTTTAGCCTTGAAATATGCATCATTATCAGTGACGATTCTTCTAAAACACCCAAACCTTTCCATAATGTCCTCAAGGAAACCAATGATCACTTTGTGGGAAGCATTCCTTATAGGAATAGCTTCAATCCACTTAGTAAAGTAATCTATAGTAGTCAAGATCCATCTATATTGACCACTGGAAGAGGGATGAATTTCCTCGATAAAATCTAGGCCCCATTGTTGAAAGGGTCATGAAGCTGCCACAAGATTAAATGGAAAATACTTGAGTTGTTTCTTTCCAGAGAAATTTTGACATTTAACATAGGATCTAATCTTAGAACAAACATCAGTGAACAAACTAGGCCAAACGTACCCAACTCTGAGGATCTTGTATGTCGTAATTCTCCAATAATAATGCCCCCCACATAAATTGTCATGAAATTCAGACATAATCTTTTGCACTTCTTGTGGGTCTAGGCACCTCAAAATCACTCCTAATGGGTCTTTCCAATATAAAACTTGATCAACAAGGAAATGCTTTATTGATTTGATTTTTAAGGCTCTCACCTTGTTCTTTTCCATACCATTTGGAGGCTATAAATTCTGTAGGAAAAATATAATGTCCTTGTACCAGTTGTAATTTGTCAATGAAGGGGTAACTTGAGAATCTTTATCAGTTAATTCAGCCTACTGATTTTATGAACATGATTGGATGAAATTTACCCCCATTGATGAGAAATTTGATTCAACCAACAGCTTGGCTAAACCCTGGCCTTTAACCAATTTGGTAGGATTAATTTCCAAATCAAATTCAAGGATTTTAGCAATCCACTTGCTCCTTTTTCCATCTATATCAGGCCGAATAAGAATGTATTTTATAGCAATTGATGGGACATAGGCAATGACCCTTGAATGAAGAACATAAAATATTAAGGACTTGAGAGATTTAACCAATGCATAGGCTTGCTTATCCATGATGCAATATTTTAATTCAGCATCTCTCAATGCCCTGTTGAAAAAGGCAATGGGCTGATCTAAGCCTTCAACGTTCTTCTGCAATAAAACGATTACTATTGTATCAAAAGAAGCAAAAGAAAAAATAAGAAAGTCCTTGGAGTATTCTGGGTTGATAAGGACTGGGACTTCAGTCAAATCTTTCTTTATCTGATCAAAAGAATTACAGGACTCAACAGTCCATTTGATTTCACTACCTTTCCTCAACATGGTTGTGATATACTTAACCAACTCAACAAAATTTGACACAAACCTTCTCAAAAAATTAATTTTTCCCTGAAAAGATTGAACCTCTTTTTTGGATCTAGGAAGTGACAATGTTTGTATAGATTCAACCCTGTTGGAATCAATCCTTACCCCTTCAGCTGACACAATATGCCCCAATACTTTTCCCTCCTTCATGGAAAACAATGATTTTTTAGGATTCAAAGAGAGGCCAAATTTTCTACATTTCAAGAAAACCTTTCTTAAATGATCACAATGTTCTTTATCAGATTGAGAGAACATTGTTATTTCATATAAATAGATAACAACAAACTTTTCCTTCTCTCCAATAAATGCTATGTCCATAGCTCGCTGAAAGGTCTCCCTTGTGTTCATCAAACCAAAGAGAATCTTGGCATACATGAATGTACCCCAGGGAGTGGTAAAGGTCATTTTCTCTCTATCTTCTGGCAAAATAGAGACCTAATTGTAGCTAGAAAAACCATCAACCATGGACATCCTAGCTCCTTCTATGACTCTCTATAATATGTGCTCCATCTTGGGCAGAGGGTAGTTAACCTTTTTTGAGCTTATGTTCAGATTCTGGAAATCAACTCAAAGTTTGATTTCTCCATTATTTTTTCTCACTAGGACCAAATTGGATACCCATTCAGAATACCTCAAAGGAATGATATTTTTTGCATCCAAAATCTTTTTCACCTCTTTCTCCATGACAGTCAACAACATAGCATTGATTTTCCCTAACTTTTTCCTGAAGAGTTTGGTGTCTTCTTTTAATGGAATCTTGTGCTCTATAATGCTCATGTCATAAGTTCTGAGATCTTCATAAGTCCAAGCAAATACATCAGCAAATTATTTCAACAACTTAGTATATTCTTCCCTCTGCTCTTCTGATAGGCTGCTTGACAACTTGACATATTTTGGATTCTTTTATGTGCCCAGATTGCACTTAGTTATGTTAGCATCATCTGTGGATACTTTCCTTTTCACTGCGACATAGTTTCTGTCAAATAATCTTTCCAAAGGAACTAGTCCTTTTGAAATATGATTGCTAAGTAGCTGCACAATATGATGATTAGCAATTTTATTGAGGAAAACATCATCATGAGGATTAATTTCATAATCATGATCCTAATCAATGTGTAATGCAGAAAACTTGTCAACAGTCTCGAGGAAATTTTTAAGTTCTAGATTATCTTCGAACACCTTCCAATATTTTACATTGTCTGATATAGAGGGCCTATATTTGACTTCTACATCATAATTGAGTTTAAGTGGTATGGGGATTCTGAAATTGCTTGTTGGTAGAGCCAAAGAATCAACCATAGTATTCTCTTATCTAGGAATAAATGAAATGTTAAAAGATGAGAAAAAACTATCCACCAAGTCCCACACTTCATTTATGTAAGATCTAAGCCTAGCGTGCTTTGTTTGATAAATATTTTTAATCTAATGAACTGTTAATTCAGCATCCCCAAATACTGATAGCTCTTCTATCCCCATATCTTTACCAGCCTTTAGTCCCAAGACAAGATCTTCATACTCTACCATGTTATTAGTAGTTTCAAATTCTAGTTTGTATGACAAAGATATAGTCTCTTGAGCTGGTGAGACAAATACCACTCCAGCACCAACACCTTCCATGGAAGAGGCTCCATCAAAGAACATCTTCTAGACAGAGGTGGTTAGAGGAGACTCTTCACAAAAGGTAATGGACTGTTTTATGATTTCAAGAGGACTTTTAGGAGCGTCAGTGAGCTGCAAAATGCTAGATCCCAAATCGGTATCAAGAGAAAAAACAGGATGATTTGTGGGGTTTTCTTCATCACTAATGATGTAAGCCAATTGAGCTTCCCTGTAAAGTCTTCTATTCTCTCCCCCAAATATGGGAATAGTAGCATCTGAGAGTTCCATCTACAAGGTTCCCCCAAGTATTTTTATCCAAGACCTCGACAAGAGCATTCCGAACTTGGGGGGAACATCAACCACCACGATATCCATGACTATGCTTTTCATGGATAGCTAAAATAGAGTCACAAACAGATCCTTAATGACTCCAAGACACTTCACTTTCTTGGAGTCAAAACAATATAAGTCATGGTAAGTCTTTGTGATTTCTAACCCGGGTTCATCCATAACAGTTTTTGGCATGAGATTGTGGGATGCCCCTAAATCCATCAAACAATTGTGCAACACCTTATCATGAATATTCAGTGACGTATAGAAAGGAGGGAATGAATCATCTCTATCTTCTATCAACAAACCTAAGATCACTGCTGGTTTTTCATCTTGCAGATTCACTGAATTAGTGGAACTTGGGGAGGCTTTGGGTTGTAACATTTTGGAGAGATATTTTTTAAATTCTTCATTTTTTATCAATTCCAAAAAAGGTATAGGGATCTTTATTTTTTGGATCTCATTTTCAAAGATGAAGGAAGAAGTAGACTTCATAATTTCTTTGGTTTCAGGAGCAGGATTTCTGATCAGAACTTGTGGACTTTGACTATGTTTTTCCTTACTACTAATTGTCACAGCCTTGGCAGGATTTTCTTTTTGGGTAGGTTGATTAGGACCATTAGTTTTCTCTTCATTCTTCTTGGATCTTGGATTATATATATTAGTAATTTCTTTTTCTTTTTCTCCCTTACTTAATTCATTTATTTGAATATCCATCAAGGATTTCTCATAACAATATTGAATGAAGTGTAGGGATGGGGATGTGTCACCTAAGCAATGAATCTCAAGATCAGCTTCTACCTCCTCTCCTTATTCATCAGTAACCAAATTATTTTGTAAAGGAGCTTGTACCCTTTGATCATCTCTCTCTCTATTTCTGGGATCTCTGGGAAGGATTTGGGGAGAATTATTTTTTCTCCTATAGTTACCTCTGTTATAGGTATTTTGAGTATTTTTGTAGGTCTATTTTCCTTCCAAATTTAATTTCTCTATCTCAGTCGAAATGGATTTTACTAATTTGGTGAGCTCCTCCACTTGAGGATGAATAGTATGGGAGTCATAATTTGAGGCTTCAGTTCTGGTTTTTCTTCTATCCCTATCAGAGTTTCCTTTGAGTTTATCAGATGCCACTATGCTAGATTCTACCTCCAAGGTTGCATCTTGCATATGAACTAAGGAGGCTTATCTTCTTTATCTCAGTAGAAGGAAGAACTCAGGTTCAAAGGCACTGGCATAAGTGATTTTTCCAGAGGTTTCCGTGTGTTTTATCTCATTAGGAATATTATTATACATTTTGTTAAATCTTTTAGAAAAGTTAGAGACAAACTCTCCTTCTTTCCTTTTTAGGGATCCAAATTCAGTGATGTAGTACAAAAAGTCCTTTTTGTCCCCCCAGTGCCTCAAGAAGGCTTCATCTAATGCTTCAATTCCAGTAATGGATCTAGGGGCTAGACCTCTAAACCACTTCCTAGCCTCACCAAAAAGGCTTTGGATGAAAACCCTCATCCACACATCCTCATTTTCAATGTTTGATTATCTGCATAGCTGTAGAAAGCAACAAGATGTTCCTCAGTTGTTATATCTTCTTCTCCCGTAAAATTGGGCATATGTTTCAAATAATCTCCAAGAGGGAGGGAATTCACTGGTTGAGGTAAGACAAGAGGAGCGTATCTTGCAGCCACTATGGCATCCATCCTATTTGGAGGGGGGGTTAAAAACTACCATTTTATTTTGAACTCTTGGTGAACAAGGAGGAGAAGGAGACCTGATTGTGTGCAGATTAGGAGAAGAAGGTAAGGATGAAGAGGGGGTTTCATTTTTTACAACAGAAGGTTGATCCTTGGAAGTAGATGGTAAATTCTATAATGGGGATGAAGTTTCCACTTCTTTGGCAGCAGAAATTCTAACAGGGGGTGGGGTAACAAAGCCTAAAGTAGGGAAATCTTCAACACTATTAAGACTGAAACACCTTTCAATGTCAGGGGAAGAAAAAATGTCAATGCTTTCTTCTTTCAAATCAGTTTCAAAGGAAGACTATTCGACAGGAAACTCTTCAAAATCAATTTTATTAGATACTTCAGCAGAAGGTAAAGAAAGATTACTTGATATAACAACTGGAGTATCAATAGTGGAATCAGGCAACTGACCAGATGCACTTTTAGTAGCAACAGAAAATTGTTTTTGGGAAGCTTTTCCCCTCATGATTATTTTCTCTGGGTCAGCCTCCGATGGAACCAAAGGTAGTTGTGGATTTGATCTCGTATGTCTGCCTTTAGGTGCCAGAGCTGAAACAATGTATTCATCAGGTACGAGCTGCAATATTCAAGATACTAAGTTCTAATGCACCTATAGAACTAGTAAACTGTGTCGTTTAATCCCAGGGAAAATTCTTCAAATCGTTCCCCGACAATGGTGCCAAGAATGTTAGCACTAGGAATCACCTTCAGATTGCATGGAAGGAAATCCCAGTACCCATCAGGTTATATGTGAATGTAATAGTGTTTTAAGGGGTCAAATGGAAAAGACTCAAAATGATAATGTTCCAACTCAGAAGACAGGTCTCGCATACACCAGCAATCAAGGTCTTGGCTAACTTCAATCAGTAATTGGGAGTGAGTATGAATAAAGGGAAGACTTCAATGAGAGGAATGTAGGGGTTGTTGTAAACATCAAGTCTACAAATAGCCTAAGAAAGAAGGATTCTTAACACAAGATCTTCTTGAGTTCAGAACTTAAGGACACTAAAGAAAGATCATGATAATATAATAATAAAACATACACGATAATATCACCACAACCATTCATGTGAATCATTCAAAGCATGAACACTTTAGCATTAGAAGAAAATAAGATGAAAGAGAAGTTGGCTTCTATTAACCAAGATGTCTTAAATCAAGTACATGGCCAGTTCACAGTCACTTCATCAAAATATTATAGTATAAGGGAGCCTTTCTCAACCATTCGAACCTACTAAAGCATTTCATCTATCTATTTATAACAAAAAGGGAGGAAACAACTGGAGGTATGAGCTAGCCTCCTTCCCATGAAAATCTCTAAGAATTTATTTCATCCCACAACTTCACTAACAACCTATGCTATAAAATAGGAAAATGTTGGTGACTAATCCAACCAATCTTCAAACTAACTTGATCCCCCTTTGCTGCACAACTCCTTGTTTTCCATGTGTCCTTCAGGAGCATGTGCCTGGAATCATGCTGCCAATTGTTGTTTTTGTAGTTGTCTCCATCATCAGCTATCCAAAACATTTTTATCTTGACCCTCCTGGATTCCTGGTGTCTATTGGTAGCCTCTTTGGGTAGCACACTTTGTAGTGCCTTCACCAAATTTTGTAAGATTCTGTAACGTACTTCAAAACTAGACAAGTAGAAAAGGTAGCACCAAACCTTCCTATCCCCTATGAAAAATTTGGTCTCTGTGATATTTTAGGTAGCGAATTTTAGTAGCGCCACTATGGTGCGTCTCTAGGCAAATTTCGTCTCTTCCACAAAATAGGTATCGAATTTCGGTAGCGCCCATTGTGTGTCTCTATGCAAATTTTAGGTAGCACCATCAAAAACACAACACCTCCAACTTGGAGATGTGTAGAACGAATAGCAACCTCGAATAATATCAGCACAATTATCTTTAGGTGTTTTGACAACACTTTAGGTAACACATCAGTGGAACACCAAAATAGACTATTTCGTAGCCCCATAGGGCTACAGAATGTCTACAATATAACTGTTGAATGAGTTAATTATTCACAAAATCTCAAAATTTTGAACAATAACCACTTAGAAGCTTATATAGCTGGCAGAGGTAGTGTTTCAACAACAGTTTATCCTCACAAAAAGGAACCATCTTCAAAAATGGGGCTCACCTTTCACCAGCTACTTTGTTATCCTGACACTTAACCTGACACTCTTTCTTGTAGAAGGATGATCCTCATTTGGCAAAATAGGCTTATTCCCTTTAGCAATGATAGGCTTCTTCAATGGAGCTATGCTCTCCTTAACTACTGGTGTCTCCTTTTCAATAACAGCTTCAACCATTACCTGCAAGCTTCTTTGAGCCACTTCATCTTGAAAATGTTGCAACTCTATTTTGAGCTTAATGCTCTGAGACTGAAAGCCTCTGTTATGCCTATAAATTTTTTTGAGCTGCCTATGAAGGGGTTGGGTCTTTCTTACTGCAAACCTTTCCAGGTCAAGGGTGTGACTGTAGCCATCCATGAGCTCTTTCATCTTAACTCTATTAGACATGGCTTATGTTTTCAACTAAGCCACCTCCTTCCTAGCATCCCTAAGTTACCTAATTAATCTTTTGAATGTCTAACTGTCAAGTGGAGTAGTGACATTCAGAGTCTCGACAGGCTCTTTCATGGTCTCATCTTCCTACTACATAGGAATTGCCTTGTCTGTCTCATCAGGATTCTTGATATCTTTGCCTTTATCTTTCTTCTTTTGCACAAGGGTTTCTTCTTTATTCTCCATGGGATTTTCAATGCCTTTACACTTCTTCTTTTGCATAAGGGTTTCTTATTTCCTCTCCATAGGCTTTTCAATGCCTTTACCCTTCTTCTTTTGTAGGATAGAGGCTTTTGGTAAGGACTTTTCTTCAAAAACCTCTTTAGCAATTGATGATCTTGTGAAAGGTTTCCTACCCTTGGTATTGGTTGCTAGAGGAAAATAGGAGAAGTGTAGCTTCTTCCCTTTCTTTGTTGCAGTTTTAGTAGTAGAAGGAACTTCTTCTAACTCTGGTGGAGGAGGAGGTGAAAAATATCTATGTGGGGAATCACAAGCTTCCTCCTCAGTTCATGTGACCTTCTTGATGACTTATGAAACTTGAACAGGAACTCTGCCCTTTCTCTTCTTGTTGGGACTTGCTTTAGCAGCATTGGTGGATGATAAAGGGTTTGCATTCTATGAATGAGGGGTGGCTTCTATATCCAACTTGAAGTGGGATGCAACAACAAAATGTTCCCATGAGATATCTTTCTTACCCAATTCTTCAAAGACTAGCATTCTAATCAATCCATAGTGGAAGATGTTAGTATCCACATCCTTAGACTTGGATTGAATCATGTATTACATCTTACCTATGCTCCTTAACAAATAGTAGGGAATATTCATTTCAATTTTACCAGTAAAATGCAGCAGAAGCCTTATATGGTATTGGTACAATGTGTTAAACCTCCCTTCACATGTAAAGTATCTCTGAATGATCTGCAATATACTGTCAAACTGTTCAATTAGTTGACTCCTTGGTAGACCTTTAGATAAATCATTGGCTTTATGTTCAGGCTTAAGGAAATCTTTGGCATAGGCTGTATTCAAACCCATGGCTTTAAACCATTTTTCACCTGTGATAGGGATTCCTGTTGTAGCTGAAATAGAGGCCTCAGTCACCTCAAATTATAAATCCCCTACCTTGGTTATCCTGCCATCAAAATGTAGGGTAAACTACCTTGTCACCTTAGGATGGACTCTTTTCATATTCTAGCAGAAAGAGAGGCATCCCACTCTTTGAAAAACTTCTCTTGCCATGGGCTCTATCTCAAAAAGATGCATATCCACGAGTTCAATTCTAACGACCTTGCCCCGCTTGTGTGACTTCTTCATCTAAGGAGTCTCCATAGATTAGGATCGGAGCTTCTTATGGCTATGGGGTAGTAAAGACCAGGAGGACCTAAAGCTAATCTTCAAATGGACAAAGATACACTTTTACAAGAACTTCCCCTTAAACCAAACTAATCGATAGTAAGCTAAGACTTGGCTGTGGAAATCCCTCCCTTAGATTTGTTCAGGTATTGAACACTTAAACAATGAGAGGGTACTCTTTAATTTTCCCTTTGAAGCTGGGTGGAAAACGCTCAACTCAAATGCCAAAGAAAGTTGGGGAGACACAGTGTGGTTAAGCAGTGCCTTTAGGTAGCGCAATGCATATGCAGAGGATAGAACTGTTTAGATGTTGTGAGCTCAGTAGCCATGGTGGGTGGATGTAACAGACTTTTACATATAGGTAGTGAAGTTTATAGGTTTGAAATGAGAGGAGGCAAGGATAGAACGGTATGAAGAAAGGTCTCCTTCAACTATGCAAGCATGATAATCCAAAACTCTGAGTGCTAACTCTCTTTGAAAATTTATGTGCAGAGGAGGAAACACGGGATACTATGGAATAAACATTTGTTTGAAGCCTCAGCAAAATTCCAGGACGAAATCACGAACATCTCAGCCTCCAAATCTACCTCAACATTTGATACGGCAGAATTGTTGTCGATTGGTCAGAATTGAGAGTTTGCGCAATGCGAAAATCTTGAGTTTTTCAAAATCACAAACCATTATCAAAGTTCGTAAATACAAGATATTGAAGGCATATTTTTAACCAACTCTTGGTGCTAAAAACAAGGAAAATGACATCAATGTTGTAATCATAACTCAAGGTGGAAAATGATGAACGCGAAAGGCGTTACGGAAACTCCTGATGAGTGGGCAGCACTCCATTTCAAAAAATGATTGGATAGGTAAGCAAAGGACAACAAGGCATGGCTACGAGGGCATGAATGAGGAAAATGATTTGTCAAATCAATCTAGTCATGGAGAGGATTGATCCTAGTGACAAATCATGAAGGGGACCAAATTTTAAGTCATTAACAAAAATGGTTCTAAGTCCAAAAATCAAATGAGGATCAAAAGATAAGTTATGACTCAACACTTTATTTATCAAGGGGATCCTAACAAACATAATTTTAAAAGGGGTGAAATTTAAAAAATTAAAATCTAAGGCTTAGGAAAAGATGGCAACAAACTAAAAAACCCAAGGGAACTTAGTGTGATAACAAAGTGGATTTGGATGTTGTATCACTTGATATATGTAGCATAGTGTTAGGGCGTCCTTATCTTTATGATAGAAAAGCATTCTTCTTTCATCATGAGAACAAATATCACCTTACTAAGGGGGGAGCAGAATATATTGTTAGAGACCACAACATGAGGGTAAACACAACACTTGTTAGTGTGGGACAAATGAAGAGACTCATAAACACTAATAAGAGATATGTACTCATGGTCGTAAGGGAGAAAGATGCCAGAACATTCGATGTTTTCCAAGGATGTGATGCTTCACATAAGAAAGGATTAATTGATATTGTTTCTAAGTATGATGATATTTTCCAAGAACTAGATGGATTACCTCCTAAGAGGGAAATCCAACATGAAATACATCTTCAGTAGGATTATCCTCTTCCTAATGTGGGCATGTACAGGATGCCATTTGTAGAGATGATAGAGATCAAGAAGTAGGTACAAGGCTTATTGGATCAAGGGGTCATTAGGCCTAGCTCATCTCCTTGTGGTTCTCTGAATGTGATGGTGCCAAAGAAAGATGGCACATGGCGAATGTGTGTCAATTACCGGGCCCTAAATAAAATCATGGTGAAAAATTGATACCCTCTTCCTCGTATAGATGATTTACTTGATCAATTAAATAATGTTGTTTATTTCACTAAGTTGAATTTGCGGAGTGGATACCACCATATCAAGGTTGCAGAACACGATGCATGGAATGCTTCCTTTAAAACCAAACATGAATTGTTTGAGTGGTTATATATGTCATTTGGGATTTGTAATGCTCTGGCAACCTTCATGCGTGTGATGAATGATGTATTCATGCCATTTCTATATGATTTTGTTATTCTATATTTAGACGACATTATTATATTTAGTGGGACTTGGGATGAACATGCAAGGCATGTAAAGAAAGTATTGGATACTTTGCAAAGGGAAAAGTTTTATGTAAAATTGTCCAAATGTGAATTTGGTAAGACTGCACTTGTGTACTTAGGTCATATTGTAGGAGGAGAACAATTGAAAATTGATCCTTCCAAGATTGATGTAATTTTAAATTGTCTTGAGCCCAAAAGTGTAACCGAAATACAAAGATTCTTAGGGGCATTCCATTATTGGAGGAGATTCATTTCAAACTTCTCCTTTATAGAAACTCCTTTGCATATCTTAACCAGTGTGAAGAACACTTTTGAGTGGGGAGGAAAGAAACAAAAAGATTTTGACACTTTTAAGGAAAAGATCAGTACCACACTAGTATTAGCACTGCCAAATCTTCAGCAGTGCTTAGAGATCGAGACATATGCCAATGGGTATTCCATGGGTGCAATATTGATGAAATGTCGTAAGCCTATCCGTTACCACTCTGAAACTTTTAACAAAGTTGTTGTTAATTGTTTTACATATGATAAAGAGTTATATGCATTAATTCAAAGCATAAAGAAATGGAAGCATGACTTGTTAGGGAAGGAAACAATCATACATACAAATCATCAACCCTTACAGTATCTCCAAGCATAGACCAAACTACAAAAATATTGACATTACAGATGGATGGGTTTCCTACAACAATTTATTTTGGTAATCAAGTACAAAAAGGGTATGAGTAACAAGGTAGCAGATATGTTTTCTAGACTTTGTATTGTTGCTTCTATTATTTTGAAGAATGATTATTTATTTCATGATAGATATGTGGAACAATATTCCATTTATGAATAAAGAAGTATATGAGAAGCTAACCCTTGGTGCATAGGTAGAAAACTATTGTTTGTAGGGAAAACTACTCTACCATCTTGGAAAGTTATGTATTCCTACAAGTGAACGAGTCCATCTAATACGAGAAGATCACACTTATCTTGTGTCTGGGCATTTTGGGGTAGGAAATACTATGGCTCATTTGCAGAGGTTTAGTTACTGGCCTCAGATGAAAGCAATTGTAACTAAATATGTAAAGAGGTGTGTGATTTGTTCTACTTGTAAGCCCACTAATAGAAAACTGGGGCTATACTCATTGTTGCCTATTCCATCCCATCCATGGGAAAGTGTCTCCATGGATTTTGTAGGGGGTTTACCAATGTCAAAAAGGGATCATGACTATTTGTATGTTGTAGTGGATAGGTTCAGCAAGATGTGTATCTTAATTCCATGTAAAAAGTAGATCATTGTTGAGCAAACTACTAATATCTTCTTTCACTGTGTTTGGGTTCGCTTTGGGTTACCCACATCCATTATCTTGGATCGAGATACTCGATTCCTTGGGGATTCTAGACAATTTTGTGGAGAATGATGGACACAAAGTTGAAGAGGAGCACTGCTTTCCATCCACAGACCAACGAATAGACTGAAGTTTTTAACTAAATAGTGGTACTTTTTCTTCAAGGCTACTGCAACAAGCATCCCAAGTTATCAGATGAACATATACCCTATGTACAACATGCTTACAACTGAGCCTTACATTCCTCCACTCAGTCTTCTCCTTTTGAGACATGTTTTGGCTATTTACCTAAGGTTCCTTTGGACTTGATGTATGGGAGAGATGTTGATTCAAATGAATAAATAAATGAAGACAAAACCCACAAGTTCCTCCAGAGGATCCATTAGGTACATCAAGAAGTCAGGGAACAGTTGGAGAAAAGTAAAGCATAGTATAAAGCTAGGCATGAAAAACACAAGGTCAATCATCAGTTCCAGGTTGGAGACCAGGTATGGCTTCACATTAGTAAGGAAAGATTGAAGGATGAAGGAAAGAAATTGAAGCCCATCCGTTATGGACCCTTCACTATTTTGGAGAAAATTTGAACCAATTCTTTTCGTCTAGATATTCCACCTTATATGAAAATATACTCAGTTGTAAATGTGGAGAGCTTGAAACTTTTTGAGCCTCCCATGATCATGGATCAGGGTGAGGAAGTTTCAATACCTTTAGTTGATGATTTTTCTCTTGAGTACTTGGATGATTTAAAGGAATATATTATCCTAGACAGAAGGATGAGGACTTCACGCAGGGGTGATGTTGATTATCTTCGAGTAGGATTAAAGGGCACACATCCAAGCAAGGCAAAGTGGATTGAGAAGGATAAGGTGAGGGAACTATTCCCTCACTTATATGTTGATTGATGAAAGTTTTTGGTGGTCCAAAAATATCTCAATGGGAAGGCGTGATCCAAAAAGGATCCATAGAAGACTAAGGACAACTCAGAATTTGCAGAAGCAACTCTAGAAGTTCAGAATGGCCTCAGTAGATAGAGAAAAGGAAAAACTTCAAATTCCTCAAAACTCAGTAAATTTGGCATCATTGCGAAGAGTGTGTCACAAACTTTCCAATGGTGTAAACATCTTGTCAAACAGAGTTACGGATCAAAAGATATCCATGGTCAATTTTTTGGTAAACCTAGCCCAGTCAGTAGTGATGAGTCAACATCTGTACTGCTGAAGTCAACATCAATATGGATGGCCTCAGCATCCATACAGTATATGTGGCACATGTAGAGGGAAACATGTGCCATGTTGACGTCAACATCATGTTAGCATGGTGACATGGTAGCACCAAAGGCTTCCATGTGTCACTCGTTTTTGGCATTTTCGAATCAACATGTGGACCAATGAGGAAGTGTCATGTGGCAGTCTGTACATCCAATTGGAAGATCGTACAGGACGTACTAGGTGATGTGGCAGGATGAATTTTCAAGTGGATTTTGTGGGCCAATGGTTGGATTCCATGTGGCCCAGTCATGGGCTGCCACGTGACAGTGGGAAAATGCCCAATGAGGGCCCGAAACCGAATTTCCAAAAATAAAAAACAGGACCACCAAATCTAGCAGAGGCTCGTCAAATCTAGTGGCCAAACTACAACTATGAAAAATCTAAAAAAAAACTCCAAACTTGGCGACGATTCCAAAATCATATATATTGTTATAACTATAAACCCAAAAGGGGAGGACCACGGGCTCAACCCCGGGACCTCCCCTATCCAAATGACTTATAATAACATCCACCAACTGTTAGGCCAATGAGCTTCGTTGGTCAATCCACCCAACATTTAATTTAAATGTTGAAGTTTACCCACAGATGGGAGGAGGGCGCTCGACGGTACGACCAAGCATGAATTTCGAGACAAAGTACAGAGAATTAATTGCAGGTTGCAGGCACAAAAACTGAGACGGATTTTCTCATGGGCTTGGGAGTGCTAGAGTCATATTGAGGTGTAGAGACAATCATTTTTTGGTAATTCGGTGCCACGAATTCAATGTTGTTGTCTTTTTTATGATATGAGCAAAGATTTTGCAGCTTCATTCCAGAATGAGGTATACTTACGTATTTTTCCAAATTATTTTGCTGAGTTTATAAAGAGGCCTACCCATTTGAGAGCAGGACTCAGAGACGTTGTCCACCAGGGATGAACTCCGTTATCAATTTTTTGTGTTCATATTTGATCCTTATGTCTCTTCATTATTGATTTTTTCCTTCTTTATGGTGCACTTTAATTTATGCTCATTTAATACAATTCTTTATAAGTCACTTCGATGAAAAGATCATGGATCAATAATAAAAGGTACAGTTAAAATTGAGGAAAAATCAATCTCATAGTATTCTTTAGCATGTAGATAGTTCTACTTTATTTTATATCAAAAACATATATCATCCCTTGTGTTAACACATTGATTTCCCCCACTTCAAATGCAATAAAGTAAAATTTTAAAGACAGATGGTGAAAGGAAATTCAGAATTGATTTCCCCCATGTTGTCCAAAAAGAGATGATGAAGGGAAATTTAGAAATGATTTCCCTCATCTCAAATTAATGAAATTATAAACATGAAGTGGTGAAAGGAAATTCAATTTGGGGTATGCAGATAACTTCATTGTGGCCATAGATGTCTGCTGACAGTGAAGCATTATCTGTGATATCTGTGAAGGTTGTTTCTCTATATCTTTATTATTACTCTGTTATTAAAAAAAAATCAGTTATTTCTGTATCATGGTATGATTAGGTTTATCTAAAAAAAAATTAATATTATTTAAAGCCTTAAGTTAAGACAAAATTAGTTAAAAATCTACTATTTTAACTAAATTTATATTGATTACTTTAGATAGCTCCTAAGTAAATTTTAATAAGGAAATTATTTATTAGTCTTTATTGAAGTCTTTATTCAAGCATGTATTAATTTTTTGTATGGACAACTTTATTACTTCTTATATAATCTATTTATAATAAAAGAAAGGATTTTGTTTTATCTAATTCTTTGAAGAAATATTTAGTTTGAGGGCATAATGACTCCATATCCCAAAGGTACTTGGTGTACATGTTCTTTCAAGCCTCACAAGGAGACACAATGCCTAGATGGAGCCCAATTTTGTAACATATGTTAAAATTCTAGAATTTTGGCTAGAATAGTCATTTTGAGTTCTATTTTAGTCCACCTTTAAAAAAAAAATATTGATTAATAAAGATTTAAATTTTGGATTATTTCTTTGTTTTAATTCTTGTGTTAAGATAAGTTTTGATAGAACATATATTTAGTTAGATTTTGTTTATATTTAAACCTTTTAATTTTTGTATAATATTAATTCTTAATAATTTCAATATAATAGATTGTAGTTATATTAGTGTTTTATATATAGGACTTCGTCGTATTTGTTTTTATATATATTAACTAGAAGTAAGTGTGATTTTAGGATATATAATGTTTTAACTGATTAAACATTGTGTTTACCTACAGGTATATCACAATGGATGTGGAGCATTGATCAAACAACAGTGAAATCAATGGTTAACGGAACTTTGAAATGCAAAAAATTTAAACATGTGATGGCTTGTTGGATCTGAACCCACAAAACATAAATTGATCCTTATTGGTGAATTTCTCCTTCGCAGCCTCAGACTGATTTCAAGTACTAATAGAGTTCTCACAAATTCATGGAAAATTTTCTTTCAATGTTGTTTCAAGATTTGACATGCATCGTCGATTTCCTTTCAAACACACAGACGGATCTTTTCCACATGGTCGGAGTAGTGTTTTGGGGTTCTACATCTTTGGATTGCTCTGAAAAAATATTTTGACTGTATTTAAATACTGACTATTAATTTCCTCTCCGACGAATGATTAGATGTAAATCTTGGAATCAACGATAATTTTAAGGATGGAAATTTAAATTAAAATGTAGAAACCTGGGCTAACGTTACTCGTCCTTAATACAAAAAATGTAAAATGTTAGGCAATAGTTTTGTAAAAATATTCAAATTTCTAAGGATTTTATATAGTTTTTATAAAAATTTGGTGATTTTTATGGTAAGATAATTTTATTCTATGGAATTTGGGCGAATTGTTTTTAGAAAAAATGGAAATTAATGAATCATTTTTTGGGAAAAACCATGGAAAATTAGCCCATTGGCGAAATCCATTCCCTAAAATCATCTATGCTCAAAATATTAGTTATCTTGGATTCACAATTTCATATTCCCGCATCCCTTTATCACTCTGATTATTTCCTATTGATGGATGGCTCAAATTTGATTGCGGAACTCCGACAAATAAAATCGATCAATGGTCCATATTCAATTCTGGGTATTGAAGTAAAGCACACTAGTGAAGCAGTGTTCCAGCAAATAAATATATTTTGTTGGAAAATTGGTTTAGATAGTTCCTTGTCATTGATGTCAACCTTTGGATAGTGATGTTGGAGATTGATGTCAACCCTTAGAGATTGACGTCAACCCTTGGAGAATTCTGGTAGCGATGTCCAGTATCACAAAAGTATGGATAAGGTACCCGAGTTTGTTTGAGGTATAAAGGAATGAATATCAGTAAATATGTAGGCAAGACTATCATGGATGGATAGTACACATCATACCATTTTCAGTGATATGTGGTATGCCACATAATTCCTCATGTTTATTGAGATATGGCTTTGTGAAGTTGGAGAACCCTTTAGAGTAATCTAGAAGCCCCTAGAAGGTCAACACGAAGTCAAATATTCTAGAAAGCTTCTAGAGAATCTTTAAGGAGATTCCTAGTCAAAGTGGTTGCAAAGAGAAATTGTTTAAATAATAAAGTGGTTGCAACAAGAAAGTAGTTAAACATAAAGAAGTTATGATTTGACTAATTAAGGAATTGTTAGTTGCAACAAGAAGTGGTGAGTTTATTAATTATGTGTAAAGTAGTTGTAATAAAAGGTTGAATAGTCAAAGTAGTTGAAAAATAAATTAAATAATAAAGTGGTTGCAACAAGAAGTTATTTAATTGAAAAGAAGTTATATGTTGACTAATTAAGGAAAGATAGTTGCAACAAGAAAGTGGTTAGCCCTAAAAGGTAGATAAAGCGGTAAAATAGTTACAAGGAAACTTCTAGAGGTAGACACTTGGAAAAGTATAAATAAGAGAGCAAGGAACTCCTATTAGCACCTACCTACCTATTGAACATTATTGAACATCTATTTGTGAAAGGTTATTTGTAGGTATACATTGACAAATATGAGAAAGCGTACATCTGAGGCAGTGAAGGTTTGAAGGGACGAAAGTTTCGTAGTTGGAGAGGAAGTGAATGAAACCGGATTTCATAGGTTATCCACGAGTCACAGGAATAGAGAAGTGTGTAAATCCACAAGCCATAGTGGAGGAAAGTGTGGATTCCCACGTGTTATAGAAAGAGAAAGCATGGATCTGTGAGAAGACCAAAAAAGGCTCTAAAGAGATATTCATCCCAGGTTGTTGAGGGTGAGGTTGGTCTATTGGTTTGAGATCTAAAGCATCAGATCAGTTACAGAGTGTAAAGGTATGTCTATATGTTTATGAGGTTATATCTTAGTAATGTTGTGGAGCATGCTTGAGGCATGACTTTGTGAGGTATGGTTTATGACCTCTTGGATGTATGGTATTTGTTGTATAAGTATTATTTGAGGTAGATCTGTTGAGGCACATTGCTAGTGCATTTAGCTTGGTCTTATTGGCATATCTGGTAGTGCATTTTGAGAGGCATTTGTTAGTATTCTTAGTATATGATTGGCTTATGAGTGGTCCATTCTTGGGGATACATAATAGTGAGGTTGTGGCACATGGTTTGATGTAAGGTCTTATGGTATTTGTTTATGGACAGTGTGATGTATTGCTAGAGAAATTTTGATGGTTATATTGGCATGTTTCTTTGGTATATGGTTGCGGTAAATGTTGGGACATATAGTTGATGTTGATTGGTATATATTGATGAGTCATAGTTGATGTGTAGTTGACACATGATTGGTACATTCTTGGTACATTGTTGGAGGAAATTGTTGGTAATATTGTTGGCACTTGCTTTATGGATGATGTGGCATAGTACATCTAGTTGATGTGTGAGTAGTCTCGGTTGATGCACATCTTGGTGACAGTGTGCATATGGTTGAGAGTTTTCTTGGTGATCGGATCTGGTTTGGTTGATGACATTATCATTACATATTGTTGGTACAGGTTGTTTGGTACAAGTTGTTACAGGTTTTTGGTACAGGTTGACATGACAGGTTTTACAGTGACAATTTGACATAAATAGAGACAATGACAGTGAAACTACGTGAGTTTGTGGTAGTCTGGGAGTTGCAGTGAGGATAGACATGGACATCCATGAGTTTCAGTAAAGAAGGGTGTGGATATCTGTGTGTTTCATTATAGACATGTTGTGGATATTAAGGAAATAATTGAAGAAGGCTGGAAGGTTGTGACAGAGTGTTGGTTCAGGTTGGCAGTGACATAGTGACAATGGAAGTGATTGATTTAGTGAGAGTGACATGTTTTTCACATTTGGAATTTATATTTCAAGGTGGTTGGACAAGACAAGCAAAGGGGGTTGTATCCTCCTTCTGGTTGGTGCCAGTGAATCAGGGAGTTGGAGCTTCCTATAGGTTGGAGCCTGAGAACAAGGTGGTTCTAGCTGCCTTATGGTTGTATCTGTAGAACCCAGGGGGTGTGGCCTCCTTTTGGCTGGAGCCAGAGAATTAGGGAGTTGGAGCTTACTTTAGGTTGGATCTTGAGAAACTAGGGGGTTGAAGCCTCCTTCTAGTTGGAGCCAGAGAACTAGAAGTTGGTGCTTCCTTGAATGCAATTCTTGACATATAAGAAAAGAATTATGTGGTTTTCTCCCTCATTGGGTTTCCACATAAATATTGGTGTAATGTGTATTGAGTGGATTTGTTCATTATTGTTTATTATGAATTGATGGATGTTAATTTTTATGATACAATAATATATTGATGATGAACTCATGAAAATGGTTGAATAAGTTAAAGGAATATAAATTGTGTTTAAAAATTGGTATAATNCCCCCCCCCCCCTCTTATTAATCCAACAAATTGGTATCAGAGGGAGGTTCCTTTAGGAAGCAGTTTAACCACTGGAAGGTAGATCGTGGAGAGAAACAATATGTAACAAAATGGAATACCACAGTTTGATGGACAAAACTATGCATTCTAGAGAAGAAGGATGAAAACATATGTACAAGCACAGAGATTTGATGCTTGGAAATCAGTAGTAGACAGATATAAAGATAATTCCATTCCTCCAATAGATATTGATGGAAATAAACTCAGTCAAAACAATTCGAGAGCCAAAAATGCTATCCTGAATAGTTTGGTTGATTCAGTATATGTCAAGGTTATACATTGCAATTTAACAAAGGAAATTTGGGAAAAACTTTAGAATGTTTATGAAGGAGATGCCAAAGTCAAGTCAACAAAAATTCAAACTTATAGAGGTCAATTTGAACATCTGAAGATGAAGGAAGATGAAAATATTGCAGCTTACCTTTTATAAGTTGATGAAACAATGAATGTAATTAAAGGATTGGGAGAAGAAGTTGATGAATCTACAATTGTTCAAAATGTACTAAGATCTCTTCCAATGAGATTTGATCCTAAATTTCATCACTATAAGAAATAGAATATCTTAGTACGATGAGAATGGATGAGCTACATGGCATATTCACCGCTTATGAAATGAGAACAGAACAGGAGAACCCAAATCCAAAGGAAGCAACATTCAAAGCATCCAAGAAGACAAAGAAAAACAACAAGCAAAAGCCAAAGTGAGAATGTAGTTGTAGCGATGATTCAAAGGAAGAAGAATAAATGGAAAAAATTGTAAGAAAGTTGCAAAAAGGAATAGGTAAATACAAAGGTAAGCTTATGTTGAAATGTTTTAATTGTGGTAAAATTGGTCATTTTGAAAATAATTTTCCTTATGCTAGGAAGTCAGATAGTGATGAAGAGAAAGAAAAGAAATATCAAAAGGGAAACTAGAAAAACAAAAGGAAAATTTTCAAGAAAAATCTATACTCAAGAGAAGATAGTTCCTCATCTGGTGAATATCAACAATGATTCATAAAAGGTACTATTTATGGCTAGGGAAAATCAAATAAGAAACTATTATATTTTTGAAGAAGAAGACGAAGTTGATCTCAGAGAAAAATCAATTATTTCCTTAGAAGAACTATGGAAAGAAAGAAATAAAAACAAGTCACTCAAGAAAGAAATAAAATTAAAAGAAACTCATAATCTCAACTCAGAGGAAGTCAAGCAAATAATTACGAAGTTGAAATTCCAAGTAGAACAGGATAGAAGGATTGAAGAAATACTTAGAAATCAGCTAGCAGAGAAGGAGAAGATGATTGAAAGGTTTGAAGTAGAAGCAGACACTCTAAGAAAAGATCTTCAGAAGAAGGACATGCATAAAGATAGCACCAAGACATTAGATAATATCATCAACAATCAAAGTCCATACTGTGACAAGTCTGGACTAGGATACAACCAAATGTAGACTGAGAAAGGTTCAAGATCCATGACAAAACCAACAAAACAAAAGATTTATGTAGAATTTCTCAGAGGAAGGAATCATGGTCAACAAGAATCAGAAAGGAATGAATACATAATACCTTCTACATTCAAGAAGAAAATAAGCTTTAATCATTGTGAAAGAAACAACCGAAGATAAGATCTTGATCAGCCAAGGAAAAATTACAAAAGGACTACACCACAAGGAAGTTCATTCACTCCCAGGTATGTAAATTTATTTTATGGTCATTTTTTTTATTGTACTAACTTTGGACATAAGGTTGCAGATTCCATATCTTATGAAATAAATGATCGAGAAAGAAATTCTTATGTCTCCCCACAAAATATTGAATGCTACAAATGCCACAACTATGGAGACATAGCTTGAAATTGTAGAAGTGTGATAAAGCCTCCAATGAAAGAAAATATTGATGATAGACGCAAGAAGGTTTGGAGAAGAAGTGAAAAACAAGAGGATAAGGTAAATGAATAACATGTCCAAGGAATCGTACTTTCAATATTTGCAGTAGCACGAGATCATGATGAATTTACAGGTAAAGAGGAAAGTGTCGGAATTCAAGTAGAGGATGAAGAAGATATCAAAACCAAGGATGATGACATAATTTAGGAAGAGGATGAAAAGGAAGATGCATTCACATATGAAGAGGAATATTACACTGCATAAGAGAAAGTATTGTTCTAATCCATACAGCTTGGAGACTCCCAAGTAATATGAATATTAGACAAGGGGAGTCTATGCAGTAGCTGAAATAGATCAAAGAACCATCTTTCAAGCAACTTACATAGTTCGAATAGACATACTCAAAGAAGTCAGTTAGAATAAGTACATTGATAGATGAGTTATCATTATGGACAGTTGAGTAGCATATTTGGAAATATATATGATAGTGTTGGAAGATTGGTTGTTGTCATTGATGTCAACCCTAGTCATGGGTTTTGAACCACAAGATTGATGAAGTTATTTGGACATGAAGGAAAATGCACATGTAGATACAACACTCATGGATGGATAGTATACATCATGCTCTTTC
>ML782782.1:308947-319182 GCA_009831015.1 Picea engelmannii
ATGGTGTATTGTGGTGTATTGGTGTAACTCTTATACTATTGTTCATTTCTCATTGGATATAATTGAATGGTTTAAGTATAAGTTGAAAAAGGTTTTAAATTGTACTTGATACTGATTCACCCCCCTCTCAGTATCAACAGATAGTGGATGAGAGTGGTTCTAAGATAAAGTAATATGATCATAATGGATGATAATATTTGAATGCTTATTCTTCAATGCTTTTATATATGTCAGTCGATTACTCAAGGAAGCACCAATGGACAATAACTCCAAAAGGAAACATGTATAGAAAGACCTATATTGATCTACACTGCAACGTGCAAAGAATTCATCAGAGAGAGAGATTCAAAAAGGAATATTAGTAGGATACAGATAGGGAGAAACACCCATAGGGGGAGATATTATTTTAACTAGGATTGGTTAGAGTAGGTATAGTGTCATATTGACATGAGGATTTAATCCTTTTTCAAAGGGAGGGATTAATCAGATGCATGGAGAGAGAGTAATCAGAGGCTTAGAAACACAGAGAAATATCAAAGGCATGTAGACATGGGGAGCATCCCCAAGGAAAGTTCATTCAAGGGAAGAATTCCCAAAGGGAGATACCCTTTTTTATTGATGTCAAAGGTAGAGAGATAGAAACATTGATGAGGAGAAATGATCACAGGTAAAGTACGAGCATGAGTATTTCCATGTCTAAGTGTTTCCATAAATGTTGGTATTGCCATCAATGCCAAAGGGGGGGATTGTTGGACAATTGGTTTAGACAATTGGTTATCATTTATTTCAACCTTTGGATAGTGATGTTGGAGAATGATGTCAACCCTTAGAGATTGATGCCAACCCTTGGAGAAGACCGGTAATGAATTCTGGTAGCACAAAGATATGGGTAAGGGACTCGAGTTTGTTTGAGGTATAAAGGCATGACAATCAGTAAATATGCAAGAAATCTTATCATGGATGGATAGTACACATCATGTCATTTCCAGTGATATGTTGTAAATCACATAGTTCCTCATGGTTAGTGAGATATGTATTTTTGAAGTTGTAGAACCCTTTAGAGTAATCTAGAATCCCCTAGAAGATCAACAAGAAGTCAAATATTCTAGGAAGCTTCTAGAGAGCCTTTAAGAAGATTCCTAGTCAAAGTGGTTGCAAAGAGAAATTATTTAAATAATAAAGTGGTCAAAGTGGCTGCAAAGATAAATTATTTAAATAATAAAGTGGTTGCAACAAGAAAGTATTAAAGAGTAAAGAAGTTATGATTTGACTAATTAAGGAATTGTTAGTAGCAACAAGAAGTGGTGAGTTTATTAATTATGGATAAAGTAGTTGTAATAAAAGGTTGAATAGTCAAAGTAGTTGAACAAGAAATGAAATAATAAAGTGGTTGCAACAAGAAGTTAGTTAACGAAAAAGAAGTTATATTTTGACTAATTAAGGAAAGGTAGTCGCAACAAGAAAGTGGTTAGACCTAAAAGGTGGAGAAAGGGGTAAAACAGTTACAAGGAAACTTCTAGAGGAAGGCACTTGGAAAAGTATAAATCAGAGAGCAACGGACTCCTATTAGCACCTACCTACATATTGAACATTATTGAACATCTATTTGTGAAAGGTTATTTGCAGGTATATATTGACAAATCTAAGAAAGCGTAGGTATGAGGCAACGAAGGTTTGAAGGGATGAAAGTTTCGTAGTTGTAGAGGAAGTGAATGAAATGGGACTTCATAGGTTATCTACGAGCCGCATGCACAGAGAAGCGCAAACATCTGTGGGCCATAGTCGTGATATAGAAAGAGAAAGCATGGATTTGTGAGAAGATCAAAAAATGGGTCTAAAGAGATATTCATCTCGGGTTGTTAAGGTTGAGATTGGTCTGTTGGTTTGAGATATGAAGCATCAGGTCAGTTACAGAGTGTAAAGGTATGTCTATATCTTTATGAGGTTATATATTAGTGATTTTGCAGAGCATGCTTGAGGCATGACTTTGTGAGGTTTGGTTTATGCCCTCTTGCATGTATGGTATCTATTTTAGAAGTATGATTCGAGGCAAATCTGTTGAGGCACATTGCTAGTGCATTTAGCTTAGTCTTATTGGAATATCGTGTGGTGCATTGTGAGATGAATTTGTTAGTAGTCTTAGTACATAATTGGCTTATGAATGGTACATGATTTAGGCTACATAACAGTGAGGTTCCAGCACATGGTTTGATGTACGAGGTTTATGATATTTTTTTATGGACAATGTGATGTATTGCTAGAGAATTTTTTATGGTTATATTGGTATGTCTTTGGTATATTTTTGAGGTACATGTTGGGTACATGTTGGGACATATATATGATGTTGATTGGTATATATTGATGAGTCATAGTTGATGTGTAGTTGACACATGATTGGTACATGCTTGGTACCTTGTTGGAGGAAATTGTTGGTAGTATTGTTGGAACTTGCTTTATGTACGATGTGGTATAGTACATCTAGTTGATGTGTGAGTAGTCTTGGTTGATGCACATCTTGGTGAAATTTTTCATATGGTTGAGAGTTTTTTTTGTGATTGGTCTTGGTGATTGGATATGGTTTGATTGATGAGATTATCATTATAGATTGTTGACACAGGTTGTTACAAGTTTCTGGTACAAGTTGACATGATAGATTTTATAGTGACAGTTTGACAGAAACAGAGAGAGTGACAGTGAAACTGGGTGAGTTTGTGGTAGTCCTCTAGTTGAAGTGAGTATAGATGCAGACATCCATGAGTTATAGTAAAGAGGGGTGCGGATACATGTGTGTTGTAGTATAGACAGGTCGCATATCTGAAGGAAAGAAATGAAGAAGGTTGGTATAGGTTGTGACAGAGTGTTGGTATAGGTTGGCAGTGACAGATTGATAGTGGCAGTGATTTATTCAGTGACAGTGATAGGTTTTTCACATTTGGAATTTATATTTCAGGGTAGTTGGATGGGGCGAGGAAAGGGGGTTGTAGCCTCCTTCCGATTGGTGTCATAGAATCAGGGAGTTGGATCTTCCTTTAGGTTGGAGCCTGAGAAATAGGTGGTTGTAGCCACCTTTTGGTTGTAGCCGGAGCACCTAGAGGGTTGTACCCTCCTTCTGGTTGGAGCCATAGATTTAGGGAGTTGGAGCTTCATTCAAGTTGGACACTGAGAAACTAGGGGTTTGGAGCCTCCTTCTGGTTGGAGTCAGAGAACTGGAATTTGGTGCTTCCTTGAATTTAATTCTTGACATATAAGAAAAGAATTCCATGGTTTTCTCCCACATTAGGTTTCCCCGTAAATATTGGTGTACTGTGTATTGTGTGGATGTGTTCATTATTGCTTATTATTAAATGATGGATGTTATTTGTTATGATACAATAATAGATTGATGATGAACTAATGAACATGGTTGAATAAGTTAAATTAATATAAATTTTGGTTAAAACGTGGTATTATTGCTCATTATTGATTCACCCCCCTGCCCTCTCTGTAATCCAACATCTTCCATGTGTTCAAAGAAGGAAAATCGATAAACCTGGGTCCCACGGTGTTGGGGCTCGGAAATGTCCTATTCTCATCCACCTTTCCCTTCATCCTTCTTCACATTTCATCGCCCCATTAACCTTTCACGATATCATTTCCATAAATATACTTGGGTTTCACCTTCTTGTTCTCCACTTTATTCATTTTAGTATTTAAAAGGAATTTGTGATTAAATGTTAGAAAATCAACATGTTTTCATATATATCTCAAATATGTGTGAGCTTTGTAATGTGTAGGAATATGTGAAGGATCAATTCAAAGGACTTCTCGAATACTTCCTCCACCATTTCAATATTTGAGGAGATAATTCAAGCCCATTCCAAGGAGAAGATCATGGAGATTTGGTTGGAATATCTTATCCAAGATACATGAGACATATGTGTGAGGATTTAAATGGATTATGTTTTGTAATAATGAAAAATAGGTTGAGAGAATAGTGGATCTGTAATAATGAGACAGTTATCTTATCTTCAAGGCTCTCACGTATAAAAGAGAGTGCTCTCTCTTCATGACGATTCAATTAGATTATTCAAGTAGAATAGGAGTTAGAATATGTAATTAGAATCAGAGTAGTCATTAGGATTTGAAAGAGAAAGGGATTCTTAGATTTGATTCATGGTTTTGGTTTTCATGCTTTCATTATTATGTTAAGAAGATTGATTTGGTTATTTTAATATAAGATTGCTTCATTAGAGTGAGCTCACATATGTTGTTGTGTTATTTAACTCTTCACATGTTGTACTTGCTTTTCCTTCATGTAGTTCTCCATTTCTAGATTAAATCCTTTATGCAATTTCTCATTCCTAGATTAATTTCATTTACACAACTAGATTAATGATTCAATTCTAGTCGTGTGTTAGATTAATGATTCTATTTCAGTAGTGTGTTAGATTAATGATTCAATTTCAGTCATAGCTTAAACATTAGATTATATTAGTCTCACTTCAATCTTTCATATACTTTGTCTGTGCTTAATCACTTTACAACCCCTGGGTTGACAAATTAGATAAGTTGGGAAAATACTACAATGCAATTTATTCAACATTAGTTCGGCCCAATGTAACGATTGTTGTTCCTTTTGTAAGTCGTGTTGTTCCTTTGAATAGAAAAACTATCGTTTCCTTTACGATTGTTGTTCCTTTACAGGTGTTACATCTCTGGAGGCTGGGTATTGAAAACGGAAGGTAAGAACCTACATAGGCGACAAGTAAAATGCTTGTGCCAGCGCCTACCTTTGGTTGATGCATAGAGATTGTTTTTAGGACATCTTTAGAGCCCAACACATGACTTAAATGTAATATAGCATCAAATTTACAAAGCCCATTCACTTTATATTTAAGCCAATTATTAAATCATTTTCTATATAGACACAAGTAAAACAAATTCCTCGATGAATGTGGGATTAATAAAGGTGAGATCAATGGTCACGATGGTATATTAGGGTTGATACAATGGATGTTGTTTTCCATTCTTGTTACAAGTTTAATTTGAGCAACTAGTCAACACAACGAGGAGGTTTCACTTCAGCAGTTGAAGAAATACAGGGAGTATCTGATCCAATCGATCCATTTTTAGAATTCAAAGATATCACCAGGATTGAATAACAATTTATGTTTTAACTTCTCTATATAAATATCTACTCAAAAGAGTGTAAAGGGGACTTTCCAGGCCTAAAGCATATTGAAGTTTTTCAATAAGGATTTTTCATTCACAGAAAGAAAGAGATTCTTGGATTTGATTTCTTAAGTTTATGTGTTTCGTGTTTCGTTTTTTCATATGTTTTCATAAAATATTTTCTTCAAATCAGTTTGTTGGTGTCATAAGTGCTACAATTTGGTACAACCTCCACTGTAGTAAGTTTTAAAACAATTATTTAGGTACAACCTTTCCTCTATTTTACTATGAGAAAGATAAGACCTATACTTTGATATTTTTTTATAATTTTCAAATAGTTTCATGACATGGGAAAATTCATTGTTATTTCTTCTATTGGAAAAGAAGTAATATTTATCTTTATTGAATACATTGCTTCTTGTTTCAGTTTTTTTCATGTTAATTCTCCTTCCATGTTATTGTATTAGAATAACTTAATCAATGATATCAAGCCTCTTTAATTTCTGGTTATTAATTATTCAAACCATAGATTAAAAACTAGGGCATGAAAGGTTTTATTATCAATTTTGTTATCACATAAACTTGTGAAAGCCTCAGAGGTTTTTGGTTTCTACCTAAGTCTGTATTTTTTCCCTTCTCTCCTCCTTTTGCAGACCCAATAGTAAGTTTTTTCTTTTCGGCTTATAGTTTTCTTCTTTTGTCCGCCTGAGAAGTGTCAGCCCTCATCCTTCCAGTTCTCTCTTAGGCCGATCATTCCCCTCTTCCTCGTTGTATCTGATCTTTTGGTTTCTTGAGCCCTCATCCAGTAATTCAAGTAAACTACACAGGCCGCATTTGTGAGAACCAGGCACAGCACTTGAAGTAGTCTGATATCAACTCAAATCAAGTGAGCGAGCAAGATCAACTTTTGGTGGCAGAAATCCATCAGGCAGATCATGGATCATACAGTTGCACCATGTTTAGCATCAAGAAGAGGAATGAAATATCAAATTCAATCCTAGTCATTGGTACGGGGAAGGATATGTGGTGCAAGATTAGCATTTCATGGTTTCGTGAGATGGAGCAGTCAAGGAGAAAAGTCATCAGAACTCACGAAATCTGAAATCATGATAAGATCCCAGAAGTTGATCAAAGGAGAAATCTAGACCGATGGATCAACTTTTCGTGATTTCACAAGTTGGGAAAAGTAGGAGGGTAGAGTCTTGAAGACTCATGACACACGAAGTCCCGAAATGATCTTGGTCGTCCATTCCAGAAATACACATGGCGCAGGATCAACATGGATAAATTTGTTTCAGGGGAGCTGAAGTGAGAAATGTTGACAGCCCAAGGTTCCGAAATGTTGATGTTCAACACGGTCTTCTGATGCAAAGGGATACACATCGTCTAATCCAAACAGTTGTTCTTTCGCGATTCATAAATTTCAGCAGGATCACAATGCAAGCTCCTAAAACGTGAAATCTCGAAGCACCTGGGAATTAGGCACATAGTCGCAACCCAGGGTCAGATGAAAATGAGTTGCACAAAGGATCAAAAATATCTGCATGACTTCGAGGTGCCATAATTGACTTGAAGGAGTCGTGAGCTCACCTGGGACATTCATGGGTGTCAGGCCTCGCCCTGATCCCTATGAAAGTAGTTAATGAAAATGGGGAAGGTGGTTGAAACCTTGTTTCATCACATAAATGGAAAGCATTGAAAATATGGCCATGGAGGGAAGACTGTCAGTCGAAAGTTCCCTGTCATGGATTTTCACGTGAATCCCATACCGATCTGATCTTGCATCTAACAGAAGAATGCAAGCACAACCTGATAGAAGAAGATGCATATGCCAAGCCTTGAATACGATGACCAGAGCACACTTCTATAGGGTGCAAGTTTCTTTGATTATATATTCTTAGTTTTTATATTTTGTAATGGTCGATGGTAGAGAAAAGCTCCCGATTTGTAAAGTTTTAATGAACACTCTAGTTCTCTAGTTATTCTTTGTAATTTGATATTTCTTGTTTAATGACAGTCAGTTTTCTTGCTCCCTCTTGTTTTCCTCCAATATTGAAAGAGTTCATGATTAACTAATTCGCTTGAATTAGTGTGACTGCATTATGATGAAAGTTTCATTATAGTGTCATTATAATTTCTTTCATTTCCTTTGAGACTTGAATTCAAGAAGATCTTGTGTCTAAGTTTTTCCTCCTGGGATGCTAGAAAACCTAATGTCTTCGACAGACCTCTACATTTTCTCACCAATGTATTCTTCCTACTCACCTTTGCCATAACCTACTGACTGAAATTAAACCAAGACCTCACCTACTTGTGCATATCAGTCCAGTTTTCTAAGTTAAGACAATATTTTCTTGAGACTGCGCCCATTTGACCCTCTTATAACCAACATGTGACATAAAACTAATGGGTACTGGGCTTACCTCTGCTGCAATCTAGATTTGACTTCTGGTGATATCATTTCTAGCACTATTGTAAAGGACAAAATTGAATATTTTCCTTAGGATTGAACGACAAAGCTTACTAGTTCTAAATGTGTAGCAGAACTTAGTACATCAAAGATTACAACTATGCACTTGGCGACTCCACTGTGGTGACTCCATTGATGCAAATCCACTGGAGACTCCACTATTTCAGTTGTGGCTTCTAGAGGCAGACACACAAGGTCTACTCCACAATTTCCTTTAGCAACACTTGAAGCTGACCCAGAGAAAATTGTCAGAAAGGGAAAGGCCCCTTGAGAAGGTACTTTTGTTGTTGAACCAGGTATTTCTGATGATTTTCACTGTCCTCCTTTAGAAACTCCGATATCTGCTTCTCATTCTCCCATTATACCGTCTGTTGAAGTTTCCCAAAGTTTAAAGTTTGGGAGTGTTCCTATTGAGTTTTCCCCTCTTGGTATGGGTTTGGAGGGAGAAATCCTTGTCAGTCCTCTCTCCCCTGAAGTTGTACCTTGTTCTAGACCCCAGACCTCAGAATATTTTCCCACTCCAGGTTTTATTACTCCTCCTCTTGTTAGAGTTACTGATTTTGCATAAAGGGAATCCTCTTTTCCTTCAAGCCCTGTAGCCTTTTCTCCAAATCCTATGTTGTTTCCCTTTCCTCTCGAAAGCTCAGTTCTAGTCTCCCATGTTCAAACCCCTTCCCCTCCTAGTTCTCCTCCACCTATCATCCCTATGGCAGGTGCCAATCCTCCTAGGAATAGAATGGATGCCATAGTAGCTGCAAGATATGCCCCTCTAGTCCTACCTCAGCCAATGAATTCTCTCCTTGCCGGAGATTACCTAAAGTATACGCCCAAGTTCACGGGAGAGGAAGACATAACTGTCAAAGAACACCTTGTTGCCTTCTATAGTTATGCAAACAACCTTGATATTGAAAACGAGGATGTCTTGATGAGATTCTTTGTCTAGAGCTTTGGTGGTGAGGCTAGGAAATGGTTTAGAGGGTTGACCCCTGGAATCATTACTGGGATTGAGGCCCTAGATGATGTTTTCTTGAGGCAATGGGGGGATAAAAAAGACTTTATGTATTATATCATAGAATTTAGTTCCTTGAGGAGAAAAGAGGGAGAATTTGTCTCCAACTTCTCCAAATGATTCAATAAAATGTACAGTAAGATCCCTGCAGATAAAGACTACATAAGCTTCTACCAAAATTACTTATGTTGGCACTTTTGACCCTGATTTCTGCCTCCTGTTGAGAGAAAGAAGAGCTACTTCCTTGGCTCATATGCAAGATGCAGCCCTAGAAGTACAATCCAATGTATTGGTAGTTTACAGACTTAGGAATAAAGATGACAGAGGGATATGGAGGGTTGAGGACTCAACCTCTGGTTCTTCTGCATCTCACCCTAAAGTAGATGAATTGACCAAGATGGTGAAGTCCCTGTCTATAGAAATGGAGAAGATGAAATTCGAAGGGAAGAAAGGTTATAAGAATGTCAAGAGAAGAAGGTTATTTTGATTCAAGGAGAGTGCAATGTCCTGCCGTCATCACCTTGTTTCAGCTACCCATGAAGAGCATGGTCATGGATATTGTGGTGGTTGATGTTCCACCCAATTTTGGCATGCTCTTGTCAAGATCTTGGATAAAACTACTTGGGGGAACCTTGCAGATGGACCTCACATATGCTACCACTCCAGTGTTTGGAGGGGAGCATAGGAGACTGTATAGAGAAGCTTAGTTGGCCTACATTATTAGTGATGAAGTAGACCCCACCAATCATCCTATATTTGCACTCGACAATGATTTGGGATCTAGTTTGTTACAGCTCATTGATACTCATGAAGCTCCACTTGAAATAAAAAAGAAACCCATTTATTTTCGTGAAATACCTCCTCCAACTACTTATGTGTGGAATATGTTCTTCGACGTAGCCTCTTCTAGGGAAGGTGTTGGTGCCAGAGTGGTTTTTGTGTCACCTTGTCAAGAAGCAATACCTTTGTCCTATAAAATAGAATTTGAAGCTACCAACAATGTGGCAGAGTATGAGGCTCTTGTTTTGGGTTTGAGGGATGCAAAGGATATGGGAATTGTTACGAGGGAAAAACTCTCTATGGCCAGGGGAAACCACAACAGACGGGTATGACTGCACAAATCTACTCAATTCCAACATATGTTATATAAGCCAATTTCCATTAGAGATAAGAAAGAATACTACCTCGTTCCAACGTTTGATGATGTTCCACCAGTGAGCACTTCAACCCAAGGCTTTGTATGTAATGTCCCCCGCCTCTTAGAGAGGTGATGAGGAGACTCAGTGGCTTGGGCACCCCCACTAGGTCATAGTCTCACACTGAAGGGGGGAAAGTCAAGAAGTTAAAATTTATATTTTTAAGTTGACTTAAGAAAGGAAAAGGATAAAGGAGTAAAATATAACTCAACAGAAGAATAGAAGATTAACCCTGGGAGTTAACCTAACTCAACAAAGAATTAGAAGGAAAAGTATAAGTAAGAGGTTGGGATGCACCTATTACTCATTCTAGTTTTGGATTAGCATTTTCTATTGCTCTTGAGCATTCAGTTTGGGGGTTTTGCTGTACAAACCCTTGTGAGCAACTCAGTGGTGAAATATCCACTCA
>ML782782.1:343145-356095 GCA_009831015.1 Picea engelmannii
ATAGAGGAAGTGACTACTTGTAATGTAAATGTCTTTCTTAATTTATTTGAATTTGTATTAAGTTTCTTGTAACTATGAGTTGTTAATTAGCACTTTGTTCCATAGAGGTCAGACCCAATATGCAGGTATGAAGTTGCTTAGATATATAAGTTTTAGTTCTTTGCTTTGCTTATTTGAATTCTTGCTACTGTTTTATGTTTTTTACTAATTCATGTTCTGTGTCTTTGATAACTAATCTTGAATACATGAATTGTGTGAACTATAGTAATAGTATAGATTTCAGACAATATTAATTAATTTTGTGGATTGGATATAAGGAGTGGAACACATTCTTTTGTTGTGTGATTATTTTACTTTTCTTTCTAGCATAGAGAGGAAATAAATAGGATTTAGAATTAATGATTCATTTTACCATATAGAAATCAACTACAGAGAAAACCCTTAATTCTCCATATATAGTGCACGATATTTCAGAAGTTTACAATACCTAGTGTTGACATATTAAATGCACAAGTAGAATAGTATCATTGTTTCTAAAACAAGGAGATTATTTCACCTATCACATTGCAAAGAGTAGAATATACATTACATAACATAATCACATTCAAAAGGTAAGAGAAAATTGAAAGAGAGAAAGTTTTAATGAGAATGTGGATAATTTCAATAGAATAATGGAAAGACTAGAGAAAATTGCACCTCGTCCTTTACTAATATCAAATAGAGAAGTACAAAGGATATATCTCTTAGGAAATATAGACAACCCAAGATTTCAATATAGAGATTATCGAAAAAATCAAAGATGAATGGAAAATTGACGAAAAATGTGTTAATCGGAAGGAACTTATAGAAGAGCTAGAAACTACTCATAAAAATGAAGAAACCAACATCAAAAACCCCAGCACATGAAATAGTGGATGAGGCCCTTGAAGAAAATATGAAAACTCTCATCGGAGAAAATGAATACACATGGAGTTTGTCACTATGATAGAAATATAACTCATGTTTACTCTGAATGATTCAAGCTCCCACCAACAACAATATTTTTACCTTAAATTGTATTCCCATTTCTAGAGTTTCCTGAGTTGAAATTGGCAGGAAAAAAGTTTACAAAGAATCATAAAATCCACTCTGAAATAATTGCCTCATTAAAAACCAAAAGTAGAGAATGGTCTGTAGTTCTAGAAAATATAAAATGTCTCAATGTTGGAAAAAATAATACAAAGAATGGTGCAAAGAAACAAGTAGAAGGTGAATTACAATTCAATTTCAAGAACGTTGAGTGAAAAAAAAACAAGGGGAAAAGAATGATATTTGCTCATCTAAAATAAATATTAATCAAAGGTTAGAACACTAGAGTCACTAATAAAGGAATGGTAGAATACCCAACTAGATTAGAACCACGTTGGTATTGAATTCACATTGGCATCGCTATTGTATGATCATGGGGTGCAACTCTATCATTCGTAATATAAGTACATTCACATCAAAGAATGAGGAATACAATGCTAAATTAATTGGCTCCTCCAACATCCTCCCTCCTCATCTCATGATCGTTCCTTATTCCAATCCATTCATGAGGAACATGTTTTTTGATGGTGGCACCCTAAGACCCCTTGTTTAGATTCTCAACTTTCCCAATTATATATGAAGGGATCTAGTTTTCTCTCTTGACTCTTGGTCAAATGCTCAACTTGCCAAAGTGTTGTAGAATATTGTGCTCTATTTTGTGGAAAATCCAATTGGAATTCCTTTTGTGGTGGTTCCCTTTATTATTTCCAACCCAAAGGCACCACTTTACTTCCTTGAGATGGGATGATTCAACAAAAACTATAATGCAAATAACCCTAACCGTAATTATGACATCGTCCTAAGGTACAAGTTAATTGATAAATACAATGTGGAATTTTTTGTGCACACATGCATTCCCTTTATCTTGGAGTGTCCCTGAGGTTTTGAAGATGATTTGTGGGAGATATTAAGAAAAGGGTTAGGGTTAGAACAAATCACAATACTTGAAGGATGAAGTGTCTTAAATAAGGCGACAATGTTATGTATATAAAATGACATTCTTATTAATTTATTTCTGTGTGTATGGACACACACAGTATAGGACTTGTGAATTTAATGTATTATTAAAAGGTGCATTTGTAAAATATAATTTTATATTAATATACACCACAAGACCTATAAATGCAAGGCCATTCTTCATTGTAAAACATTATTCATTTTATATCTTATTCTAATATACATTTATATGTATATTGTTCTATCCAATTAAAAGTCAAAAACTACAAAAGCTTCAACTACACACATTATCTAGTACCCCTTCCCAAAAGAGAAGGGATGGATTCCAAGAACTCCTTTTACTACTTTTTACATACTTTCTTTCCTTTATATGTTTACATGAGTAAATCCATACACACTAATTACATAAAAATGAACAAAAACATATCTAATGAATTAAAATATTTTTCCAAATCTAAGTTTTTTTTCTCACAATTCCTTTGATGTCTAGATCTTGGTTGGGATTGCTTTGAGCGAAGTTACTTTGTTATCACACATTGGCCATGATTTCAAATATTCTTCCCACTCGGTTGGATTTAGGTTATTTGATCGATCCTTGGATGGATATTCTTTTCTTTCTTCTATCCTCCATTGGGATGTTTTCATTATGTGTTGATTAGGATCTACTTGCAAACCACCCTAGACAAGGGGACATTTAGAAAGGGCCCTATCAAAAGCATTTTTTATATCTTCATGTTGCATAGAAAAATAATATCAAAATTCACTTCTTCTATGGGATTCCCTACTTCTCAATAGTGTCTTGGATTATTCCCAAAGGCAGTGGGGAGGTGGATCCCCCCATGTGGATTTTTCATTTCCTATTGACACATTAGTAACTAGATGAAGAGACTTGCAAGTTATTGCTTCTTCATAGTGCATATACAACGTTTAGCCAAGATTTCATATTTCTTGGGGAAATTTTCTATCAAAAGTCCAATCTCCCTGCAAATGTGATAATGAAACATTGTACTTCGTAGAGATATTAGGTCCATTGGGATCGTTCCCATTCTAACACTATCTATTTTGGGGATAGCTTTACTCAAATATAACTCAATGCAAACCCTTATGTAGGATAATGACCCTTCCCCCTTCTTGGTTTGATCATGTTTTATGATCTCAAGTAATTCATTATTTGAGGTATGGTATCCTCTTCCCAAAAGTGCATGGGGAGAGTTGATGGTGACACCCAAAATATATTTGAATACATTGAGGCCAATTTTGGGTTGAAATATTGAATCTAAGGGACCATGAAAAGGCTCGCATGCCCCCAAAACCATTGGACCCTTTTTTAAATATTCTTCTTCTCTACTTCACTTGAGAATAGGACAATGAAGAATACTTAGTCACAAAACCAAATAATGAAATACCTCCCCCCCCCCACCATTCAGGTCTCAACTAATGCACAAGTGCATGCATTCAGATAAAAAAAATTGATTTTACAGATTAAAGTCAATATTGGATATGAGTCAATTGGAAAAGGATTGTTGGCAGATCTTGATGTTAGAGAATTCTCAATTTGAGCTAGAATTTCCTCTCCCCAAAAGTGCATAAGGAGAGTTTTCAAGAACATCTAAAATAGATTTGAATACAATGAGGCCAATCTTGGGTTGAAATTTAAAGTCTAAGGAGCCATGAAAAGTCATGCACTTGCCAAAATCCATTGGCCCCCTTTTAAAGTCTTCTTCTTATCTATATTGCTTGATAATGAGACAATGAACAATCTCAAGTGACAAAATCAAACAATGAAATATGTCCCCCATTTGGGTCTCAACCAATGCACAAGTGCATGCATTTGACCATAAACAATGGAATCTATAGACTAACTTAAATTTTAGATCCTAGTCGAATGGAAAAGAATCATTAATGGATTTGGATCCTTCTCAACTAATGATCTCAAGGAGTTCCCAATTTGAGCGAGGAGTTTCCTCTTCCTAAAAGTGCATGGGGAGAGTTTGCAACAACATCCAAACTAGAGACAAAGAAACTAAGTGATATGTAAACTGTTTTGGATATTCCACTGGAACAATTTATCACAACAGATCAAATAAAATACCGAAATCTTTACTATTAAGGTTAATTTCCTTTAGATCTCCAGAATATTTAGTTATTGATAAAAATAGAGAACATGTAGAAAAATAGAGAATAGTAAAAAACATTCACGTCATCCACAAATAAACTCAAGATATGACCTGGGAAACCTAATACGGGAGAAAACCCAACTAGAAGGTGATGTTGCTCTACTCTTTGCTCTCTAGTATAGAAATGATGCAAGTACAAATAAAGAGGCACTCTCTGTGGAGTTTCATTTGAAATGTGGCCTATATGGATGCTAAAAAATATCTCCTTCTCTATTATTCTCACAAAATACCACTCTCAAATGTTCTTCTTAGCTATGGAACAAGATACAATCCAAAAGAATGGAACCCCTTCTCCTCATAGTGGCATGGTATTTAACATAGCCCAATATCCATCTAGCGGTAGGGTTTTGACTTCCTCAACCTTCAATTGTGATAAGTTTTTGGACCTTCTATAATGTTCTTATAAAATCCATTATGTGGCTAGTCCTGCATGTCTAAGTAATGGAGGTTAACCTGGCATCCACGCACACCATGGTGATCAATATGGTAGGTCAATTTGCATGAGGCATAAATTTCTCATACAAACTCTGATTAATGAACGGTCTGCACCATTGGAAAGGTATCAGTTTGTAGAATTTACAATATTCATCCATAATAAGTTTTGGACCAAAAAAATGTTATTTGATGCCTCAAAATGGATCCAGAATATTTCATACGTTTTTTGGACCCAAATTTCCAAATTTGGACCAACCGTCGAAATGGCCCTGCAAGTTGATTCCTCCAATTTTCCAACCAAACAACTACTGATATAGATGAAAAATAATATAATGATCCAATACATATCACTAAGACCAATATTGGGTTGAAATCTAGATACCGGGGAGCCATGAAAAGGCCTGCATGCCCCCAAAACCATTGACACCATTTTAAAATCTTTTTTTCTTTTTTTTTATTAAGAATTGGGTAATGAATAATCCTCAATAATAAAAATAAACAATGAAATATCCCACATTCGAGTCTCAACTAATGCATAAATGCATGCATTCAGGAATAAAAACTGAATATGTAGGCTAAATCCGAGCTTGAATCTAAGTCAATTGGAAGAGGATCATTGGCAGATTTGGGGTCTCATCTACACTTTTCCCTCTACTAGAGGTAGTGCCATCACTAGCAGTAAAGGAACATGTGAAGGAATCTATGAACACCAAGTGACCTCAATATTATATTCCTTCCAAGATAGGCATGTGAATCAAAACCTTTTCACTAGATCTATCCCCAGTTGCAATCTTTGTGCTTGACATTGTCTCTCTTCATTTTTACTTTGGTTTTAAGGATGGAAAGAAGTTGGTCTTTGATCCATTTATGTGTGCACAAGTCACCAGATTATTTAATATAATATATCTGGATTCAATCAATTTAATATAATCCCGTTGGCTGCAATCACATGTTCGATCACTATCTTACAATGGCCCCATGACAACCTAAAAGGTTGAACACCCTCATAGGTGTTGAACCTTGATTATTGATGAAAAATTCTTCATTTCTCACTGTGGGGACACCCTCATTGATGAGGCCACCATATATCATTATTAATGTCTCTTTTTAGAAGAGAATTATTCATATATTGATCTATGAAAAACATGAGTGAAAGTGCATCTAAAATTCAATGGTGCATTTGGATGCATGTTTCAGTTGATTTTTCGATACCACATTAACTGCGGTGGGAAGATGCATGAACATTGGACTATAAATATATGTTGTTTTTTAATGTTTCTTCTAGAAGGATTTCCCAATATGTTGCTACTATGTATACGCGTATACATGGGTTAAATTTGAAGAGAACCCCTACCCATCAAGTAATTTTTCTATGATGGTTTTATTTTTATAACTTCCCTTCACTTGAGTTTTGTTATTGATTTTTTCCCATCGATTAAATATTATATAGTATATGTGTTTTTGTTAATTTTTGTTGTGAATACAAGATTATCTTATGTGTTTGAAGAGTTCGCTACTTCATGATTTCCAGTCAAACACATAATTATTTGATTGAAGGTTGTATGTTCGATTAATCAATTGGCCTACACCAATTTGGGAATTATATGTATCACTTGGAATATTGTGTTTAGGTATTCATCATTGATAGTGAACACACAACATATTAGAGGTTGAACTCAAAATTCGTCCATTAGAGGCCTTGTAGCAGACAGTTTTGATTTTTGGCATTACTTCCTTATGAAGTATTCTTTGCAATCAAAAACTTTGTTTATGTAATTAGCATAGTGTTGTAAATTGCATTAGCAAATTCATTGGTTTTATTTGCAAAGAACTCAATTTTAATTCTGCAAGTATTTGTGTTGATGAATTATGTGGACTATAAGTCCTTCAATTACATATCAAATTCCAACCAAACATATTACTAATATGGCTTGATTTTTCTATAAGTTCTAAATTGATGTATAGCCATAATATTAAGCATAGATTTTCTATAAATTTCTCATGTGGTACAGTTCATTTTGGTACACATTATTATAGTGTTAAAAAAACATAAAATTATTATAAAATTGTGTTTAACATAACATAATTAAACTGAGAAAGCTTATACAAAATATTGGACGTGTCCTATATTATATGGAATACAATACCATTGCAAACATAAGCAAAAAAGAAAAATCCTTAAATATTTAATAATTTTATTTGCTTGGAATTTTTCCAAATTTAATATACCATATCCCATTTCACCTTTGATGAATCAAGACCTATTAGTGACACTTGCATCAAGGCATTTAATGTAGTTAATGATAGTTTTATTCTTCATACATCCTTCCTTCTGACAATTTATGGATTCTTGAATTGGTATGAACAACTATTGAATCATATTGCATGGTAGAACAACTAATGCCAATTCCCCATGGTTTGATTGCCTTATGTGTTTCACAGTATATGAATTTCATAATTATTTTTCCTTTGTGTTTTGGCTCCCTCAACCACTTAATTTTCCATTCCTCGAAAAAGTCTTATTTTACTTTGAATTTTCTTTTCTTTTGAATGTTAAATTATTTATGTTAAAATCAACCCTATAATTAAAACATTAATAAATCACATTGAAAAAGACTATTTACTATTTTTATTTGAATATATATTACATAAAATTTAATTTAAACATTTTTTCAATCAACTTGTAAATTTGATACATCAATAATGATTTCAATTTGATACATCATTAATGTCGCGCTGATTTTAAAATAGCTTGCATATAATCACTTTGAAAACAGAAAGAAGATAAATACCCATCCAATTTAACCCTGCAGCTATGTTGGCTCTTTAGCAATCATGATGAGAATCCAAATCATACCTTAAATAGGATTTGCCCCATGGAAAAATATACATTTTTATAACAGGAAAATTAAAATCAAATTCATCACAATTTAAAAGAGAAAATGTCAAGAGATCCAAAGTTAAAATAATTTTTCATAACTACAAAGGACTAACCACATGCTCACATACTCTTGTACAGTCTCTCCTTGTTCCTTCCTTTGTATCCATTACCAATTAATTTAGGTATACATTTCTCATACCTTGTAGGAATTTGTCAAGGGTAACCCGAGACTTTACTCATATCCAAAGGTATGAAATTACCCGAGTCCCATTGAGAATCCATGGTTTGCTTTGTCATTAGTGGATTTACCAGATAATCTTCCCAGGATTATCAAAGGAAGTGACGGAATCACACTCAATGGAGTTTCCAGGTAAGCTTGTAAAATAAAGGCTTTGAGACCGAAAAAAAAAGGCTTACCAAAGATGTGTCGTTGAGGAAAAATTGACTCGATTCTCCCCAGAAATGGTGCCAAAAATGTTATCGTGCAATCTTTACTTTCCCAAAGCCCGAGGCAAGTGAAGGAAATTGGCGTAACAATGGGATATCCTATCATTGTCACCTCAATAGGAAATCCCCTCTTTGAGGGAAGGATGTGAGTCCAACTCAAGGGAGGCGTCCATGGTGGCCTAAATGGTTGGGTAGACTCAGTTTTTTTTAAGAAATTCCCCCCCTCTCACTAGTCACCAAAGTCACCAAAGTCTATGTCTAATAAATTGAGGTCAATAAGTGTAATTTGTGTACCTACCCGGAACAAGAACAATAGAGCATATATATGGAAATTTCATGTAAAAAAATGATAATAAAGCCTCCGAAGACGATAGACAATGCAATTATATGATGGATGAAGAAAAATTATAGTTAGATGGCGGTTTATAACAGCCAAAAGTAAATTGTAACAACCACAATAATTAGTGCTCATAATTGATAGAAAATACAATGAAAATTGAGCATATATCAAGTAGATTCCTTAACAATTGTCACAATCAGGTTCTCAGTAAGTTAGTTATGAGCTAGCATAGTGTATGAAAAAAATTTCAACAATTAGTATGGTTGTAGAAATGTTTTGCAACAACAACAAGTAGATTAATAATCTAGGCTAAACTATGGTTAGAGATTGTTAGTAAAAGCTTATAAGAATAGTGTTTGAGTGTTTGATCAATCCTTCAAAAAGAGAGAAGTGAGAACTAGTGCCTTTTAAGGATTATGGAGTCAGTTCTATCAGCACAATAACTTGGAGAAAACAAATGATTATACTTGTCTAAGAGATAATGAAGTGGAAGCTTGAGGAGTAGCACCTTAAGTCCTCAAGTACCAAGCCTCAAAGAGTAAATTCAACTAGGGTGTAGGCACTTATAGGCCCTAGTGATTTATCTTCTTCTTAGACTCTTGAAATATATTATATGTAACAAGAACTAGAAAAAGATTCTAAAGTGATAGCACTTTAGGGCTCTAGAAGTTTGTCTAGACAAGATCTTCTTAGGAAAAATTTAGCAAATAAAGAGCAAGAAAGAAGCACCTTATGTTTTTTACTCCTAGGGTTTCAAGCAAGCAATTTCATAATATTAAATATGAACAAGTAAACATAGCATAAAAATTTATCATGAAATGAAAATTGCATATTTACTTACTTCACCAAGAATATTCAAGCACAAAAACCCTATATTGCCAAAGACTCCACCTAGAAATGATCCAAGAAGCATCCACATTAGTCTCCAAGAAAGTGCACCTAAACATTTCATCCAGTAACCCTTAGAGGATGCAAATTTTATTCCTCTCTCCAAGTGAGGAGAGTTTATGATCAAAAATAAAGTTTTCCAACCATATTTATATGGGAAATCCTCGCTTATTTACCCAACAACTGTGTCTTTTCACAAAATTGAGCCTACGTGTCAATTTGCTCATTAAAATTAAAATTTAAATAAATTCTTTACAAAATAACCCTAAAGAGGGTGACGTCCTCCCTTTTAGAGTGGTGTTAGGCCTCTTAAAGGAGACATTGAAGTTTTCTAGTGGAATGTTGGGCCTCCAAAGACTAGACTCCATGCCACATGTGCCAAAACTCTCATCCAACATTTCCAAATATCAAACCCTATCCCTAGTTGACATCGTGGGATATTAGGGTGACGTCTAAGGCCTCCAAGGGCTAACGTCCAGGTGAGAAAAGATGGGAACTCATAATCTAGGCTTGCGAGAGTGCCTCCAAAGGCAACATCTTCTTCCTTCACTGTGCAAACTGGTCATCATGATCTCACCTAGGCTTGGGGTATCTGCATCCATCCTTGGGCTTGAAGCCCTCATGAAGGTATGAACTAATCATCTCCTCATGAATACCTATCCACCGAGCAAGTTCCTGTAAAGAAAAATAGGTACGCTCTCCATGGGTCCATGAGTCACAAGTATCATAACAAGTAAGCCACATATAATAATCAAACCACCCAAACATGTGCATCAAACCCCCCTTTTCAAACTAAAAAAATCATCCAAGACGTTATGCAATTTGTCAAATTTAGGTGTGGCAGGGGTGTCAAGGAATCCTATTGGGTCAATCATTTCCCAGGTCCAAGTTGTTTCCTAAGAGAAACCCATCTAAGCCATTTGTGAGAGTGAAGTGGAGTGGAATAAAATTATGGGCATGGGGTTCATGACATACAAGGGTTTGTATTGTCTCATTTATGGGTGCCTTTGTAGAGGCTGAGTTTCCCTTCATCCACGATGCAACATTTTTCCAAGCCCATTTTTTGTCATTAGTTAATTAAGGTCCAAACATTGGGTACTCCCTATGGTGAATTCATTATGTTGGGGGGGAATACCATAGATTCAATTGAAGGGAAAGGTACACAGAGTATCATGGGGCTATAATCTAGCTTGTAACGCACTTGTGTAGATCCCCTCAACAAGTGGAACATTTATAAATGTGAAATTATGCTTTTGTAGGTCTTATGTTTTTAAGAGATAATGCTTCATTGTTTCTCAGGACCTCCTAGGCCAGCATCTTGATTGTTTTATGATTTTCTTTTACTTTTTCCATCTACTTTCCCCTTTGGGCCTTCAACCCCTTCTTCCCATGAAATGAGGTACAATCTCTTCTTGGGTTAGTACACCCGAAAATCCCAAAAGATAAGGAGACAGAAGGAATTAAGTATGGAATGTGATAAGTATGATCGAAAATGGACGATGACTCTTCAAGGAACCCCCCAGTAGCACCCTATTCTCGAGGGTGACCAACTTACAAGGACAAAATGACACCCACTAGGGTTAAATAAGGAAAAGAGTATAAATCCCAAGAAAACGTTTTGTAATCAAGAAAGATCCTTTGCAACATGTTCAAATGCTTCAAATATTAGAGTGACACTTACCGTGATACCCAGACTCATTACCTCATGGAGAAAGACCCATTTTCCCTCTAGGACCAGGCTAGTGTGGTGGATATTGCTACTGGTGGTGATGTGTAGAATGCATCAACAAGAAAAAGAAGGGCCCTCTGGGTCTATGCTCTGTCCATCTGTCTCTCGGCACTCCATGTTTGCAACCTGTGGGCCTCGAGACATAATCTCTTTATTTACCCCTAGTTTTTGGGGTAACAACTTCTATTCCAATAGTTTTAAAACCATGTAAACATGTTGTACGTGCTCTTCCCAAGATCAAGAATGATTTTAAGGATGAAAATTTATTTTAAAATGTAGAAACCTTGGTGAATCTTACTAATCCTTTATATGCCAACTATAAATGTTTTGCGATATTTATGTAAAAATATTCAAATTTATAAGGATTTTATATAGTTTGTATAAAAGTTTGGTAATTTTTAAGGTAAAATAATTTTATCCTATAGAATTTGGGTAAATCATTTTTATAATGGAGAATCATTTTTTGGGAAAAACCATGGAAAATTAGCCCATGAGCGAAAATTATCCCCTAAAGTCATCCTTTCCCAAGATTTGTTATAGATTAGTATATCATCAAAAAATACTAACACAAATTTTCCAAGGGTTTGAAAATAGAATTCACCAAGCTTTGAAATGTTGAAGGTGCATTAGTATGGCCAAATGACATCACCAAAACTCATATGACCTTCATGTGTTCTAAATGTTTTTTGGGGTATATCTTCTTGCATCATTATGATTTGATCGCACGATTCCATACATTATATTTTGGGAATAATATTCCACAAAATATATAACAAGAGGGGTTAAACCCACAACCCTTCACATATAAACCACACACTTTACCACTACAACGAGATTTGGACTTGTGTTATGTTATGCCTAGAATTACTTATACGCTGACTTTTGCAAAACATTTGGAGAATAAAGGCCATATAGCCTTTTTATTTGATGTAAGAAGCCAAAGGAAGTTTCGATCACTGCTCTTGTCTTCCTGGAAGAATTAAGATGAAATTTTGCAGGTTGAAGATCATTTTTGAGGTAAGAAGGCTATTTTGATGTATTATTCTTCATTCTAATAAAATGGTTGCTCACTTGAAGTGGACCTTTAACAACTTGCTATTATTTATCTTTTTTATTGTTGTTTATTTTCCATTTCTATTAATTTAATTTCATTAAACTTTATTAAGTTCATTTTGCGAGGAATTACTATTAACATAACAAAATCGATTTAAACTTTTTTTTCCATTATATCAATCCTCACCATCAACATCTATACTTTGCATCATCTCTCTTCACTTTTTCTTTTAGTTGTAAAGATGGCAATATTTCTTCACTTTTTAGTTTGATCAGATATAACAAAGAAGTTGAGTTGAGTTTTGATTCATTTATATGTATATGAGTCACCACATTATTAGAATATCTCTGATTATAATCACACAGTGGAACACTACTGTAGAAACCCCATAACAATCTCAAAAAATTGAATGAGAAACTTATCATCCATGGAACCAATCCAATTAGCCCCACCATAACATGAATGAAAGTTAACGATGAAAATAAAGAGTTAAACTTATCCTTAATTATTTCTTTATTTTAATATTGTTATTATGCCAAAGACATATCTTAGTGTTAGATTTTGTAAAATACCTATCAACAAGTTAACAAGTTTTGTAAAACAGCCATCACTATAAACTTTAACTTTCAGTACATCAATAACTTCACTGCAAATGGTCATCACCTTTAACTTAAACTACCAGTACATCAATAACTTCAGTGCAAATGCAATGGTTGTTGTTGGTCAATTCATGTATGTAACCAGCCCCGCATAAATCGATGGTTGACGTGGAATTTTGTTCTTATTATACCCGCCGAAGAATATGGCAGCCGACAATGTTATTTCCATTAAATGGGTTCAAACATTCATTTGCATATAATGACATGGCCTCTATACTTAGACGTCATATTTTAAACTATATGTCTCCTTGGTACCATCCCACAGTGAGAGATATGATATGTCTGGTCCACATGCACAAAATCAATATACATTAC
>ML782782.1:391866-420555 GCA_009831015.1 Picea engelmannii
GAGATAGTGAACAAATGTCTGGAAGGCTACCTTCGTTGCTTTGTCTCTAATAAACAAACACAATGGTTCAAATGGTTACCCTTGGCAGAATGGTGGTATAACACTTCCTTTCATACTGCAACAAAAATGACACCATTTATGGAGCTCTATGGATATCACCCACCATCCATCACTTCTTCTCTAAAAGAAAAATCTAAGGTTCAAGCAGTGGAAGATCACATTGAGAATCAACAACAAGTTCTCCAAATCTTAAAGAACAACTTGACCATGGCACAAAATCGCATGAAACAACAAACAAATCAACATCGTAGTGAAATGAGTTTTGAAGTAGGGGATTGGGTGTTTTTAAGACTACAACCATACAAACAGATGTCCCTCAAGAAAGCCAAGAAGGATAATAAATTATCACCAAAGTACTATGGCCCTGATAAGGTGTTGCAAAATATTGGTACTATGGCATACAAATTGGAGCTACCTGCATCTTCACGAGTACACCCAGTTTTCCATGTTTCATGCTTAAAGAAGGTTATAGACAACAAGATCCTAGTTCAAACTATATTTCCAAAACTTGATGAGGAAGGAAAAATCATATTGGAGCCTGAAGCCATCATTGACACAAGAATTCGCCAGCTGAGGAATAGATCCATTTCAAAGTATCTCATTAAATGGAGGAAACTACCGGTTGAAGATTCCACTTGGGAAGATGAGTCTTTTATACAGAAGCATCCAGAGTTACTCAAGCGTTGTGGACAACACTTGTCTCATGGGGAGGGGCATGTTAAGCCCTAATATTGGCTCATTACTCCTTAATTGGGGCATATTATATTAGTTATGTTATTTTATTTATGTCGGCTTTAGGCAATTAGTTGTAATTATACCTCCTAGTCTTCTATATATACCAAGGAGACATTTTCATTTTGAATCATCTTGTACTTTAAAATTTAAGTGGGGTAAAAGGAGGTTGCCCCCTCAAAGAGGCTTATTATCTGAAATTATCTCTTTTTCAAGGCGTTGAGTACTTTTCTTAGGTTTTTCTATGCTATATTGATATTTGGTTTGTAACAGAGAGAAAGTAAATAATGAGAGAGTGCATAAGTTCAATAGAATAATGGAAAGACTAGAGAAAATTGCACCTCATCCTTCACTAATCTCAAGTAGAGAAGCACAAAGGATATCTCTCTTAGCAAATACAAACAACCCAATATTTCAATATATAGATTATCAAAAAATTAAAAATAAATGGGAAATTGACGAAAAACGCATTGATTTGAAGGAACTTAAATAAGAGCTAGAAACTACTCATAAAAATGAAGAAACCGACGTCAAACCCCCAATACATGAAATAGTGTATGAGTCCCTTGAAGAAACTATGAAAACTCTCATCGGATAAAATGACTACACATGGAGTGTTGTCACTATGATAGAAATAAAAATCATATTTACTCTTAATGATTCAAGTTCCCACCAACAACAATATTTTTACGTTAAATTGTATTCCCATTTCTAGAGTTTCCTGAGTTGAAATTGGCAAGAAAAACATTTACAAAGAATCATAAAATCCACTTTGAAATAATTGACTCATTAAAAACCAAAAGGTGAGAACGATCTACAGTTCTAGAAAATATAAAATGTCTCAGTGTTGGAAAAAAAACACACAAAGAGTGGTGCAATGAAACAAGTAGAAGTTTATTGGAATTACTACTCAAATTCAATAATTCTAGAGTGAAAAAAAAGGAAGGGGAAAACAACGATATTTGTTAATCTAAAGCAAAGATTGATAAAATGGTTAGAACACTAGAGTCACTAATAAAGGAAGGGTGGAATACCCAACTATATTAGAACCACATTGGTATTTAATTCTCATTGCCATTCATATTGCATGACCATGGGGTGCAACTCTATGCTTCGTAATATAAGTACATTCACATCAAAGAATGAGGAATACAATGCTAAATTAATTGGCTCCTCCATCGTCCTCCCTCCTCATCTCATGATATTTCATTATTTCAAGACATTCATGAGGCACATCTTATTGGATGGTGGCACTCTAAGATCCCTTGCTTAGATGCTGAACTTTCCCAATTATCTACAAAGGGAAGTAGTTTTCTTTCTTGACTCCTATTCGGATGCTCAACTTGTCAAAGTGTTGTAGAATATTGTGCTCTAGTTTGTGGAAAACCCACTTGGAATCCTTTTTGTGGCGATGCTCTTTCTTGTTTCCAACCCAAAGGCACCCATTTCCTTCCTTGAGATGGCATGATCCAACGAAAAATATAATGCGAATAACCCTAACCCTAATTATGACATCGACCTAAGGTACAAATTCATTGAGAAATATGATGTGCAATTGTTGATTGTTGATGCACACATGCATTCCCTTTATTTTGGAGTGTCAAAAATAGATTAATGAAAAATATGGCAATCCATCACATCCCAAAGTTTTTGAATATGATTTGTGGAAGGTATTAAGAAAAGGGTTAGGATTAAAGAAAATTACAATGCTTCAAGGATGAAGCATCTTAAAGAAGGTGACAATATTATGTATATACAATAACATTCTTAATAATGTACGTGTGTTAACACACAGTATAGGACTTAGGATTTTAATGTATTATTAGAAAGTGCATTTATAAAATATAACTTTACATGAATTTTCACCACAAGGCCTACAAATGCAAGGCCTTTCTTCATTGTAAAACATTATTCATTTTATATCTTATTCTAATATATGTTTATAGTTTTTTTTTCTATCCAATTAAATGTAAAAAACTACAAAAGCTTTGGCTACACACATTATCTATTACCCCTTCCAAAAAGAGAAGGGGTGGATTCCAATAACTCCTTTTACCACTTTTTACATACGTTTTTTCATTTATATGTTTACATGAGTAAATCCATACACAATAATTGCATAAAAATGAACAACAAAAACATATCTAATGGATTAAAAGATTTTTCCAAATCTGAGTTCTTTTTTATCACAATTCCTTTGATGTCTAGATCTTGGTTGGGCTTGCTTTGAGTGAAGTTACTTTGTTCTCAGTCATTGGCTATGATTTCAAATCTTCTTCCCATTGGGTTGGAGTTAGGTTATCTGATCAATCCTTGGATGGATATTCATTTCTTTCTTCTATCCTCGATTGGGATCTTTTCATTATGTATTGATTAGGATCTACTTGCAAACCACCCTAGACATGGGGGTATTCAGAAAGGGAATTTTCAAGAGTATTTTTTCTATCTTCATGTTGCATAGATCAATAATCTCATAATTCACTTCTTCTATGGGATTCCCTACTTCTCAAGAGCATCTTGGATTATTCCCAAAGGAGGTGGAGAGGTGGATTCCCCCAGGTGTATTTTTCATTTCCCATTGACACATTAGTAACTAGATGAAGAGACTTGCAAGTTATCTTTCCTCTCTAGAGTGCATATACAAGGTTTAGCCAAGCTTGCAGATTTCTTGGGGAAAATTTCCATTAAACTTCCAATCTCCCTGCAAATGTGATAATGAAACATTGTACTTCATAGAGATATTAGGTCCATTGGGATCGTTCCCATTCTAACACTATATATTTTTGGGAGAGCTTTACTCAAATCTAACTCAATGCAAATCCTTGTGTAGGAGAATAACCCTTCCCCCTTCTTAGTTTGATCATGTTTTATGATCTCAAGGAATTCTTGATTTAAGCTATAGTATCCTCTTCCCAAAAGTGCATGGGGAGAGTTCACAGTGACACCCAAAATAGATTTGAATACATTGAGGCCAGTTTTGGGTTGAAATTTGGAGTCCAAGAAGCCATGCAAAGGCCCACATGCTCCCAAAACCATTGGCCCCCTTTTAAAATATTCTTCGTCTCTACTTCGCTTGAGAACATGACAACGAAGAATCCTCAGTCATAAAACCAAATAATGAAATCACCCCCCCCCCCATTTGGGTCTCAACTAATGCACAAGTGCACACATTCAGACAAGAAAAATCAATTATGTAGACTAAAGTAAAGCTTGGATTTGAGTCGAATGGAAAAGGATTGTTGGCAGATCTTGATCTTGGAGAGTTCTCAATTTGATCTAGAATTTCCTCTCCCCAAAAGTGTATATGGAGAGTTTTCAACAAAATATAAAATAGAGTTGAAGACAATGAGGCCAATCTTGTGTTGAAATTTGGAGTCTAAGGAGCCATGAAAATACCTACACTCACCAAAATCCATTGGTCCCCTTTTAAAATATTCTTCTTATCTATGCCACTTAGGAATGGGACAATGGACAATCCCGAGTGACAAAATCAAACAATGAAATCTTGCCCCCATTTGGGTTTCAACCAATGCATAAGTGCATGCATTTGACCAAAAACAATGGAATCTATAGACTAAATTCAAGCTTAGATCCTAGTTGAATGGAAAAGCATCATTTATGGATTTGGAGCCTTCTCAACTAATGATCTCAAGAAGTTCCCAATTTGAGCGAGGAGTTTCATCTTCCTAAAAGTGCATGGGGATATTTTGCAACAACATCCAAACTAGAGTCAAAGAAACTAAGGCCAATCTTGGGTTGAAATCTAGATACTAGGGAGCCATGAAATGGCATGCATGCCCCCAAAAGCATTGACACCCTTTTAAAATCTTTTTTTTTTTTTTTCTTAAAAATAGGGCAATGAATAATCCTCAATAACCAAACTAAACAATGAAATCTCTCACATTCAAGTCTCAACTAATGCATAAATGCATGCATTCAGGAAAAAAATTTGAATATGTAGACTAAAGTCGAGTTCGAATCTAAGTTAATTGGAAAAAAGGATCATTGGTGGATTTTGGGTCTCATCTACACATTTCCCTCTACTAGAGGTAGTGCCATCACTAGAAATAAAGGTACATGTGAGGGCATCTTTGAACAACAAGTGACTTCAATATTATATTCCTTCCAAGCTAGGCATGTGAATCAACACTTTGTCACTAGATCTATCCTCAGTCGCAATGTTTATGCTTGACATCGTCTCTCTTCATTTTTACTTTGGTTTTAAGGATGACAATAAGTTGGTGTTTGATCAATTTATTTGTGCACAAGTCATCAAATTATTTAGTATAATATCTATGGGTGCAATCGATTTAATATAATCCCTTTGGTTGCAATCACACGTTCAATCACTAGCTTAGGATGGTCCCATGACAACCTAAAAGGTTGAACACCCTCATAGGTGTTGAACCTTGATTATTGATGAAAAAATATTCATTTCTCACTGGTGGGGCCAACCTCATTGACCCCACCATATATCATTATTAATGTTTATTTTTAGAAGAGAAGTATGCATATATTGATCTATGAAAAACACGAGTGAAAGTGCATCTAAAATTCAATGGTGCATTTGGATGCATGTTTCATCTAATTTGTCGACACCACTTTAACCGCGGTGGGAAGAGGCATGAACATTGGACTATAAAGATATGTTATTTGTTATTGTTTCTTCTAGAAGGATTTCCCAACATTTCACTACTATGTATACATGTACACATGGATTAAATTTGACGAGCACCCCTTTATGATGGTTTTCTTTTTAGAATTGCCCTTCACTTGAGGTTTGTTATTTATTTTTTCTCATCAATTAAATATTATGTATTGTAGGTGTTTTTGTTAATTTTTGTTGTGAATACAAGAGTAGCTTATGTGTTGGAACAATTGGTTGCTTCATGATTTTTAATCAAACACATAACTGTTTGATTGAATGTTGTTTGTTGGATTAATCAATTGGCCTACACCAATTTGGGAATTATATGTATCACATGGAATCTTGTGTTTAGGTATTCATCATTAGTAGTGAACCCAAAATTCATCCATTAGTGATCTTGTAGCAGGCATTTTTGGTTTTGGGCATTACTTCCATATGAAGTATTCTTTGCAATCAAAAAAATTGTTTATGTAATTAGAACAGTGTTGTAAATTGCATTAGCAAATTCATTGGTTTTATTTGCAAAGAACTCAATTTTAATTCTGCAATTATTTGTGTTGATAAAGTTTCTGGACTATAAGTCCTTCAATTACATATCAAATTCCAACCAAACATATTACTAATATGACTTGATTTTTCTATAAGTTCTATATTGATGTATAACCATAATATTAAGCATAGATTTTCTATAAAATTTTCATGTGTTACATTTTGGTACACACTAAGCGTTAAAATAAGAAAAAAATATTATACAACTACATTTAACATAACATCATTAAAATGAGAGTTTATACAAAATATTGGATATGTCCATCATATGGAATACAATACTATTACAAACATAAACAAAAAAGAAAAATTCTGAAATATTTAAGAATTTTACTTGCTTGGATTTTTTTTCAAATTTTAGATACCTTATCCCATTTCATCATTGATGAATCAAGGTTTGTTAGCAACACTCTCATCAAGACATTTAATGTAGTTAATGATAGTATTATTCTTGGTACATCCTTGTGACAAATTATGGATGCTTGAATTGGCATGAACAACTACTAAATCATATGGTAAGGTAAAACAACTAATGTCAATTCCCTATAGTTTGATTACTTTATATATTTCACATAATATGCATTTCATAATTGTTTTTCTTTAATGTTTTGTCTCCTTCAACCACTTAATTTTCCAATTCTTAATTATTTATTATTTATTTTACTTTGACTTTTCTTTTCCATTCTTTTGAATGTTAACTTATTTCTCTTTGAATCAAACCTATAATCAAAACATTAATAAATCAATTTGAAAAAGGCCATTTACTATCTACTATTTTTATTTGAATATATACCAACACAGCCACATTAATAAATCAATTTGAAAAAGGCCATTTACTATCTACTATTTTTATTTGAATATATACCAACACAGCCGCAAATTCGTGGCTGGTAAAAAGACAAAATGTAAAAAAACAACTTGCAAAACACTTAATAAAAATAAATATTTTAATTCACTCATAGTACTAACACGATATCACAATATTATAAGGTAAATTACCTTATTATTTTTAAATAACACGATATCACAATATTATAAGGTAAATTACCTTATTATTTTTAAATGATGATAGTCCACAATAATATTATAATTACATTTTTAATTGAAGAAGACTTTTTTATGAGTGAATTAATATATTCCGATCATAAGTGTGATAGTTGAAAACCATTAAAAAATCAAGCCATCCGAAAGATGATCGTGAAACCATTAAAAAATCAAGCCCAGTAATGGGATTTGTATTCATGCCATCTGATTTGTGGCCATCTGGTGATAATCACGTTTGCAAACTTTCCCGGGTTTTAAAGAAGAACCATTCAATCTGGGAACTGGGAAGGCGGTCTCCATTGCCATGCCTAGAAACTCTTAATCTCAAGGGTAATGCAAAGTTTTATACATATTAATTTTTTTTAATCAGTCAATCAATGGTTAGAGAAATAATTTTTTAATTATATTAAATAAATGTGAAAAAGTAAACAAGGTAACGGAAGCATTCAGAAATGCAAGGAAGTTATGAGCATTAAATTTCATCCATTGATTAGAGAGTACGACGAAGAATATGCAAACATCTTCAATTGTTAGCGATAAGATTAAAATTTTAGATTAAAAAATGATTAATTATGCCCATTATCAATAGATATACGCGACGTAATTATATAAAATTTACATATACGTTAACTCTTTAGCAGTCAGGACGGGTATCCAAATAAATAGGATTTGCCCCACGGTAAAATCTACCTTTTGATGACAGCGAAATTAAAATCAAATTCATCACAATTTAAAAGAGAAAACGACAAGAGATCCAAAGTTAAGATAACCTGTGATAACTGCAATGGACTCACAGATGCTTGCACAGCCTCTCCTTGTTCCTTCATTTGTATATATATATATACACTCGCTCTCTCTCATTCTCCTACGCATTTAGCATTCAGAAATTTTCAGTTCTTCATCCTAAAAGCTTTTTCTATCTCAGAAATTTTCAGTTGTTCATCCTAAATTTTTTTGTAGCATTCAATCGTTTTGGGCATAGCTGAACGTTTTCAAATCTCTTTGATTTAATGGGGAGCTTGCTTTCTGTTTAACTTGGCGGAATTAAAGTTTACGAATCCCTTTGATTTAATTGGGGGCTTGTTTTCTGTTTAATTTGGCGCAATTATAAAAGGTTTTGCAGGTAGGTGTTAGCCGGATCAATGGAGGTTTTAATTCCTAACCTTCCAGACGAAATCGGTCGAGAGTGCCTGCTCAGAGTGACTTACAAGTCACATGATAAGCTCAAAGCTGTTTGCAGAAACTGGGAGGCTATGCTGAGTAGCCCCCGGTTCTACGAGGACAGAAAAATCTCTGGGACTAGCGAGAAGTTGATATGTTTGATTCAGGCAATTTCTGAAGGGAAGTCAGCGGAGGATAAGCGACAGGGAGCGCCCGCTTATGGCCTAACTCTGTACGACCCTGTGCAGGGCTCCTGGGATAGAGTCCCTTCAAATCCCCTGTTATCCGATGGAATTCCCCTCTTCTGTCACTGCGTTTGGGTGAATCAGAAAGTCGTTATGATCGGGGGATGGCATCCCTCCCACTGGGAGGCAACGAACTCTGTTTTTATCTATGACTTCTCGTCCCGTATATGGCGCAGGGGAGCCGATATGCCCAGGGTTCGATCCTTCTTCGCCTGCTCTGTTTCTCCTGACGGGCTTATCTATGTTGCCGGAGGACATGATGAAAATAAAAACGCTCTGTGGGCTGCAGAGGCTTACGATGTGGAAGAAGACAAGTGGGAAATTCTGCCTACCATGAGCCAAGAGCGAGACGAATGCCAGGGAGTCTTTATGGATGGAAAATTCACGGTGATAAGCGGATACACCACAGAGTCGCAGGGTCGATTCGAGAGGAGTGCGGAAGTATTCGATCCCAGCACAGGCGTCTGGAGCAGAGTGGAGAATATGTGGAGTATTGGCGGATGCCCCAGGGCCTGCGTAGCTGCCTTGGGGCACTTGTATTTCTTCCATAATAAACAAGTGATGTCCTATAATAGTAAAGAGAACGTTTGGGAAGTGGTGGGGTGTCTTCCTGAATGCATGAATGTTGCTACCTGTGCCACAGTGTGGGGGAACAAGATTTTTGTGAGCGCTTCTGCCTACAGTGTGGGTGAGCAGGTGTGTTATATGTTCGACAGCAAGGAAGGAAATTCCACGAGGTGGGTTCCCATTGAGAGGCCACATGATTTTGTGGGATTTGTTCAGTCTGCAATCACTGTTGAGGTGTAAGCAGATTCCGTTTGGAATACTTGGTTTTGGAATTATTAGCTAGCACAGGGGCATTATGTGAAAAGCGGGATGTTTGAATTTGGTGGTCGATGTACTTAATTTTGGAATTATTAGCTAGCACACGGGCGCTTTTAACGTAGTGGGATACTGCTGCATTCGGTGGGGTATGAATAGGATTTCTAGAAGCCCATTTAATAAAATATCTACGTCCAGTCCCATCTCTCTCACACATTGAAAGTCTGCTGCGTATGAAATATATCTTAACGAATTTCCTGTCCATGCGCCAGGGTTCTTATTTGGAAGTGAAGAGAGTTTTTTTACACATGGCTTTTTATGTGAATACAATGTATTTTTTGTTTATTTGAGAGTATACCTGATGAATTCTCTAAGAATAGAGTAGTCCACACATTTTACTTTATTTTAGTTTGATTGATATATTTGTTTTTTATTATTTTCTCTAAAATTTAATTAGAAATTTAGAAGAATTATGGTTTGAATTGTAAATATTAGTTGTTGAGATTGTACAATTTTGATATAATGAAAGCTTTCAAAAAAGCTGAATTTATTTATGTATTCAAAAAATACAATTTAAATAATGAAAATTTGCAATTTTATCAACAATTACATAATTATTTCTAAAAAAATCCAAAAAATAAAATATTTAAAATAATCCAATAAAAATAATTTTAACAAGTCAAATTAGTAACAAAGATGCTTATACTTGCCTCTTAGAAATATTTTAATATAATAGTTGTATATTGTCCAAAGCAATAAATTTGACAAATTCATTTTATAATAATGATTATAAAGTATCATGTTTGAAAAATTAAAATTAAACCACATCTACATGAATTGACATACATACTAGTTGTAATATAGGATTAAACTTTTTATATACTAGCACAATCGCTATTTCGCGGCTGAGAACGCCGAAAGGGATTGTTTAAATTGTAGAAAGCTTGGGGACAGCTAAGGAAATCCATGGCGAAAATGAAATGCGCGGATAGGTTAGGAAAGATAGAAAATGAAATGCACAGGCAGCCAGAAAATGAAACGCTTGGACAGTTGAGGAAATCTAAATGGTAATTTGAAAGGTTAATCATTTAAACGTGGCAATCATATAGTGCTAAAGTAATTTCTTAATATGATTAGGTAAATGTTAAAAAGTAAACAGGGTAACAGATGCATTCAGAAATACAAGGAAGTTATGAAGAGTAAATCACATTCATTGATTTGGGAGGATGACTAAGAATATGCCAGCATCTTCAATTGTTAACCATTAGATTAGAATTTTAGATTAAAAGTTGATTAATTGTGCTCATTGTCAATAAGTATAGGCCTTTCCGCATAAATATAGAAAAAATACATAATTTAATTTAAAAAAATAAATATTAAAAAAAAAGAAACTATAAAATTATTTAAAATAAAGTTATGGTAAAATACTTAATACTCAATTAAAATAAATTTTTATTTACTATTTATTTATGGAAAAAGTATTTAATACTTAATTAAAAGATTAAGATAGAATATAATACTCTTTCTTTTGTATTTCTAATAAATTTCATTTTGTATTTTTACATGTTTAATAATCTTAAATTATTTTAATTATAAAATATAAAAACTATTTTTACATGTTTAATAATCTTAAATTATTTTAATTATAAAATATAAAAACTTGTATTGATAATATGTAATAAATTTATATGGTATTAATATTCAACTACGTGATTAAAATTTTAAGAAAAAATAGAAAAATGTAATGTATTAATATTCAATTATAAAGTTAAAAATTTAAGAAAAAAATAGAAATAAACTTTTTCTAATAATAAAATATGAATTGATTTTTTTTTAAGCTAAAATTCTACTTCTATTATTTAGAGGAAAGAGAAAATACATCATGAGACAAGACTTGCTAAAAGTCTACTTCTATTGTTCTAAAGAGAATATATCAATTTTTTTATGATGAAGATATTTTAGCGATTAACAATTAAAAAAATTGAAATATACAAATATAATTTTTTAAAATTTTCAATAAGTAAATAAAATACATATTTTTTAATAATATAATAAAATAAATATAAAAAATAAAGCATGATACATAAAAATGAAACTTTCAAATTTATTCTCTAAAAGTAATATCATAATTTAATTCTTATTTAATCTATAAAAGTGATATCATAATTTAATTTTTAATTTGAAATGAAAATAATTATTATTAATTAGTATCATATTCTAATTTATATGATAATTAAAAAAATATTTATATTTTAAAATTTAAAATTATAAAAAATTTAAAACTATTAAGTGTGAATGTGTTCCACCCAATCTCACTAATTAAAACTAAAAGACAATAATATATATAAAAATATCATTTAAATTTTCTCACTAATTAAAACTAAAGGACAATAATATATATAAAAATATCATTTAAACAAAATTTAAGATTTACAAAGATTTTAAACTTTCAATACTTATGAAAAGATTTGGAACTTTGAAAAAATAAATCAACACGTCCTCTTCACGTATATATTTTAATTTCAGATTTAGTATCTATCAAATTTAAAGAGGGATGAAATTTCTTGAAGTATAAACCTTTTTTAAAGTGCAAAACTTTAAAAAATGTTTGCACCTCAGAGAGATTTGATCCCTATACATTCAGGATTAAAATGGATCTACTTTGAATTACCATTCTTTTAAAGTTATATTTATTTGTCTTATTTATTTAATTTAGTTTTTTAATATTTAATTTCTAAAATTTAACAATTTATTTTACATTTTTTTCTTCAATTCTTCATTTTTAAATACATTTCATCTCATCACATTATCAATTTTAATTTAAAATTATACTCAATAAAATATATATCCATTATCTTCTTAACATTAACCTAAATATATTCATTTTTATTTAAAAATATACTCAATAAAATATATATCCTTTAACTTATAAACATTAACCTAAATATCATATATGTGCAAATATTTATTTTCAACACATCCATTATACTCTCTAATCATTAAAAGTTTATTTTCACTACATCCATTACACTATCTAAATTAAACATTATCAATTTTAATTTAAAATTATACTCAATAAAATATATATCCATTATCTTCTTAACATTAACCTAAATATATCTATTTTTATTAAAAATTATACTCAATAAAATATATATCCTTTAACTTATAAACATTAACCTAAATATCATATATTAGCAAATATTTATATTCAACACATCCATTATACTCTCTATTAAAAGTTTATTTTCACTACATCCAATACACTATCTAAATTAAACAAAGTTTATTTTAGTACATCCATTACACTATCTAAATTAAACAAAGAGGAAACATCTCAATTAAAATTATATAAATTAAACAAAGAGGAACCATCTCAATTAAAAACATATAACAAACTCAATTGGAGTGGCTTCGGGTAGGTGCATTGAAATTTGAAAATGAAGGAGAGCGGGAAACTTGATTCATGCAAGAATGGAGAATCAAGGAATCAGGAAAGAAGACCATCCCGGTGGAACTACACTTAATCTTTCGATAAAAGTCATTATGTTTTTTTCTAGCTCCTTCTGGCTTTGTTTTCAGGATTAGAGACATCTTTTTTTTCGGTTTTCTGGAGGATGGAGTCATAGTTTAGCATTATTTGCACTGTTATTTTGTCCTGTCTACCATTTGACTTCTCTAGTTTTAAACCTCTAGGAGTCCTATTACCTGTTTCAGAAACTGTGTTTAGATTATGATATTGTCATTGGTTGACGACTTTCTGCTAGTGGTGGGGTATACCTCCTTCATTGGTCTTCTATTCTCTTAGTGGAGATATATAGAATCGGTCAATAGAGTAGACTTGTCAGAGGATGTTCATAATTTACACTCAGTAACCATAACAGGAGCTTCATTATAGACTCGAGAACTGTAGCTGACATAAGTGAGGACGTCAGAGCCTTGATGAGTGAGGAGGATGAGGTGATGTAGCTCCAAGAGGGCCTTTACTCCAAGGCATATACATTGGGGATATCATGTGATGGCTTGTTACCCCCGTTAAGTTCTCCACATCAACTGTTAAATGCCCATTTACCTTCTCAGAGCCACCTTTAAGGAATATTTCAAAAACAGTCAGGGACCAGCCTTCCACAGATTAGTAGTCAGCCTAGAAGTGGGAAAAGCCCTCCTCTCTTGAGGAAGATACAGTTTGCTTCCCCTAAAAAGGACTGCAAAGGAGTGGAGATTCTTGAGACCTCTAGAATCCAATATCCTCCTTCAAAGACTATTTCTAGGAAAAAGGTTTGGAAACCGAAAAAGAGAAATAGAAGGATGGTTCTGGGTGTTGATGTTGGCCTGGAAGAAACTTGTCGACTAGCCCTTTGTAGACTGGTAAGCAGACTTTCTTATCCCTATCTTGTAGAGACTTTCTTATCCCTATCTTGCAGAAACAAAAATGGATGACTGGTTTAAGCAGAAGTGGGCTCCACTCCTTGGATATGTTCCTAAAATCTTCAACCTAACAAAGGGGTGGTGAGGTTTGTTGGTTAAAACTCATGAGGATGCTGACCTATTATTAAACAAAATCTGGATCAACGGGGGTTCCAGTTTCATGATAAAAAGATGGAGAGTGGTCTTCGACCCAAAAATGAAATACTTTTAGTTTAGACACTTGTGGGTCCTCCTTCCGGGTTTACCATTGCATCTGTGGAATGAGGGGGCCTTGAGAGAAATTGGAAATTCTCTAGGGATGTTCATCTGGTTAGACCCATCAACTTTGACTGGTTCGGCCATAAAGATGTGTAAGATTTTGGTTGGTATTGACCTACACGAAGTCCTCTCAGAAGCGATTGACATAGAGTGAAGGGGTCGACTTATTAGTGAGAGACTGGATTATGTAGGTATACCATTCCATTGCACTTGGTGCAGGGAAACGAGACACCTACGAAGAGATTGCATAGGTAAACAAGCCATGGAAAAAGATGAAGAAGAGACCCTTCGAGAGGACCCACCATAATACTTCTCAGGAGATGATGCTATAGAAAGAGGTCCATTCTACTATGAATCACAATCCTCTGAAGAGAAGGATTTCTTGATAGGTATGCTTAAATCCATCTGCCCACTTTTTTTTAACTCTTTATCTTTTTGGAAACGTGAGGCTCTTGAATCCTCTATTTAGCTAATAAATGTTATCTCTTCATAACTTTATAAGTCACTTAAAGACTTAATACATTCAATTACCCCTGGGGTGAAGGTTGTAAGCTTGGGTTCCAAGGATAGTGGGATTGAGTTAGGAATCGAAGTGCAAAATTGCCAGCCGGGTAATTCTTCTGAAGCACAACCGATTCCAAAGCCTGTTATAAACCATTTCTCTCCTAGTCTATGGCCTAATGAATTTGAAAATCATAACCTAGACGCAGATGTTCCCAAGTTTAGAGAAGCTGAGGAAAGCGATTCTACACTTTTAGAAGTTCTGGATTCTTTGATACCTTTCATAAAAGAAAATACTTCAACCATTAAACTACCAACCTATCTGGGGAAGGCCATTCTAAAGGAGCCCGTTGAGATGGAAGCTTCTACTTCAAAGGTTGAGAATCCAAAGGCAGAAAAAGAATATGCCTGGTCGTGAGGTTTAGGTATTGAAACTTCCCCAATAAAAACTCGCAGTTCAAGGAAAAAACATGCTATAACTCAGTCTGAAAACACTCCCTCCACTGATTGTGGGGCTCTTAGAGCATGTAAAGCCCTAGTGAGGACTAAATAATGATTTTAATGTCTCTCAATATCAGAGGGGTTGGAGGTGCCCTCAAATAAGCCTCGGTTCGAAGACTTCTTGATACAAATCACCCTGATTTAGTTTTTTTTCAAGAGACTATGGTAGAAGCTTCAAAAGCCAGGGATTTTATGACATGTTTAAGACCCTCTTGGGTATCTTGTGCAGTAAACTCGGTGGGAAACTCAGGGGGTCTCTTAGCCTCTTGGGACCTTTCATCTTATGATTTTACTCCTTTCCTTACAATTGGTGGTCTGTTGTTAACAGGTAAAAGTCTAAGAAATGACAGGTTTCTAGCTATTCTTAATATGTATGCACCATGTTCGGACCGACTTCAATTCTAGAAATCTATTGAAGATAGTGGTATCTTGGCTATAAAGAACCTAATTATTGCTAGAGATTTTAATATGGTTCTTTACCCGAACGAGGTTTGGGGAGCTACTTTCGGGTCAAGAACATAATAATTCTATTATAGAGATATGTTCGCATCTAATAGATTGAGAGACATTAAGCTAGTAAAACTCTGTCCTACGTGGAGAAATGGTCGCAGTGGGTTAGACGCCATTTCAAAAAGATTGGATAGAGTGTTTGCTGCGAAAGATCTTCTTTCTGAAGTTGGTCATTTTAGATCGTGGGTAGAGCTACCATATATATCGAACCATGCTTCGGTCTTCCTTCAATTGGAATTACCTCCCTATTATAAAACTTTTCCTTTTAAGCTGAATGAACAGTGGCTAAATGACCAGGACTTCGTGGAATTGGTCAGAAAAATCTGGAATGATCCCTTATTTATGAATGAAACTAGAAAACAATGCCGGATTGTTTGGAAGCTCAAAGTGATAAAGAAAAAAGAAAAAGTTCAAAGAAAAAGTGGCAAAAAAAAATAAAAAATTGAAATTTCTGGAGAAAAATATAAAAGTTTTGACAGTTCGTTGATCATTTGATCCATCCAACCTGATGCTAGAATCTTCCCTACGTCATTTAGAATCAGAAATAAATTCTATCCTGAAAGGTATTGAAGAACAATGGAGGATTCAAAGTCGAGAGATCTCATTGGCTAGTGGAGACAACAACACAATTTTTTTTCATAAATGTGCCACTCATAACAGGGCTTGAAAACATATTTGGGAAATCCAAGTTTCTTCCAGAGGCAATATTAATGAACAATCAGCCCTAAAGGACATAGCTGGAAATTATTTCAAAACCTTCTACAAGGAGCAGGAAATTACAAATACTAGTGAACAACTAAAAATTGTGGATCTCTTCCCCCGATTGATCAGTGATGAGGAATCAGACATGATATTTAATCTAGTAACATTAGAGGAGTTAAAGTTTGTACTGTTTCACTTTAAAAGAGATAAGAGCCCTGGGCTGGATGGTTGACTGGTTGATTTTTTTACTTCCTTTTTCGAACTTGTAGGGGCTGACCTACTTGAAATGGTGGAAGAATCTAGAAACTTAGGATCTATTCCTGGTAGCTTAAATTCGAATTTCTTAACTTTGATTCCAAAATCCAACAAGATGAGTACCTTTGAGGATTTTCGTCCGATATCCCTGTGTAATCTTTGCTACAAGGTTATTTCAAAAGTCATTGCAAATCGCATTAAACCTTTCCTCTCCAGATCCCTCTCAGAGGAGCAGTTTGGTTTCTTAAAAGGAAGGAGAATTCAGGACATGATTGGCTCGGCTCATGAAAGCATTCACAACATAAAGAAGAAAAAATTGAAGTCACTTCTCCTTAAATTGGACCTAAAAAGGCTTATGATTGTCTTGATTGGGTTATGCTCAGACTATTGCTACTTAAAGGAGGGCTTGGCATACCAATGACAAATTGGATTATGTCATGTGTCACATCCGCCACCTTTGTTGTCCTAATAAACGGTGAAGCCACATAGTTCTTCAAAAGTGGAAGGGGGTTACGCCAAGGCTGTCTGTTGTCTCCCTTACTCTTTATTATTGTGATGGAGGGACTTAGTCTATTATTAAAGGAGAGTATCAGACAAAAGAAATTGACAGGTATAAAAATTACTAACCTTCTTAATATTTTACATCTCTTGTTTGTAGATGATGTGATCATAATGTTAAAGGCTTGTCAAATTGAATGGAAAGAAATATACACTATAATCTCTATGCTTTGCAAAGCATTGGGACTGACTGTGAATCAGTCAAAGATAGTGATACACTATGAAGGGCTCACAAAAGATGAACTGGAAGCTTTCAAATCCTTTCTCCCTTAAAACTTCAATGATCTAAAATTTGGCTTCAAATACCTAGGTTATCATCTCAAGACAGGGGTTTAGAAGGCATCCGACTGGGATTGGCTGGTAACAAAAATACCAAAAAAATAAGCTTATGGTGCTATAGATGGTTATCGATTGGTGGTAGATATATTCTTGTCAAATCTGTATTGGAGGGACAAGTTGTCTATTGGATGTCACTAGAGTATATCCCTTGATCGGTGCTCTCAAAAATCAAGAGTTTGATGTTCCATTTCCTTTGGAGTGGGCTTTTGGCTATGAAACATTACCACCTGTGCAACTGGGAACTGATATCTAGACCAAAGAGAAATGGAGGCTGGGGGATTCACAACCTTACACATTTCAATCGGGCATTGTTGACGAACACTATGTGGAAGGTTTTAATGCAGGGAGGCATATGGCATAGAGTGGTGAAAAAAATACATTTCAAACTGTTCAATTATTAGTTGGTTCAGATTGGAAAATCAAAAGAAAAAAGCGGTATCTAGGATATCGTCGAGTTTAATTTGTACAATTCATCTCATCACTCACTGGATAGCTTGGCAACCAGGTTCTAGACATTTGATAAACATAGGGAGAGACTACATCCTAGGCTTAAAAGAAAACTCCATTTTGAGTCCAGAGATATGGTCAACTCTTTTCAAAATGAATATTACAGCCCTGTCTCAAGTTTCGGAAGGTAAAAATTCGTTAACAAAGCTAGAGCAATGGCGAAGCAGCAGCAATTTGGGACTCAATGGAACACAGGCGTTAGAGTGGGATCTATTTACTAAAGATCTAAAAGCGGTTGGAATAGCCTTGAAAAACTGTTAAGATGTTATAGTTTGGACTAGTGGTGATTCCTCTGGAAACATCACAATAAAAAACCTTTATGATGCAATTATATCCACTAAACAATTTCCGAGTTTTTCGGGATGGAAATCAAAAATCTGGAAATGGAAACTTCAGTTGAAACTAAAGATCTTCATGTGGCTGGCGACTAGCAATAAAATTCTGATCTGGGCAGTATTGAAAAAGAAAGGATGGGAGGGCCCTGGCATTTGTTCGCTCTGTAATCAGAATGATGAAGACATAGATCATTTATTCGTAAATTGCACATTTACGAAGGAAGTCTGGCACATGATCCAGATTAGTCAAAAACTCAAAGCAAACTGGAGTGGGAATACCCTTGAAGAAAGTATGGATGCATGGATAAAAAATTAAACTGTTCCCAACAACTTGGCTATCTTTACTCGCTGGTATGTTTGGATTGAAAGAAATAAAACTATTTTTGAGGAACATTCTCCATCTAGAAACACTGTTGTATATAAGACGCTCAGATCGCCCATATACAATCCAGATTCAAATAGAACTCAGGCTCTTAAGCAAATACCGATTACTTTCTTGGAGGAAGATACAATTGTTTTTTTTTATGGAGCTGCGACTATAGGGGGCTTTTGTTGCGGTGCAGGGGGTACCATAATCTATAAAGATAGAACAGAATTCATATGGATGATAAATTGTGGAGGAGGCACAAATACACAAGCCAAGTTGTTAGGTTCTTGGTCAACTCTCACTCTTGCCAAGTATCTAAATATAAGAAACCTACATCTTATGGGAGATTCCAAAGTAGTCATAGAATGGTTAAAACAAGAAGGTAGGCTAAACTCGGTGATGATTGAAGGATGGAAAAATAGAATTTTGGAATTGGTGGCATCATTTTAGACTATCAATTACTCTCACATCTTCAAAGAATTCAACTCGATAGCGGATTCTCTTTCCAAGGAAGCTCTCCAAGAACCCCCATGCAGATTAACCTTTTATAGATGGTCGGATGGGATGAAGAACCATACATCATTTATGGACCTCTTTTAAATTTCTCCAACCTTCTTTTGATTTGCTCGTGATCAACTGCAGAGTATAGAAGTCAAGATTAGTTTTGATATAATACTCAAGTGATAGTATATAAAGTCAATCTGACTCTGTTTTTCCAATATCTACAGTCTAGAAGAACATAAATTACTTTTATGTAAAATGGAATGAAGGGTCCATAGTTTTTTATTGTGTCTATCAGTGATCATAGAATAGTATTGTAAAAACGCGGGATTATGCAGTCATATTGCTGGTTTAACTTGTTTTGAAGAAGTGTAAAAGAAATTATATCCATTAATATAATATCGAGTGAATTTTCTTTCAGGGAAAATATAACAAACTCAATTGTCAAATCAAGTTGGGTATAAACACAAATCTCATGATGTAGATATCATGTCGTATATATCAATCTAATCTGTGTAAATTTTTAGTTGTTGCATATGGAGATTCTGTCATGTTGTAAATAACTTATATACCCTTATATACCAAGTGGGTATTCTATACCATTGGTGGCAGAGTCGATGCTACTTCGATCTCTTAATCGAACATGTTTATTGGTTAGGAAATTAAGGATGTGACTCCTTGGTTCAAGGGTGCAAAGAAACTTTAAGTATTGTTCATATATCCTTCCATCCTTTACTCCATAGTGGTTGGTTATAATAAGCTTGAAAAATTTTGAATTCTTCATTAATTAATATGATAATAATTACAAATTTTATATAATATAGGAGATCCAATTTTCGTTAAAATAGGTGTTGTCAAAATCATTACCTCTATTATATACTTATTAACAATTGTGTCTTTTCTTATATAGTTGTCATGGATATAATTGATCTATGAGTTGTTTCTTATGTAGTAGCCATGGATGCAATTAGAAGATGATTTGTTGTTCAATTGAGCTACTTTCCAAAAAATTCCTAACAACATCTCTCCTATAATGATGTAAAGTAGTCGCTGTCAAAATCATTACCTCTATTATATACTTATTAACTATTGTGTCTTTTCTTATGCAAGTGCCATGGATACAATTGCTCTATGAGTTGTTTCTTATGCACTAACCATGAATACAATTGAGCAATGATTAGTTGTTCAACTAAGCTACTTTCCAATTTTTTTTCCTATACATCATCTTTCCTATATGAGCTGAGATGTAGAGAGCTTCTTAGCAATAATTTAAATCAATATAAATATTTAATAATATAATAAAAAATATTTTGAAATTTTTATTATAAAAAAAATTAAAATATTATTTATAATTTTTTTAATGATATTTTAAAATTTAAAATTTTATTATTATAATTATGTACTAACTATAATATTAGTTATATATCTCGAATAATAATTACAATAGCGTGGTCTATCCACAAGCAATGAGGGCTTGTATTAAGGTGAAGACCCGGGTTAAAAACTTTACTTAGATGTCGCTGTAAATATTCCTTGTAAATATAAAAAGCATCTCACGATATAAAAAAAATTAATAACTTAGTTTTAAATAAAAGTAAATAATAACTTAGTTTTAAAATCACTATTCAATTGAAGACAAAGCTATATATAAAAAGAAATAAATGTCCCATCCTTCTACCTCATAAGAAATATAGGTATCCAATTTGTATAGGATGGGTTCCTCGTTTGTTTTGATAGATGAGCTATTGGTTATATCAAGTCATACATCAAATATTAATTAATTTTTTTAAGGTTATGGTTAAGTTAAACATTAAATTGGTTTATGAGATCTTTTTCTAACACATGTTCTTAATTATTAGACACACATCCATTATAATGTTGTGTGATTTTGTTTTTAACAATGTAAACTGTTTTGAAAATATGAAAGGGTGAAAAAAATGCAGTGAACGTAAATTAAATTATTATTCCCATGGTACCGTGACTATATACTACGTTTTGGCCTTAAATTAAGTCGCCTCTTTATTGTTCACCAAAATTAAAAGACAATTTATTTTTGAGATTTTTAGCTGTGACCATCTTAATTTTTTATTGTTCATACAAGCTGAAGTGACAAAATTTCCTTAATTTGACGAAAGAATTAAATGTTAAAAATGTTAGAAAACTCCCGATAACATTTCATATTCATTTTAGAAGTTATGTTTATTTCCTCATTTTATGTATTGATTGGTTGTAATGATATGCTCACTTCATGTGCTGATTGTTGTAATGATTTCTTCGTTTTATGCACTAATCTCTTAAAATTAAACTTAAAATGTGTCCACTTTATGCATTGCTAGGAGTTGGGGGCATATAATGCGTGCTCATTTTTACTTCAACGTTATGCTCATGTTTACTTCAACGTTGCTGTTATCAACGTTTTCATGTGTATTGAGCGAGTTAAGCTTATTTAGCTTTGAACGGTTCACTTTCCCTTGTTTTAATGGAGAGATCCATGCTTATTGGTGTTTCCCTAATCTATAAATGAAATTAGTTTTTGAATCAGTCCAATCTACTATCATATGGAGAAATTATCATCAAAATGCGTTTGGATAGTCTAGGTTAGTTACCACTCCACAACATGTTAAAATGAAAACCACTTCATGTCTTCTTTTCATATTTGTTTTATATGCATTGCTTGTAACCATTTTAATGTTTACTACAAGAAGAAAGTCCTCACATCTCTCTTTATTCGATAATTTCATCGTGTATTATAGGACAAGTGCTAGTTCTTTTGCAAATCGCCAAGAGTCAACAAGGTCAACTTAATTATGGACAAATGATTTAAAAGAGTTGCATGAATTTTGATGAAAGGGGTGAAGCATTAAAAGGTTAAGAAGTGCAAGAAAGAGTAACGATTGGTTATGTAGTATGAGTTACTAATTCAAGGATATTGTGATGAGGATTGCCACAATTGAAGTGAATGAAGGCAACTCCCACCTCTAGTGTAAAGGAAATAAAAACCATTTTAAAAAGAAAGAAAAAAAAAGATAAAAGAAAAGATAATGAAAATTTTTATGATGAAAATCTCCTCAGGACATATCGATTAAGCCTTAGTTTGAAAATCTCTTTGGAGGCACTCCTAGATCTGTAGAATAAAAGAAAGAAAATATTAGAGAAATTTGAAGTAAAAAATGGGCCTCAAAGCCAAAAGTACTATCAAACTACTTTTTTTAATCGTATTTTTGATTTATCTCTTCATAGTTCTACTCAAATTTCAAGTGTTGGCACCAATTGGATGCATAATTAAATTCCGCATCCAAAGAGTACCCATGTTGCATAATTTTGATAGACCCAAAACACGATAAATTGAAAATACATGAAAAATCGTGAAAGAAACACATTTTTTTCATGTATTTCTAGTTTATCTCAATATGGGTTTATAAAAAATATAAAACATAATTATGCATTCAACAAGTTCCTACACTTGAAATTTGAGTAAAGCTATAATGAGATAAGTAAAAAATACAATTAAAAGTGTAATTTTCTTCCTTTCTCTTTTAAAATTCATAGCTCTTATTTTATTATTTTCCTCATGAAGCCCATTTTAGACCTCAAATTTCCCCTAATGAGGATTTTTCACGATGAAAACCGTCCCAAGGAACCATAAAAACATAACATTGCTGAAAACTAGAAATGGCAACCAGCTCTAAGAAAAATCAAGAAAATGAAGAAGAAAAAAATTCATACCCCTCGCCCCCCAACCCCCTTATGATTTCCATGTAGGTTCAAATATAACTCTAGCAAGCTAAAGGAAGTCAATGAAAATTCAAACACTCTTTTCCAAAAGCAATACATCACAAATAAAGTAAAAACCCTATCAAGAGGTATGGTGTTCCATTTTTGTTAAAGTATTCAAATTGTCTCTTTCATGATCTCCATGCTCTGTTTTCTCCATTATAAACTAGGGATATATTGGAGGACTTCATATCATTAGTGGAGAGAGGATCCAAAATGATTATAGAACATAGCACTCTTGTCCTAACATAATAGAGCATTCTCATCCATAGAATAGAGCATTCTTAGCCATAAAATAAACCATTTCCAAGGATATAATTTTAACTCTTGGAAATCATAATCATAATATTGTCATTAACTCATATTGTTTAAAGTTTACATGATAGAAGCAAGCATCAAGAGCTTCTAACCTACCATGGTCATTCACTCCACTTACTAAATGAAAGACAAGCAAGTCAATAAAACCTCTATTATAGAGCCTTGTTATAACATGTTGATTAGGGGATCAAAATTTTCTCAATTTTCAAAGTGCTTGGATTGAGACGAAAACAATGCCATTGCGTCCGTCTCGTTTCCCTGATTCCGGCGGTATATTTATTTTCGCGAATGGAGTCCGTATGGAGGAGATATCGCGATTTGACCGCCAAGTCAAACAGGTAAAAATTTGGGATGCTGACTGTACGGCCACGTGGAGGGCCGTACCATCTTGCTGACGTGGCAGTTTGATGACATGGCGATTGTTGGTTGGATGTTTGTCAGCGAATTGGAGAGTGAAACGTGTCCTTTATGGCCAATAAGATGTGAACGCGTGGCCCAACCATTTGGCGCCACGTGTCACTGTTTCACTGGTTTATATATGAGTGGTTTATTATTGTGTAAAATGAATGGGTCCGCGGGGTTTGACCCCGTGACCTCTCCCATAGCCAAAGTCTTAACACATATGCGCTAGCCAATTAACCCGCCAATGTTCCTTGTTTATTATTCCGACGCATATTCATTTATATTAATACAATGTATTATGTGGAAAGGAGGTCGGGCCGGGGCTAAGCCCCGGCCCGTGGTCATTGAACATTGTAATATGACCATGTATTGAATAGTCGCGCCGGAGTATTTGACTATAGTTCCATTTTATATATATTATAACCGTTATACAACGCGGCTTTGTATTAACACAAAGTTTTATGTGTTAAAACATATGTAATATATGTAACGGTTAATACATTCGCGCGTGGTTTGATAACCCGCGGATATATGTGTTTGACCATAGTACAATGCAGTTGCGCGGGAGTTACAAACAGTTCAACCACTTTTGCGCCCAGCCCGAGGACGCATGGGCATATGACCAAATGCCGAGGCGGTTAGGGGCTGGAGGTGCCCTAACCGTTCTATGGTTTGTACCGGTGCGCGGTTACGTACGGGACTAGGTTATTTACGCTTAAATGAGCATGTGTGCCAGGTTTGGAGGAAAAAATGGTGCAGATTGTAGAACCAGAGACAACAAAGAAGGAGGGGAGACTTCAAGGAGGCTATCTTCTTCATTTTTCGACCGTTTCAGGTGCTGTCAGAGCCTAGACAGGGGTTTTGGCACGCTGCGGAGCCATTGGAGTAGTCATTTTGTTGATTTGAGTACTATAAGACTTGTTTTTAAGCACTTTGAGCAATTTAATATAAAAGATCCATTTGGAGGCTGGACCAGGAGATGTAGCCCGGAGTGGGGTGAACTCCTTTATCAAGTTGCTGTGTTTATGTCTGATGTTCAATGATTTTTTGATGCTGTCTATGTTTATTTCTACATAAGAAATCCTTTATTATGTGTTGCAAATTGATCCGATTGCCTTAAACACATAACATTTTACTTGCAATTTAATTTAATCAAGTTTATCAAGTCTTCGTCAATTTTTTTAGATCACATGCCCATATTCTTCATATACAAGTAGGCCTAAATCTTGATGATAGCATCATATCATCATCATGTGCAAAATCAAAGATTCAAAATAGAGCCTATGGAACTTGAAAAGACAGAGTATGTTATGAGATCATAATCCTATATATAAATCTTCTCAAATTCCTCATTTGATATGTCATAAGCTCTACATTATATCTTGCAACATGCAAATGGTATATTGGAAAAACAATCCATCATAGCATATACCTTGGGACATATTTAGCTCATATATACATAATTGATAGTCATTCAAAATATCCTAAAGATAGTCATTCAACACTAAAGAGGGTACTTGCGAGTCAGAAAAAAAAATGGATGAAAAAATCACTCCTACAAAAATGTATTTGTTTCGAAGACTTGTAGACAAAAGTAGATCAGTGCAAACGAGCAATGACAATTTCAAAGGCCAAGAACTAATACCGAAGATCAACTCAATGAATACATTACAACATCAAGCTATATTACCCTCTAGATTTACTAACTCAAAAAACTAAAGGAGGCAAGACATGCAAGGAAAAAGCCTCATCCCAACACAATCAATATCAACTTGCTATTAATATCATTCTTCTACACATATTTTTTGACATTCATTTCTAGCAACATACATATACACATATGAGGAAACAAAATTATAGATATGAAAGTTTACATGGGATGAAGGCTTCATTAATATTCCATGAGGTTGCACTCATATTCAGACTACAACTTCGTTTCGAGCATACAATGCAAGTCTCGAGTTACTAAAGTCCTGAGCAAGAAATCACATTCTTGTTCTCCTCCAAAGAGTGATTCTCAACAAAGAAAAAAAACATCGTTACTTATCCATGGGTAAGCATGTCTAAACAATGCTCTACATCTAAGGGAAGTAGCAAACAAGGTATTCAAACTCCGAGGCCAATGCAAAAGAAAATAGTCAAATCAAATGCATAGAAATTGAAATCAAACAGAGACACAAATCAAAGCATATTCATTCCATTCCATTCCCTTTTATTTCCATTCCATTCCCTCACCTCTTCATTCCATTCCACAATATCAAGCTAGGGAATCATCAACACTCTACCATCTCATCCGATGGAGTGTCTTTCAAACCTAACATAATTCCTTGTCATCCTTGGTTTGAGCATTTGCACTAATTTACCCATACTTGGAATGGCTCTAGTTTCCTACAACACCTCTTGTATCTCAACATCCATCACTATGATTCTTGGAGTTGTCTACATTGACTACTTATCCATTTTCTTCCTCTTATCCTTAGTTATAATTTGACATACACTTATTATATTTGATTATCCCCCTGAAACTAGATCATATTATGTTCAAATGGTTTTTGACTACCACCATTGTTACCCATCAATTATGATTTTCCCAAGGGAATCCTTGAGGCTCATCCTCATTGGCTATGTTGTCCATAATTATCACAATCCTCCCCCACTATAGTTCGGTACTTGGTTTATCCTTAGTTGATTTCAAGGGACCTCCCATCCTTTTCTTTCTCTTCTTCATTCCTATCGAAGCCAACTCATGATTTCTAGAAATTTCATTCTATATTGGTTCCCATTTCCATCATTCATGCTGAACCCAAGACTAGACATAGAGATACATGATTTCACTTTTCTTCATCCCCCCCCCTCATGTTCAATTTCAAATAACTATCACATTAGCATGGGTCTTACATTGTGATAATTGCAACTTCTAGTTCCCATTGAAGACCCTTAGCCTTGCATGGCTATCAATTCCTTCAAGAGATAACACTTTTAAAAAATTTCCCCACATGTTCGAGGGCCCCCTTTCACATGAAAAATCCTATTCTATTAATAGTGTCCCTCAAGGGCGATGCATGTTTCTACATAATGGATTCTCTAGTTACAATGTTATTCACTATCTTTCAAATGGGTCATAATGTTCAGACATGAACCCCAAACATGCATGTCTTCTATTGTAATGTATTTTAGTAATTTCATGAGCATGGGAATTCCTACCTCATTTGTATAAAGAGCTCTTTTTCATTGGTATGTTGATTATTTTTAGGTGGGATTCATCACTTCTCTGAAAGAAGTCCTTTCTTCTTGGTCAAATATCTCTCTATTTAAGAAATATTTTACAATTTACAAGCATGTGGGACATAACAATGATGTATTTTGTCTACATAGAAGATCCTAACCTCACACATCAGGGGCCAACTGTTATCATGGTAATTTTACTCACAAGAGACATTTAGGTGATTGTCTAAAGACAACATTAGATAACAAGAAAACAACATAATAAGGATACCGCATGGCTAATTTTGATCTAGGTGGACATTGGTGGCCACCCACCTCTTCAACCGAATCAACACAATGATCCATCTTGGTAGTTTTTTAGGTCCTAAACTTGCAGGGCTGATGATGTTTTCCACCATTTGGGGGCCTAGGATGGCCATGGCCTATCCAAGCCTGCCATCAATTGGACTTCTCATTTATATATTTCCAACAAGATACTGTGTTCCCCAACAGGATATTGCATACAAAATTTGTTCTCCCGATAAGTTGACGTATCAACTAGCCACCTTGGGGAATGCAATTGTTTTGGCGCTTCATCTCCTAGAGTTAGGGTTTTGGATATTTAGGTTTTTCCCAGTTAGGGTTTATTATTTATGTGAAAATTCCATTTTTGGCCTCCTATAATGTCTTCTTTCAAATGAGTTTAGCTAACACTTCTCTCTCTTTAGAGATAAGCTACCACCATTCTAGCTAGTTTGTATTTCTTTGCAAATTACAATTTTTTTCTATTTCATTCATTAATAGAATTTGTGTTTCACTGTATTATTATGCTCTCTACAATACTTCTATGTGTGTGTGTGTGTGTGTTTCCATTCATATTCTTGCATTTCATTTCATTGTCAATACAATACAAATAAGTGGTATCAGAGAAATATGATCTTTGTTTTTTCTTAGTGCATGTCCTTGATGAGGTCAGGGTATAGAGAGTTGGTTCTCGAGATAATTTCACTTGGGAAATACTACTCTTTCCGCCCCAAGTGACCTCCCATGGAATAATAAAATAAATATTATGGATTAAGAGATCATTTCAAGTTGTTTCTCAAGGAATCCTATGCATGACAGAAGAATGAGATGATGGACAATTTCACCTAGATCCTTCAATGACTACCAATGGAGGCTAAGGCATATTAAAAAGGAATCCATTTTGGAGGTGTGACACCCTTAAAGGTATAACTTAAATTTTATATTCCATTATTTGAAGGCTAGATAGATGCACATGCTTTAGAGAAATGGTTAAATGTTTTAGAGGGTTATTTCCAGACACTGTCTAGACACTATGGGGGATAAACCAAATGTCCAGACACTGTGGGGGATAAACTGTGGTAGGGGATAAGATTTCCTGTGGGAAATGAACCGGAGAATTGGGAGGATTTGGGGGAATATCCTCGTACAATATACCTATGAACCATGGAGGGGTGGGAAGGGACTCGGGTTCAGGGGAGGTGATGTTTACAGTATCTAGAGAGGGAAAGACCCTTGGTGAGGTGGTCAGATGTGGTTGAATAGGGTTTGAATGAATACCTCCATATGCCACAATCAAAGGACATCAGTATGTGAAATGAGCAAGTGAGTCATAGAGAGTGCAAGGGCATCCCATCCATTCAGAGATTGAGGTAGAGACATAATGAATGTCAGTGACATGGGTACCCGAAAGTGGTGGTGGAGGGGGTTCTTGCTGAAAGGTTTGGCGTACTACTATTAGCCTCTGGCGAAACTGAGGTAGAGTTGGGAAATGATGAGTGTAGTGTGTTAGAAAACAAGACCACGGAGCAATAAAATAAAACAAATGCAGAAACAAAACACAGAAGACACACAATAAAAGAGAGACACAGATTTACGTGGTTCACCCAGTGTGGGCTACGTCCACCAGAGAAATTGCCAGGTCCTTCCTTTATTATTATCCAGCAA
>ML782782.1:426748-447863 GCA_009831015.1 Picea engelmannii
CAATCATGCCTTTGGCTATCATTGAGAACCTCGATCTCAAAAAACCTTCATTTAGGCCCTCAAAATGGCCCCGGAAGTTAAAACCTGCTAAAAATAGTAAATTGCCAAAATTGCCAGAAAACTGTTTTGAGCCAGTCGGAAAAAGTGGGTGGCCACCAATATCCACCTGGATCAGCTAGAATGCTTGTACTCCTGGTGGGGGGTAGAAGAAGGTAATTTGAGTAATGGCTTGAGGAATTGTCTCCCAAACCAGGATTTTCCCCCGGGGGAGGGGGGAATCAGGGATAAGTGGTGTAATAGGGTGCTCAGGGAATCCCTGAGGTAATATTTATTCAACTAGTGGGACGTCGAGGTGTGGAGAGTCCTTAGTGGGAAGAATAGTGTCTCCGGTGTCAGTTCCATTAGAGGATATGACACACACTTGTGCTGAAGGGTGTATAAGAGATGGTGCTCCATGGTATGCCCTGAGAAAGGATGGGTCCTTGAAAATTTTGGGGCCCATTTCAATGAGTGAATAAGCATTGGAACTAGTGCGGATGAGAGGTAAGATGTTATCGATGTTGGTGGAATGGTTAGGCTCATAATGTGTGATTTGGTCAATGGTGATGATTTTCCTGTTGTGGGGGAACATCATCGTTCGAAACATATAAGAGGCCACTTCCTTCATATCGTACATGAAACTACATCCAAACAAGATATTATAATCGAGTGGGGTGTCGATAACCTCAAGGTTGATGAGGATGGTTTTTCCCCCAAGTTCCACAAGGACATTTTGAAAGAGCCCTCCAAGGGAGGATGGTCGACCATCATAGGCTCTCAAGGTGATGGCGGATGGTACTAGCTTAGGGGAGCCAAGTTTCTGCCATACGATTTTGGACATGATGCATGTGGATGCACCTTCATCAATAATACACCGATGAACCACGATGTTTCAAATCTTGACTGGTATCTAGAAAGCTACCAGAGCGGGGAGACGAGGTTCTCGACTATCTAGATCAAATGTGATGAGTCTAGTATCAACTGGGTCGACTACCCCCAAGGTGGAAAGTAAGTATTTTCGTTGAGTTGGATAGGTTTGGAGAACCTCCAATATAGAAATGGTTGCAAGAGACTGCACAAAGTCATCGACTAGATTGTAATTGTGTGCTGCCCTAGCTTGAGGGTTATTGACATTCCGTTTTAATGGAATGCGAGGTATACAAATGGTAGGTTCAATGTTGGGGCATGGAATCATTAATGGTTTTACTAATGTAACTGGAGTCGCTTTCGAAGTGGTGGGAGTAGATTCAGGGAGCGCGCTGTATTGACGACCGCGCATTTGAAAAAGAATTTCTTCTTTGCTAGTGAGGAGGATATTGTGATCCGCTGGATTTCCAGGGTGGAGGGCCCCTAGGTTTTGATACTGTCCCATTTTTGGTGGGTCAGGATGTACCTCATGTTGGGTATTCATCACACCTTGGTGTGGAATAAGGTTTTTCAACACGATAGAGGCTGGTTGTTGAAAATACTGTTGTGGGGCCTGCCGAGGGGCAGGTGACATTGGAAGACGTGGCATGTTTATGGATTATTTGATCTGTTTAAGGTCAGAAATTTGGGGGCAATGGTGAGTATAATGTCCATGCTCACCACAAAAAGAGCAAGGGAATTTCGTCTGGAGGTTGTTGTTGTTGTTCCTCCCTTGGCATTTGTTGTTATTGTCCCCTTGGGGGTTCTAGTTACCCTCATTCTGGTTTCCCCCAGCAGGTTGGTTTTATTGGGGGTTATTTCGACCTGGTCCCGGGTTATTATTGTTTCATTTTTTCCCTTTCTTCTTGGAATTATTCGACTATTGGGTCGGATTTTCCGTATTCAACTGTTCAAAAGTATGATGCTGTTGAATGGGAGAGGGATGAACAAAGTTAACATCGACATGTGGTAGTCCATGTGGAGGAAAAATTGATTATGGAGGACTAGGAAACAGGAAATACAGATTGTTTTGTGGCAACGATCCATAGGGCGCATAGGAAGGTGAAGCACTTTCACTAGTGCCCATGTTATATGCTGAGGTAGAAGGGTAACCAAAACTTGGTTGAGAGGTCGGGCACATCATGGGTGCCGACAAGGGTCCACTCATGGGTGTGGGGGGAGAAATAGGATATGGTTGTTGGTAAGGGGGATGAGGGTAATAAGATGGACCTCCATATGGTTGTGGATATTAGGGTGCACCATACATAGGTGGTGGTTGGATGTCTAAGTTATGGTGTGTCAAGGTACCAATAAACCCATCCACAATGTGAGACATTCCAGGTTTATCTTGGCCAAATGGTACGAGTCTGGGTGCATCATGTAATACTGTGTATAAGTAACCTAATTGAGCATAAATGAGGTTGAACATTTGAGCCTTTTTGATGGCTTCCTCTTAGAATTGGGGGAAGGTGGATGCTACATCTTTGGCAAGTATAGAGACGAGTGATTTTAGAAACCAATCGAGACGTTGTTTCTTGGTGGTTTCTAATTTACATAAACTATGTCACCGAAGCCATTCGTGGATGTGGTCAAAAATATGCATAGCCAAGGTTTGTTTGCACTCAGAGATCAGTTCTAAACCACTGTCATGACGAACTGGTAGTTGGAAAAATGCCAAAAAGGATTTGGCCAAGGATTCAAAAGTCACATGAGACCCTGATTTTTCGTCCACATACCATTTGGCAGATGGACGAGTAAGTGTTATTTGAAATAAACTTAAGTGGATGGAGTCATCCATGATGATTTTTGAAGAGAACCATAAGTGGAAGGCCATAACATGATTGGCGGGATCCTCCCCTAGTTTTCCTTCAAATTTTGGAATATCTGAAGGTAGTTTGGTAGGCATATTGGGCCATGTGGGGTCATGCAAAATAGGATCACTCACGAGTTTAGTCAAATCAGTAATGTTGAGAGATTCCAAGTATGGCATGGTAGGATTTGGTGGAGGATTAGTTCCAACTATGGTGTGAGTAGGTAGTGGACCTGACCCTTAAGAGGGATTTGGTGGGGTTGTACTTCTCCTTTGAGAAGAAGTTTACCCCCCTGCTTCCTTGTGAAGGAGAGCTAGTAGATGGGTGACGTTTGGAATTGGACCCAAGAAAAGTGAAACCAATAAAATTTGATCCCAAAATAGTGGCACTCACAGGGGTGTGAGAGGGTTGAGCCGGTGAGTTGTTAAGACTAGGAAGTCCTCCTAGAATAGGAGGGAGATTCTGCAAGCGTATGGAACAACGAGGATTCTGTGGGTCCCCTATGATGTCCGACTAGCAAAGTGGATGTGTGCCAATGGTGATGAGAGAAGTAAATGTACAAGAGACTTGTATAATTTGGACATTCACAAGATAATATAATTCACAATTGCATGTAATCAAATGAGCATCATACATAAATCAACTGTAAAATAAGCATACATGTGGGTAGGTGGATTTTTTTTGTGTGGGGGAAAAAATAAAACAAATGCTCGTGTCCTAAAATATGTATCGTCCTTCCTCTCAAATATCACTGGACCTTCCAAGAGCACTCAACAGTGGGGTTTGAAGCCACCGAAAGAGGAACTAGTGAAGGAAGAAATAATCAGTTATAATGAGGGGTAGAGGGTGCATATCCTGAAAGAGATGTCGATATTTCCCAATAGCCACACAAAATATGATCAAGGTGCAATTTCAACCCACAATTGCCACCTAGGTAGATGTCCTAAATTTGGAGGTAAAGTGCGACATTTAGATTTCCGGCCTCAGAAATGGGTCATGGGCTGGATCCTTTCCAAGAGTTGGGTGGTTCAAGGGGGGACACAAAGAACAACCAGACCTCGACCTTCAACCCTTCATGGGTATCTCCCCGCCTTATGGTGTAGGAACACTTGACTTGGAGGATTTGAAAGTTCCCTATTTTTCAACTTCTAATGTTTGAAAATGTGAGAACCAGATAACGAGGGGTTATTTGGATTCCTACCTAGACTAAAAAATTTCTTTTGGCATCTCTTGTGGAGGAAAACTTAGTGAGTTTTTAGAAAAAAATTATATGTGGTGGGTTGAGAGATTGGGGGTGTGAACCAATCTCGTTTGAATTAAGTGGGTGTGGATAATTTCTTTAAGAAATAGTGGGACGTTTTAGAATTCCTTTGGAGAAAACCTACTTCAACATCCACAATTCAAGATGAAAATTATGTGAGTGAGGAGTGACTTTGTGTGTGAGCAAGTGAAAGAATGTGCCAAATTTTAATAAGTTAGGTGTGAATTTGCAATATGTGGACTTCCTGTGGTCCTTACAAATATTTGTTACCTAGCTTGCTAAGTGTCATTGGTACAAACTTGCGGAATTTTAAAATCCCTAAAGAACTAGCATGTGGACATATGGGTCCTTACCAATCCTTTAAACTCCCTAATGTTGTTTACACTAAGAAAGCTTGAAAAACTATCCTATATTGCAGGCATGTGGGCATGTATGGGCCCGTTACTTTGATCTTTAAACTCCCCTAGTGATGTAAACTAAGAAATCAATTTCAAGAAACTATCCTAAGTTTGAAACATGTGGGCATGTATGTGCCCTTACAACTTTAAGATTATTTCAAAAAGAAACTAAGAGGACCCCTAGGGGGGCTTTGTCCTCTCTTAAAGATTTTTTGTTTAAGGGAGATGAAATGTCCCTTTAACCACCTTTCTGATTCTCAATATCGCTCTATGGTGCGAGAGAAGAGGCTACTCAATGATCAAAATTGATTTATGGTCCCAATGCAAGTGTTTTTATATGTGATAGAAATAATCTCAACTTAGATTTCAAAAACCAAACAAGCCATCCATGTGGAAACCAAAGAAAAAGAGGAGAATATTTGGTTCTTTTTACCCCCTAAGTGCCTATGTTTAGCTAACCTTTCATATGGCAAAGGAATCTAAGTGGAGCACATTTACAAATTGCATGAAGCAAGAATTTGAAGGCTAGGGGCCTTCAATTTAACACAAACACCCTTACAATTTTGAAACTCTAGAAATGTGTGTGGGTTACAATTCTGATAGAGGCATAGTGGGTGCACAGTGCGTAAAATGCATAGATAATAGAAGCCTTTTGGGTGAACAATGTGCAAAATGCATAGAGAACATAATCCTTTTGGGCGCATAGTGCACGTTTGTGGGCTGGAATACCTGTGCACTTTCTGATACGCGTTGGGGGAATTTTTTTTGAGTGAAATTGTCCTCCTCCAACTCAGAATTTAGCTCTTGACAGGTAAGGCTGGGCCAGTTTTGGTACTTTCAAGACAAATGGATTAAAATTAAGTGCTCTCTAAGCCCAAATAGGGTGGAATTTGATACCTTTCCCCAGTATGGTCGCCAATATGTTGTGCCCGTTTTGTCACTTGGGTGGGAAAAAAAATGGAACTTGCATGCCTAGTTGGGCTTGCTAGACAAGACAAAGGTTAGTGAGTGGATTAAACAAGACAAACACATGAAATAAACAAGTAAACAAACTAAAACAACTAAGGAAATAAAAACTAGGATGCATAAGAAACTTAGAACCATAAACAATCAACCAATGACCAAGATTATGCCACCAATGGATAACTATATTAGTTGGCAAAAAACCGTAGAGAAAAATGAGGACTTATCGGTCCTCTCTTCCTCCTTTGGAGGGCTCTTGAGTTCCCTAATGGAGAGCTCTTCTTACAATGGAAGAAAAATGACAAATGATGAAGAAAATCAATGCCTATTCCCTCAAGAGGTGAGTGAAATGGTCTATTGCAATATTTCTTGAATACTCCAAGGAGAAAAGAGGATTCTCAAGGGATGATTGAGGCAACATAACAATACTATGAAGATATTGGTTTCTTAGTGCACCCATGGCCTCCATTTATAACATTTCTTCAAGGAAAAATTAAACTGGTTCTTAGTGTGAACAAGGGGCCCTTTAGGGCATCATTTGGTCCTTGACCAACCCGCCATTCAGATTTCGCTCAGATTTGGAGGTCAAATCAAGTTGGGAGCTAGTCCATAAGTATTTGGGGGGATAGAAAGAACCATAAATGCACCATTCACAGGAGTGCATAACTTTTCTCGTACACAATCACACATATGGTGCATTGTGCGCTCTATGAGTTTTGTTGGCCCACACACTGTGCGTGTGCTTCCTTTAGTGAGTTTGCGCATGTCAATTTTTTCCCAATTGTACAGTTTTTTCCTTTTGAAATGCATTTTGGTGCTATAGGTGAACTATGTTGGACAACTGAGAGGGGGGGTGAATTAGTTGTTACTGTGCTTAAACAATTATGCCCATTTTAAAACTTTTTACAAAACAGTCAATGACAATCACAATAATGCAAGGAAGTAAGCTATAGAGTATTTAACATAAATCACACACACATGAAATATACAGAGGAAGATATCTCCTGAGGAAACCCATAAAGGGAAAAACCTCTTCTTCTTGATATGATAAGTAATCTTTTATTTTTTGTACATTATCATTCTTATGAGAACCATCTCATTGTGAGGCTACTACGTCTATTTTATAGGCTGCAACTTGCTGAGAGAACCAACTCTCTGGTTTCTCTAGCACCCACTAGAAGGAAGCACTGACTCCCTAGTTTCTCTAGAACCCACTAGAAGGAAGCACCAACTCCCTGAGTATTCCAGCACCAACTGGATGGAAGCACCAAATTCCAGTTACATAGGCACCAACCTTTATAACAGAGAACAATAGTTCTCCCTTACACCACCCTACCACCCTGGTTTTACTGGCTGCAACCAGATGGAAGCTACAACTCCATGTGTTCAAGCACCCACTTAAAACTCTGAGGAGAACTGTCCTCCCTAGCACCTCCCTAGCACCCTGAATATAAAAACTTTGTTCTTGAAACTTATTACAGTGATACAATGTTTTTCAAAAGGCTTACCAGTCTCATCACTATTCTGTTGCACTGCTATGCTCTGCTTGCATCAGTGTCTTCCTGCTCACATCTCCTTGAACTTTCTGTTCTTCTGCTCTGTCTTTGAATGTGCACCTCATCTTTCTCTTCCTCTCTCAGATAAGCATTTATGCTCTATCTCTTTCTTTTGCACTTTTTGCTTTGTTTATTATTTCCATTCAATGCACTACGCCTCTTTTATGCATTTCATCTCTTGCACACAACATGCTTCTACCTGCATGAATAAATATCAACAGAAGAAACCATATCTTCTATTTTTTGTGCATATTTATCATGCCAAGTCCTCTTCCATGGCATACACTGAACTCTTTGTCCTCTCTGGTGATCATCCTGAGTCTGTTCTTCATCAATGGCCATTATCCGGAGATTCTTTAGCTTCTTTGGCAGTTACAGTGTTCGACGCATTTCCATCTGTCAATTGTCTAAATGATGAATCTTCCCTTCACTGGAAGTTACCTCGAGACTCTTCAGCTCCTTTGGAAATCACACTCAAGCTCATTGAATTCTCTGGAAGATACAATCACTCCATTTCTGGTAGTTACAATCAGTCCTTTCTGACAGTTACAGAGAGAACTTTTGCGTGCTCGTTCCTTTGGCGCCTTTTCCCTTCCTGATAAAAACTTCACAGAAAGCGCTAGCTTTTCTTGCTAAGCCCCTTCCTTTCATGTGACCATCGATGGTGACCAAACACCTATTCAAAAGGCACTTCGTGTACTTGGTCTAGCGAGCACTAGCTCCCTATTTCATGATATCACCTTGGGCTATGAACTTCACGTGAGCATGCAATTGTGGGCGCATCCATAGGCAGTTTGAGGGAAACCCTCTTTTCTACCGTCAATTCACTATGAGCCTCCACACGTCCTTTCTCCAAAACCATGGAAGCATCTTGGATAAATACGGATACATATGCCACATGTCCTTGTAGACATGGTGTTGTTGGCAAAAACACCCTACGGACTAGCAAATAGAGTTCAGACTTTGCATGCAGATTTGACCGAATAGAAATTACTTTCTACCTACATCCCTAGATTTAAATTCCCTTTTCTCAGTAAATGCATGGAAATATCCACGTACCTTGTTACGAACATTTGATGTCGATCCTCCGTTGTGCTTGATTACTTGTTTGCAATGCTCCTTCCAAAGATGACCTGCACTCAAGACAAACAACAACTATGCATGCATGCTACTTCTATACTAACGGGTTAGAAATCAAACATAAACTAATCAAACCATAGAAATTTCATGAATTGGGACAGGAAAAGCATTCTCTTTATTACTTAAAATGAGTCAACTTACAAAAGTTGAGACCGACCACCGCTCCTTGAACCTGATCCTGGGCTCCTCTTCTTCTGTCCTTCAACTGCTTTGCTTTAAATCTCCTTTGGCATTAGGAAAGGTTAAAGGGTTGGGACAATGGACTACGTAAATGGGCAGAGTTTCTGTGCTATATTTTTTCCTCTTCCAAATGGTACCCCTACCCCTTCTTTTATAGGCTAGAAGGAGCTATGTTTTTGGATGAACCCTCGGCCATGCATGGCCAGGAGTTTCAGTTAACTCACCCATAGCTTTTTGTTTCGTTGGAAACTTTCCTTTTTTCATGATTTTGTAGGTACACGCGGGCTGTTGTGAGTCAGCCAGCGTGTACAATAATGGGTTAGGGTGCGTGGGCCTTTACACAAGAGGATTTTCAAAGAGTTGTTCAACAGAGTTTTGGCAAAGAAGGGATATGAGTTGGCTTGATACCAGGTAAGCATGTGTGGTGCAATTTAGGGTTATAACAGATGCCCCCTAATGTGTGAGGTCAAAAGAGCATCTGATGGCCGAAATACATTACCAATCTTTACTGATGTGCCGAATGATTGAGCCCAAGGATCAGGAACCAGGAGGTGTCGTCTGCAAAATAACAAATGTCTCACCGAGGCGGGCATACCCATGCTCGGGATAAAATAGAACCATGGCTACCAATCAAATACACTGTAGATCCATGTCAAATAACTATAAAGAGTAGTTGCGAACAAAACACAACGGAGCTACATCTCAAAATCAGAAAGATATACATATAGAGTATCCATCTTCCAGAAGTTGATTCGACCTAATGGCTAGAGATGAGATCTTCAGAGCTCAAGCAACAACTTCAAAATATTCAAAACTCGGGTAGGAGTGTAATATGAGTGTACGACTGCACTACCCAGAGGTCTTCGATGGCTCGTCGTTCATTGATGTGATAATCTTGATGATCAAACTGAAGGCTTCAATGATTTTGAACAAGGACTTGATTGGATGTTCGGGATGGCCGGGTATGCGGACAAGAGAAATTTTGCAGAGGGATCGACTTAGGCTTAGTGACAAACTTCCCTTGGACAATATCATGACACATGATGAGACTCGAGCAACATATATGTTAATCATAAGTCTACGAAGTAGGAGGCAACACAAACTCTCCATATGTTTGGAAGAATAACCAAACTGTGGAGGACACAACTCTATATAGCGAGAAAATCTTCCTAAGGTCGTACTACATCCCATAGTCTGATGATCAAATGGACAGATGTGCTTTATCCAAGGGCGACTCATTATGTTGCCAATAAAGAAATTACTTTTCCCATCCTCTTTTTGGGGTATATTTGATTTTTTTTTTCTTTTCGATAATTTTGGAAAAAGAATACAAGAATATTATGTTACAATGGAGGAACGAGTATTGAAAACATACAAGCTCAAGGCACAAGGACAAGACTGATGTTATGGTAAAATGATACTCGGGAAAAATCCTCCGGTGGCCAAAGGTGTTAAGACGCAGAAGAAAACTGTCACAGGCTTGGTGGATAAGGTATGCAAATGCGGTTGATAAAACACACAATGGTAATGTCCTTCGATGTAAGTTTAACGAGCCCAAAGAAGGTAAGCTCGGTGGTTTTTCATATTTAGAGAGTCTGAAAAAACATAAAAGGAGACTCCATTGGGGTACATTTTTCGAAGATAGTCTAGTCGGTTCAAGAAAGGGATAAACTAGAACCGATTAGACGTCAATTCAAAACCATTTTAACAAGTGTGACAAGGACAAGATCACTCGACTATTTTTTCACTTTTAAGGAGTCTAAAAAAAGATTAACTATGGAATCCGTCAGGAATATTCTTATGGACCAATTTAACGAGTGTGAAAGAATAAGGTCACTCGACGATCTTTTCAATTTTAGGGAGTCTGAAAAGAGCTTAACTATGGACTCCATGGGGGTTTCTTTTTCGTAAGTTTAATCCCTCAGGCCCGAAAAAGGGATAAAATTATACCTGAGAGTACTCTTCTAAAGAACGGAAATTCCATAGAGTATACCTTTGTTCGTATAGTTGACCGTCTGGACCGAAAAAGGGGTAAACTACCGCTGGACATACGTGACTTCAAATTTCAGTTTAACGAGCATGAAAGGCCACAATATCGCTCGACAATTTTTCATTTTTAGAGGGTCTGAAAAGGGCTTAAAAGGAGACCCATTTATTTTTGGGAGTCCTGAGGGTGAGACAAAGAGTGAAGAAGAATCATGCAAATAAGGCTCAAACTCATATTCAGGAAAGACTATAAGGACTCCTGAGCCTACAGTGTTTTAGAGACGGCATGGACACCATAATGCAACCAGGACCTACCTAGGGCATCCATGTTCTAGTAAGCTCTACCGCCAAGTTGCGACACTTCTAAAGTAGATATGATGGTTCTGTGTCACAACCTGATGGGATCGATCCTATAGAAGAGGAAAAAGACAACGAGACGCAAAAGTTGGGGTAATAACCTAACCTATATGCTCAAGTTGATTCTTGGAAATTTTTTTATGGACCGTCAAAATTTTCTCAAAACTCAAAAAAGTGTCCCAATACCCGATCAAATCCCTCCCATATAACTCCTGAATCACTCTAAATGGTTTTTGGTATAAAGAAACTAATAAGGAAGGCCAAAAAAGTGACAAAAAGAGGCCAAAAAGTCTATAAATAGAAGCTAGCAGCTCATTATCACCATTGCTGATTTGGAAATTTACTCTGGAGCCAAAAGACCCCCTTTGCTAAAAACGGTGATTCCAGGAGCTACAGTGGACGAAATGAACTTTCGCTTGGACCAAGTAAGTACAAACTCCCTTATCTAGCTATTCAATTCTTCAATTTTGTCTTTAAGTTCGTTTTTTGGGTGGGCATCGACCTTAAAAAAGTCATCCCTAGGTACACGTGGGCTGTCTCTGGACAGGCCACGTGTACACTCGGGCAAAGTAAAGGCTTCTCGCGTGTACACGCGACTGTCACCTCTACAACTCACGTGGACCCCCCCCTTTGTAGAAAAAAAAATTAAAAGGCAAGTGCTAACCCTCCTGAACCTTGTTGTGTTGGCAAGATGTATGTCCAATGGAGGGAAAGAGAGCATGAAGCAGTCAGTGAGTTGGTTGCGGGAGATCCGAATGTCGTGGTCGTGTTGATGCAATGCAGTTTACTGAAGTTCTTTCTGTGTCCATTTATGCATGCACAACCAAGGATACTGAATGCCTTGATCGACTACTTGCACCATGATGCAGAGGCCTTTATGTTAGAGGGGAAATCACTGGTGCCCACCACCGAGGATATCTATTTTTTGACTGGCCCCTCAAGGAGAGGGGAACCAGTCAACTTCAGGATGTTTCCTGCGGGACCGAGTAAGATATCGGAACTGATAGCTGAGCACTGTGAGGCTAGGACTGATCCTGTGGGCTCCCAGGTACCTATCAGTAAGATCATTAACCGATCGCTGTAGGCGATATTATTACTAATTGGGCGGATTACCGGTTCTGCAGCCTTGCATCAGGCTTCTCGCGCACAGATGAACTGTGTAATCTAGTGCTTGAATGCACAGATTTTTGACTAGAGTACCACATTATTGGAGTGCATGAAGAGGCAATTGACAGATTGCCGACATCGGACACAAAGGAATTTTGGGTTCGGGACGATCTTGTGTTCATTTTTCTTTGAGAGAGTTCCGAGCTTTAGCCATCGAGAAGTAGTACGAGGACATCAGGCCTCATTTCCTGCAGTGTGTAGATGGGCAGTATTACTGCTGCGACAGGGTGGTGGAAGGACCAATGATTCCTTCGATGATGACTTCTTTGCATGGTTGTCATGACAGATCCCTGTGATAGAGAACTACCCATATGCAGGGACAGATTTTTCTAGAGATCCTGAGATACCCGTGCCTCCTGGTGAGGAGCGAGGGGAGATGGGTAAGTCTCCAACTTTGTAGTTTTTTTGTTTGCATATGTAATTTTTATGTCATTGTTGTGATATATATCATTTTTTTTTTATGTTAGTGTATTTGACGGGTAAATGTTTGTTGCATGCAGATGTGGGACCCGTGCGACCTGCCGATTATTCATAGAACAAGCATCGTCCTCGGCCAGAAGCCGCAGCTACTGCCACCGGAGGAGCAACAGTAGCAGGGAACCTCCCACCCAGGGAGGCTGAGAGAGTCCTTAGACGAGTTGAGCGAAAATTCACTGCACTCACTCGCATAGTCCCGATGGCAGAGATAGAGGACCTGCTGCCATCCAAGCAGCCTCATGTCATGGGGTCACCTCAGACGTGGGTCCGATTGTTTAGGCATTTAGCCCATGCTGTGGACTATTATAATAGGGCCCATAGGCCCTGAACCTATTTAGACTTATTACGTGCCACGAGCACTTACTTGTATATATTTTTTGAGGGCATAAGCCCTGTGACTCGTTATTAGTCCTATTTTTTAGGTGCTTGCGTCCATCTATGTACTCTGGTTGTTTTATGATGTTATATATGGTTTTTTGATCTTTTGTGTCTTATGGATTGCGTGTGCAAAAATGTATTTACATGCTTATGTCAACGTTCTTTCATATGTGTGCAAGATGCCAATCTAAAATTTGATTAGATAGAGTATCTGTAATTTGGTTTAATCTCCTAGGAACATGAAAATATGTAATATAATCAAAGTTTCGTTCTAAGAGACGTACCCTAAGGAATCGTCGGTGTAAAGTTGGATCATGAACCCGGTATACTCTGTTTATCTGTGACACAACTAGTTGAGCGTTGAGATAGACCCGGAGATGAGAGATGACAAATGACAAGGCATCACGAAACAACTCAATAATTTCACTATACTCGACAACATTATTTGTGGTGTCACCTAAGCATATACCTCCGGAAGATAACAACTAGCCCTGAGGTGTAAAGATTACCCAAGATGCGGAGGCAAGCCTTCACGTGTGCCGACTAGCACCGTCTATATACCCAACAAACACCTCAGAATCACTTGACATCTACCATATTGACGAAAGATAACATCAATGACATGTCCATAACACTTAAAAGAAACTAAAAAGTAATAGTACAAAGACTATACATATGTTACAAAAAGTTACCCACAGTGACCTGTCTATGAGTAATACTTCTTGAGGTAGAGCCCATTTCTAGGCTCCGCCAAAGTATTCCCTTCAAAATCAACCAAACGATAAGCGCCCTTTTTTAATACCTCTTTTATGATGAAGGGTCTGAACCACATGGGTTTAAACTTTCCTGCCCCTAGGGGGTCCTTATCTTGGTCATAGACCAGGACAAGGTCACCCTTAGAGAAAATCCGAGGACGAATGGACCTATCATATTGACACTTGACCTTATGTTTGTGAGCCTCATTTTCCAGGGCCACATCGCGACGCTTCTCAAGGTGTACTAACCATTCTTCAAGCGGAGAAGTGTATGGCAATAATTGTACTGCCAATTTTAGAGATGGGATCTAACATTCGATGGGAAAGACTGCCTCCAGCCTGTAAACGAGTTGAAAAGGTGAGAAACCAGTTGCAGTCTTAACAGATGTTCGGTAAGCCCATAATTTCGAGTATAACATCAAATGCCAATTTGACTTGGCTGAGTTGATAGTTCATTGTAGATTATTCTTAAGAGTTTTGTTTACAGCTTCCACCTACCCATTGGCTTGGGGGAAGTAAGGTGATGAATGCTCTTGCCGTAACCCAAGATTTGATGTTAATTTGGTCATCATTTGGTTTTGAAAGTGACTGCCATGGTCAGTGACAATCTCTCTCGGGACGCCGAACCTTGCTATGATATGGTTGAATAAGAAGAGAGCTGTAGTCTCTCCATCATCTTTAAACGTTGGCATAGCTTCGACCCACTTAGTGAAGTAGTCGACAGCTATGATGATATAGCGGTGCCCCCTTGCTGACGGGGGTTTGCAAGTAGTGTAATCAATCCCCCACTTAGTGAAGGGACCAACTGTGATGATAGGAAACATAGGAGCAGGATGTGCCCTCATCTTTCGAGAGAAGATTTGGCATGGATGGCACTTCTTGACTGATTCGATACAATCTTTGATAAGTGTCGGCCAAAAGTAACCTGCTCATAGAATCTTTTGGGCTGTTGCCAACCTAGATAAATGACCGCCACAAGCTCCAGTATGGAAATCGTTGAGCACGATGATGGCCTCCTCATGTGTGAGACATCGACGTAAGATGCAGTCTACACCTCTCCAATACAACGTATCATCGAGTATGAGATAATTCTTAGCCTGATGGTGTATCCACCGACGCTCATCACGAGAAGCAGAGGTGGGGCACTTCAAAGTCTGGAGATAGATAAGTATATCTCCATACCAGGGATATAAAGATGTAATAAAAAACATATCTCCCCGGATAGGCGATTCCTCAGGCACAACGTCACCTAACTCAACCGGAAGTTCCGAAATAAGCTCTGCGAAGACCAATGAATTTTTGGACTTTGCTGAAATGAAGTCTAAGTCAAATTCTTGGAGGATGATTATCCATCTACTAATTTTTCCGCCTATAACTTGTGGTGTCAACATGTACTGGAATGGATTCACGATAGCAATGATGATGGTCTTGCGAAACAAAACATCGTGACAGAACCGTTGAACAACATGAACTGCTGCAAACGCAAGTTTTTCGATATGAGAATAATTGAGTTTCGGTCCTACGAGGCCTCGGCTCAGGTAATAGATCACGGATTATGAGAACGAATCATCTTCCTAAACTAAAACCATGCCAATGGTTGACTCTGCGGCAACCAGATATAATAAGATATCTTTGTTATAGTTAGGTGGTCGTAGCAGAGGTGCGGTTGTGAGGGAATGTTTTAATGTGTCGAAAGAGTGTTGAGTGGCTTCTTCCCAGAAAAAAGGAACATCTTTCTTTAGTAAACGCATAAATCCCTTGGTGATTTCGGCATAGTTGGCGATGAAGCGTCATAAGAAGTTCACCTTGCCTTGTAGACTCTAAAGTTGTAGGATTGTGTGGGGGGGGGGGAACTGGATTATTGTCTCTAGCTTAAGAGGATCGACCATGATTCCTGTTGTTGATACGATGAAACCTAACGAATGTCCTGACGTTACGCAGAAGCTTCACTTGTTTGGATTCAAGCAAATATTAAAGTAGCGACAACGTTCGAAGATTAGTCTAAGGTGTATGGGATGATCCGTTCTCTTGCGAAAGCGTGATGCTAAATCATCTAGATAGGCCTCGACTATATGCTTGAGGTCATGAAAAGAAAAAGACATGGCCCGCTGGAATGTGGCTCCAGCATTTTTAAGGCCAAAAGGCATCTTACAATATGCGAATGTACCCCACGGAAAAATGAATGTCGTTTTATGATGGTCTTCAGGTTTGATTTGGATTTGATTATATCCCAAAAAACCATCCATGAAAGAAAAGGCTTCAAAACCAACACATTCATCAATGATCTGGTCAATGAATGGTGTTGGAAAATTATCTTTGGGACATGCCTTGTTTAAATCACGGAAATCAGTACATACACGAATCGTGCCTTGTTTTTTATTGGCCAGCACAGGATTTGACACCCATTGAGTCAAATGGATAGGATAAATAAAACCCGCCTTTAGCAATTTCTCAACCTCAATCTTGATGGCTGCTACTTTCTTGGGATTAACTAGACGAAGTTTTTGTTGAACAGGCTTGGCATCAGGATACGTTGTGATTTCATGTTCAACTATTTTCGGATCGATACCTAGCATTTCCTCATAAGACCAGGCAAAAACGTCGCGAAATTCTTTGAAAAGATCCATGTAAATTTGAATCTCTTCAAGGGAGCAATCTGCTCCGAAGAAGACATTCTCCACGACGCCAGGGTTTCAGGAGATGTTGATGGGTATAGTTTCAGCGATAGTCACCATATTGCCCTCAGCATAAATTTCCTATGTAGCTAAGAGATTAATAGGACACGACTGATCTCCCGTTATGGTAATGGTGAATTCTCTTGCTTTGATTCGGCTTAACTCTGGGAGAAAATATGATCTGTGATGAATATCTTCCCAAGGTTTGTCCGGACTATTCATTGCTTCGATTACTGCTTCATCAGAAGGAAAGACTAAGTCTAATGAATCGACGTTAGCAAGAGAACCCTAAGCCCAAATAGGCTCTAGAAGTGGATCTAACTCTTATGTAGGAGTCAGATCAGGGTTAGATGAACCTTGCTGGACTAAAGAGTATGCTACCTCAATGACAGACAAGGGCATGGACATGCCTGGGTGCCCTGTCTCATCCATTATGGCTGATGGGGAAGGAAGAATCCAAGGATCCTCAAAGTAAGTCGTGCGAAACGACGAAACTTGAAAAATATCAACATTATGGTGATTAGATATAAATTTGATATCGTCGTGAGGAGGTGGGTAATCGAAGGTACCCATCAAGGATGGGCACAAACCAACTCCTACGTTAACGACACCTGGTTGAGGATTATCAATCATCGGGACCGTGGATGCCCCCAAAGCTGGGTCAAGTATGGAGAAAGACAATTGATCGATGGTCACTATCCAACCCTCGTGTGGAAACAACAAGACTCAGAAAACTGTAGCAACCACATATTGCATAGCATAAGTCCAACTCCATCCTAACAAGAGGTTATAGTCAAGGGGAGCATCGACTACCTCTACTTTGACACACACGGTTTTCCCTCCTAACTGCATAGGGAAAGAAGGAACGATACCTTGTGGTAAGAATGAACGACCATAGAAAGTAGTGAGGAGAGTAGGTGATGGAGACAAAACGGGCTGGCCAATGGCCTTCCAGCATGCTAACGACATAACGCATGTTGAGGCACCCTCGTCGACCACCATGCAAAAGATATTCCGAGTAAAAGTTTTCGTGGGATGAGACACTACTATCTGAAACGCTACGTGGTAAGGCAAACGAGGTTTTAAGTTGGTTGTATCTAACATGATGGTGCCCGGATTACAAGTCTCAGTAGAGCCCAAAGAAGTTAACAAGGCTTTCCTCTGAGCAGGGCAGCTTTGGAGGACCTCCAAAGCAGACAACGCACAAGAGGTTTGTGATAAATCTTCCACCACAGAGTAATTCTGGGCAGCCCTTGCATTTGGGTTGTGAGAAGCCTTTTTAAATGCACCCTTTGGAATGCATGTCATTGTTTCTCCCAACATCTTCTCAATATGTAGAGGAAGAGATGGGATATCAACTTCTTTACCCTTCTCATAAGCGTTGGGTTTACTATAATCGTGTGCTCTAGTTGATATGAAAGCATCACCCCTAACCATATATACGTTCGCGGATGAGGGATTGTTTGGAGGCGGGCAGGTTTCTTGGCTGCCCCCCTCTGTGCTTGTAGAGGCTTGAGTTAGATTTTTCCCATGTTGAAAGAGATTAGTCAACACTGCTTGTTGTTGCTGTGTGACAAACTTTTGGGCCTCTGCAAGTCGAGGACAAATATGGGTCAGGTGGTCTTCCGCGCACAAGTTGCATGGATACCTCGCCTTCCATTTTTCCGTGTTGTCCTCGTCACCATTATCAGTGGGTTTTTTATCCCCCTTACCCTTCTTTCGTTGTTTTTTCTTCCCTTCAGGCTGCTAGGTGGCCTTTGGGTTAGTCGACTGCACGATGTGTACTTTCGAAATTTGCGTAGGGGGAGTAGCCAAAGTAGTAGTTTGGCTGGCCGCTGTGTGTTGTATGGATAACTGTTGCAACTTCTTTGTCAATTGTTCAGCGGGCTTGGTTTGTGCTGAACCAACAATACCATCTGCATGTGGTCCAACTCGATGTCTAGTTTTATCTAGTATCAAATGTGGCGCATCTGGCAAGATGTTGTATAATAAACCAGACTAATAATAGATGAGCTCAAACTGTTGAGCCCTCATGATGGCATCTTCTTCAGAGAAAACTCCGGATGTTGCGATGTCTTTGGATAACTGTGGGACCAAAGACTTAAGGAACCACTCTAGCAGGAATGCTGGTGGGAATGGTACCTTGATTAAACTCTTCCGGTGTCTCCACTCTCGGATATGATCAAAGATATGGTTCGCTGTTGTTTGTTCAAAATTGGCGAGCAACTCTGTGCCAATGTCGTATCTCACAGGTTATTGGAAATGGTTAAGGAAGGTCATCGCCAGTTCACCAAAAGAAGAGTATCTTGAGCGATCAAGCTCGATGTACCATTTTGCAACACTCCCAATGAGAGTACGTTGAAACAATCACAACTATACAAAGTAATCTTTCAATGAGTTAGATGAGCACCAAAGATGAAAGGTAGTCACATGATCACCTGGATCTTCATTAGGCTTCGCCTCGAACTTTGGAATGTCCGAAGGCAACTTCGTCGGCATAGGAGGCCAACGTGGATCGTGACAAATAGGATCGTTCAACAACCTTGTCAAATCTAGCAAGTGTAAAGTCGCCAGGAATGGTAGTTTGGGTTGCGGCTGATAACCTGGGAAAAAGGGTCCTGGAGTTTGACTGGCACTAGGTTACCAGGAAAAGTTTGGTTGCTGGCCCGGATTCTGGTAGAAACCATGGCCCTGACCAGCGTAAGGATTTTTCATCTGTGGAGAAATCATCGACTAATTTCCCAAAAAGGACATAGAGTGTTGGGCATGCATTGTATTCGAAGGGCTTTGGGAAGGATTACCCCATGCCGGTCCCATGGGGAGAGGCATAGTAGTCTGTCCAGGGTTCCATTGACTATGGAAAGAATTACCCTAGAAGGACATTCTGGAGGAGGGAACGGATCCTTGTCCTGAATTCCAAGGTCCTGCTATGTGTGCCCCCTGTGCAGGAATAGTACCCTGCGCAGGAGTAGATTGTCCAAAAATGGGGTTGCCCTCAGTCGGGAAAGCGGCTAACGAGAATGTGTTGTTACCAAATGTTCTGTTCCAAGAAAATGGTGTCTAACCTACCGGCATACTGTGCGAAGGTGGTCCCTGACTCCCCGCTCCAAATAAACTATTATGTGTAGGTTGCCCAACGGATTGTTGATGCGACCCACCGAGCGAAGGGGATGAAGGAGGGATATGACCTCTTGCGTAAGGTTAAGCATTAAAAGGGACATGAGTGCCCCCAAAGTGACCTTACAGAGGAGCACTAGAGGTCCCTACCCCCAGACCCAAAGTCTGTAAAGTGGAGTAGGTTAATACATGACTTGTACCCGAACTAGGCATACCGTATGAGAACAGAGGGCCTGTCGCACTAGGTGTGAAGGGGGTTGTGGCCACCGCCATAGACGAGTTCAGTCCACTGTGTGACATAGTTGCAGATGAGACCATGGTGGCTTAGACTAACGATGGTAGGTTAGGAGATGACTCTCCTATGGTGACAACCGTGATGGGAATTGAAAAATTCCCAGAAGAAGTAATAGCATTTGTTTCCATTGCTGTGTGAGGCACTATCTGGCATTCGTGAAATTGGATTGGTACAATAAACGGTGCCAAGATATTAGTGGTTGGGGTTTCAACCGAGCTAAGAGCAGTTGCTTCAAGGTTCAAAACGGTTGATTCCTCTGGGGGTTGTTCAGGCACAATGGTTTGTAACCCGGTCGCTTCAAAAGACCCTTGTTGGTCTAGCTTCTGCCTTAATGGTGGCGGGGGTGGCTCCAGTGTAACCGACAACAGGCCAAGAAGCCTTCGTGACCGGTGGATCTCGGGATCCTCCACTGTGTGAGAAGATCCAAGACACTCTAAGGTAGTCTAAACGTTCAAAAGTAACACACACTAAAAAGAAGCCCCTAAGAGATAAGACAAGCAATCACTAAACTATTTGGAAGAACAATTACAACAACCAAAACTAGAGCAACTTACCGGTGCAAGTGCAACTCGAACATGGAAGCACCCTCTAGGTATACTCTGCAAAGAGTGGCCCGATGTCTGTCCTCGGAACCGCGGTATACCGTCGCAGTCACCTGTGTATGTCCCTAAAAAGATTGGCAACTAGGTTTCCAGCACACGAACAATCACCAGGCAGGTATAGTCGAAAGTTGGGTAGACCACAATGAGCAGGGTATTGAGCCCGAAAACTCTCAAGGGTATCGAGAGAAAATGATCTGGAAGACAACTGAGGACCTCGAACGGATTCAAGACCCACGAAGCCTCGTGGAAAATGCAAACGACGGAATCCCAAAACAAGCCCTCTATATGTGTTCTCCACTACGATTGGTCTGACTTTGGAGGGGTTATCTCTGCTACCTTTCCGCACGCGACCTCATGTTTATCCCCTGTGTTAGAGGGGGATCCGGGATAACTTCCACAAAACTAGACTTAGACACTCCCTATCTTAGACTCCAATGTTTGGTTTTGAATGGCCTTGAAGAGTTTCCTCTCCAACCTAATCCAATGCCCTAGTCCTGAACTAGTTTGTGAACCCTACAAACATAAAAGTCTAGTAGATTTTAAAATTAGCGTTGCCTTTATGGCTTTGTATTACATCAACGGGTATGAGGGTGAAACTGATGATGTGTAAAAGACGAAATCAAAAAATAAATAAAAAATCTGGAAACAAAACTTTTACTGAATGCAAAATTTCAACAACTTTTCACAAAGAAAGATTTTTAGTTTTTCTAAGATTTTGGACAGCAAACTCCAAGGAATTTCACTCGACCACGAGCTACTTATGATCTAAGTGAAATGCAAAAACTTACGAAATAAAAGACTTTTCCCTAGCTAATGATGCAGAAACACCCTCTTCAACCAAAGAAGAAAATGAAAAGAGATTTTATTTATTTATTTAAGTGCTAGTAAAGCAAGAAAGGGAAAATACTGACAAGCAAAATGTTACAGGTATGAACTAACTGAGAGGGGGGGGGGTGAATCAGTTAGTGTAGATTATTAATCATTTCTCTTCTTTTCTAACTTTGAATCATTAATCTTAGTGGCAGTGAGTCTTTACTGTGAAATCCAGAGTT
>ML782782.1:461953-480768 GCA_009831015.1 Picea engelmannii
ATTGCCTTATAAAAGTATATTGTAATTTCATTGTAAATCTGGACCGTTCATTATAAGGTCGCAGATCTAACGGTAGAGATTATGTTAGGGTTTTTTACCCTAGAAGGCAACCCTCTTTTATGAGGGAAATGTATTGTGGCTATTCACGAGGGTGAATATTGTATTCTGAGAGAGGAGACTATGAGAGAAAGAAGAGGAAGTTACAACGGGTTTTGTTGTAGGTTGTATCCCTTCATTTGCTGGATAATAATAAAGGAAGGACCTGGCAATTTCTCTGGTGGACGTAGCCCACACTGGGTGAACCACGTAAATCTATGTCTCTCTTGTATTGTGTGTCTTCTGTGTTTTTGTTTCTGCATTTGTTTTATTTTATTGCTCCGCGGTCCTGTTTTTCTAACATAAATGCATGGAATGATCCACCTACCTTGTTACTAGCATTTGATGTCGATCCTCCGTTGTGCTTGATTACTTGTTCGTAATGCTCCTTCCAAATATGACCTGCACTCAAGACAAACAACAACTATGCATGCATGCTACTTCTATACTAACGGGTTAGAAATCAAACATAAACTAATCAAACCATAGAAAGTTCATGAATTGGGACGGGAAAATCATTCTCTTTATTACTTAAAATGTGTCAACTTACAAAAGTTGAGACCAGCCACTGCTCCTTGAACCTGATCCTGGGCTCCTCTTCTTCTGTCCTTCAACTGCTTTACTTTAAATCTCCTTTAGCATTAGGAAAGGCTAAAGGGTTGGGACAATGGAATACATAAATGTGCAGAGTTTCTTTGCTATATTTTTTCCTCTTCCAAATGGTACCCCTACCCCTTCTTTTATAGGCTAGAAGGAGCTAGGTTTTTGGACGAGCCCTCGTCCATGCATGTCCATGAGTTTCAGTTAACTCACCCATAGCTTTTTGTTCCGTTGACAACTTTCCTTTTTTCATGCTTTTGTAGGTACACACGGGCTGTTGTGAGTCAGCCAGCGTGTACACACGTGCAGTAATGGGTTAGGGTGCGTGGGCCTTTACACAAGAGGATTTTCAAAGAGTTGTTTAGTAGAGTTTTGGCAAAGAAGGGATATGAGTTGGCCTGATACCAGGTAAGCATGTGTGGTGCAATTTAGGGTTATAACACATGGTCTACTGTGTGTCCTTGCTGACAGGGTCTGTTGACCAACAACCCTGATCCAATGTTCATCGTATGTCCTCCAAATCTAATGGTCCTTATTCATTTCGGATTTTTGGGTTTCAGGTATTTCAAATCTTAAACTTTCCGAAGCGTAACCTCCTCACATCTTTATATCTGAAGTGAATGTCGTTCGTTGATCATGATCCTAGATCAATGGCTCAATCTTTCTATGATGCAACTCTTCTAACTTATCCTATCCTTCCACTTAGAATGATCCAATGACTTACGAAAATTCACATTTCAGGAATTTCAACTCTCAAGATTTCCAAAGTTTAACCTCCTCTCATATTTAGATCCGAAGTAAATCCCGTTCGTTGACTGGTATATTATATCAACGATTCAATCTTTATGCGATGCAACTCTTTTAGCTTATCCTTTCCTTCAACTTCAAATTGATTTGACGATTTTCGTTTACTTCATCTCTCCGACTCTCCAGATTTCAGGTTTTTCAAGTCTCAAACTGAAAAAAAATCCTCGAAGTGATTTTCTCCGGAGTTGAGGATCATGTGCCACCTGTCAGTCTTGACGATGGGTGGTCCCTGCTTACTTCGAGACTATGGGACTTTGATAAGTCCTCTCTCCTATGATCATCCAAGGGCTTAAACTTCGTGAATTTATTTCTGGATCCAACAACTATTGATCCTCGGTGCTCAGATCCAACAGATCAGATCTGTACTTCTCCTCTGTACTTCCTCTGGTCACTGGGTGCTGATCTAACGGTCATCGGGTATTTGAGATTGGTGATCCAACGACCAATGTCATTCTTCCTCCTAAGCTTTCTGATCTCTTTGACTTAGAAGTTTTTCTAAGTGTTCAAATGTCTCAACCTTTGCTCCTCTTGAGAGTCCTTCTCTTGGACCTCGGGTGCACTTCTAGAAAGCGCAAAGCACTATCTCTTATGAGCTTTGATCTTTGCATATTGTTCGCTCCTCCTCCTAAGCTTATGCTTTCCCTATTTTCCATCATTGTTTCTTTCCTCATTGCTTCTTTTCTTGCCTGTAAACATACCATCGTCATTGTTGTTCTTGCCATCAATGACAAGCACACTCTGCCTATAAACATGCCAACAATACCCCACTTTGGCATTGATGGAAACCCTGAAGGACTGCACTGTTCTACTTAGACCTCCAACTGTAGCATCCAGACCACATATTTTCTCCCCCTTTGACATCAATGTCAAAGAAAACATGCTCCCCATGAGTTGTTGCAGTACTTTTTGGAGGTATTAGATATTCAACCAACACAAACTCCCCATGACAGGATGGACTCTCTTAGGTGAGAGAAGAGATTCCACCCAACTTTTGACAGAGATATTCATATGGTGTCTTGGCTAGGGGTTTAGTAAAGATGTCTGCAATTTGTTCTGTGGTTGGAATGTAATGAACTTGAATAATCTTATTGGTGACCTTCTCTCTCAGAAAATGGTATTTTATGGGGATGTTCTTGGTCTTGAAATGAAATACTGGATTCTTGGACCTGTTCATCTTCATCTTCAGTTGTGTCCTTTGTAGTATACTCAATATTTCTCATCTCTCTTACCGAGACTCCTTCATCAAACTTTTCTTGTCATAACTGAATGACTCCCCCTTTGTTTCTAAATGTTATATCTTTTTGACAAGGTATCTCCTCTTGTTATCTCTATAGGATGTCATGTATATCATTTTGTACATCAGAATGTTGCTGTTGCAGATGCCATTGTCCTACTGGAACACTGCGCAATTGTAGCTCATATTTTTCAAACAACCCTTGGATCTGCCCATTGATCTTCATCGATCTCTAACCATATGTATCCGTCTTTATCCAATATGCTTCTTTACTGTACATTTCTCTAAAATGCTTGTGACTACAATTATTTTTGCAACAATTAACTTCACTCATGTTCACTTGTTTAGTCTTTTCTATCCACATCTGTGAATGTCCTGATTTCTTGAACTTTGTTTTATGATATTCTATTACAACAACTTCATTTTTATTCTATGATGCCTACAATCCAAGGATTTTTTGACCATATTCATCAAAAGGAAAAATAATAACCGTTACAAACACTCTCATACCTCCTTTGATTCATCCATGAAGGTGTCTCTCTTCTAAACTTACTTTGAGGTGTATGAGTAGCTTCTGGGTGCCTTTCTTGATCCGATATTCTAAATATTGTAGTATTTCTTTCATTCTTTGAACATGAAGAACCTAATTCATACCTTCTTTCCCTTTTTACAAATTAAGGACCTATGCCACACTTGTCTTCACCCTTTACAAATGAAGGACTTGCATCAGGTTTCTTAGGAGTACTGATTTCTTCCTTGTTGTATCCAAGACCGGATTTGTCATTTGGTGATCTCTGACTATCCAAGATCTCATCTAGGATCATGGAACTGTTCAAGAACTTGATTTGGTTGTTTTCCTTCTCAACCTTCTTTCTAATATTCACAACTTCTACTTCCAGCTTATGACATTATTCTTCTTCTACTTCTTCCATGGGATAAATGCTAATAGAGAATTATTTTATTGTATCTGAGTCTTCTTATTTTCTTGCAGGGGAGGATTCAATATCAATATAATTATTATCTATCCTTATGCTTTTACTTATACATAGAGACTTGTCCTTGTCTCCAGTCATGTGCCTAGAACATCCACTATCTAAATACCACATTTTTCACTATCTTTATTTTTCCATGTGCTGACATTTCTACCTAAGGGTTTTATCCTTGGATCTGCTTTGTAATTATTCAGATGGAAATGTGCATCCTTGTAACTGAAGTTATGACAATTATAAAATTTGATCTCATTGTTCAATAGGTCAAAGTGCTTGGTGTAACGTTGTCTACTCATTGGTTGTTCATTATTTCTTGACCTCCTCAGTTGCATGTCTCTAAACTTAATTTGACAATTTGCAATCTGTGGTTGTTTGTTACTTGGTTGTCTCATTCTTTGTTTTGAAAGATATTTATTCCTTGGGTGTCTTGATTTCTCATGTCTAATTCTTAAGGAAAAATTTACAACTTTGTGGCCAAATTTAGAACAGTAGAAACAATATCCATAGAAAAAATCTCTGTACCTGGAAAATGGCTGTCTTCTTTGAGTAGGTCGATTTATTCAATGTTGACGATTTTCTTGAGCAGAGGATGTATTATTTCTTTGTTCTATAGATTCATTTCTGGCACCTTTTTCTTTAGTCCTCCTTGGCAGCTGATTATCTTCCTTTGTTTTTGCACATTTGATGTTGTCATTGGTTGTAGATTTGAAAAACTTGATGGATTCTTTGTTTCTTGGATGAACACTACTTGATCCCTCTTCATAACCCAAACCAATTTTCAACTTTGGATTCCTTTGCTAATTCCATATGGTGGCGAATCCTTCCAAGACTTTGATACTTGACAGATTTTGGTGATACAAGGTTTGAAACTTCTCCAACTCTTTTCTAGTTTTCACTGCTTCTTCTTCCATAGCTTCACATATTGCTTTCTTCTCTGATAACTTCTATTTCAGAATGTCCTCTATTTTATTTGCCTCTTCTAATTACACTTTTAGCAGGGAAACATCTTCATCAGGTTTTTTACTACCTTTCTCGAACTGTATCAACAATTGTTTTTTCTTTCTCTTCTTAAGTCTGAGTCTATCAATCTCTTCCAAAGCGATGATCAACTCTCCTTCCAAGTCAACCACAACTTCTTCATCATTAGCATCACTTCCTGTGATTTTATTATCATAATCCTCTTTGTCCATAAGCATGAAGTCATTTATCTTATCTTCACAGGAAGAGTTATTATCTATGTCTTCTAAAGAGTCATCATTGTTTACACATAAGATTTTCTTTTTATCAAATATTTTGGATTTGTACTTCTCTTCACCTTCAGAGTTTTGGTCCTTCTTCTTGTGTGGACACTTAGATGAAAAGTGACCTATCTTTCCAAAGTTAAAACATTTGAAGCAAAACTTGCCTTGGTACTTGCCTGATCCTTTCTTTAGTCTTCTCACAAATTTTGCTTCAATTTCATCAGGCTCAAAATCCTCATTCTTATCTTCTTTAAATGATGCTTCTATAGTGGTAGATTTATATTTACTAATCCTCATTTCATAAGCATTTAGAGTTCCTAGGAGTTGATCAATAGACAGAGTCTTAAGATCATTCAGGTCTTCTATTGTAAAATCTTTTGGATTGAATCTATCAGGCAGAGATCTTAAGATCTTATGAACTAATAATACGTCTTCAATATTCTCACCAAGACCTTTCATGGCATTCACAAGCTCCTGATCTCTTAATAAAAATTTATTAATTGTCTCATCATCATTCATCTTTAGTTGTTCAAACTATAATCTGTAGGTTTGAAGCTTGGCATCCTTTACCTTCTCATTACCTTCATAACTGCTAATGAGTTTGTCCCACATTGCTTTGGCAGATTCTAAGTCCATAACTTTTACAAATTCTGCTTCTGCAAGCCCGCTCAGAATAGCATTCATAGACTTAGCATTGAAGCTAAATTCTAGATTGTCATCCTTATTAGCTAGTACAACTGGCTTTACATAACCAGTCTCTACCACATCCCAGACATCTACACCTAAAGCCATTATGTAGGTTCTCATCCTAACCTTCTAGAAGCCAAAGTTTGTTCCATTGAATAGGGGGCCTTATTGGTTGAAGTTCCTTCATGAATTTTCATGTTTAATCTTATTGATATAACTTTAAATAAGAGGAACTGACTTTGATATGGATTGTTGGACAATTGAGTGGAAGGGGGGGGTGAATGAGTTGTTACTGTACTTAACAATTATGCCCATTTTAAAAATCTTTATAGAACAATCAATGCCAATTAGAAAAATGCAAGGAAGTAATCTATAGAGTATTTAACATCAATCACACACACATGAAATATACAGAGGCAGATATTTCCTAAGGAAACTCGTAAAGGGAAAAACCTCTTCTTCTTGATATGATAAGCAATCTATTATTTTCTGTACAATATCATTCTTATGAGCACCGACTCATTGTGAGGCTACCACCTCTATTTTATAAGATACAACTTGATGAGAGCACCAACTCTCTGATTTCTCTAGCACCCACTAGAAGGAAGCACCAAATCCATGGTTTCTCTAGCACCCACTAGAAGGAAGCACCAACTCCCTGAGTATTCCAGCACCAACTGGATGGAAGCACCAACTTCCAGTTACACAAGCACCAACCTATATAATAGAGAACAATAGTTCTCCCTTGCACCACCGTGCCACCCTGGTTTTTCTGGCTACAACCATATGGAAGATACAAATCCCTATGTTCAAGAAACTACTTGAAAATCTAAGGACAATTGTCCTCCCTAGCACCTCCCTACCACCCTGAATATAAAAATATTGTTCTTGAAACTTGTTACAGTGATACAATGTTTGTCAAAAGGATTTCTAGCCTCATCACTGTTCTGTTGCACTGCTCTGCTCTGCCTGCATCATTGTCTTCCTTCTTGCATCTTCTTGAGTTATTTGTTCTTCTTCTCTGTCTCTGAATTCACACCTCAACTTTCTCTTCCTCTCTCAGATGAGAATTTATGCTCTATCTCTTTCTTATGTGCTTTATGCTATGTGTATTATTTCCATTCAATGCGCTATGCCTCTTCTGTATGTTTCATCTCTTGCACACAACATGCTTATACCCGCATGAATAACTCTCAACATAAGCAACCCTCTCTTCTCTGTTCTATGCGTATTTATCATAGCAAGTCCTATGCCACGGAATACACTCAACTCTTCATCCTCTATGGCGATCATCCTGAGTCTATTCTTCATCAGTGGTCGTTATCCGAAGATTCTTCGACTTCTTTGGCAGTTACAGTCTTCGACGCATTTCCATCTATCAATTATCTAAATGATGAATCTTCACTTCACTAGTAGTTACCTCGAGACTCTTCAGCTCCTCTAGTGATCACACTCAAGGTCGTCGAATTCTTTGGCAGATATAATCACTCTGTTTCTGGAAGTTACAATCAGTCCTTTCCAACAGTTACAGAGAGAAATTTTGCATGCTTGTTCCTTTTTCCCCTTTTCCCTTCCTGAGAAAAAATTCTCAGAAGGCACTAGTTTTTCTTGCTAAGCCCCTTCCTTTCACGTGACCATCGGTGGTGACCAAACGCCTATTCAAAAGGTGCTTCACGTAGTTGGTCTAGCGAGCACTAGATCCCTATTTCATGATATGACCTCGGACTATGAACTTCAAGTGACCATGTGATTGCAGGCGCATACATAAGCAGTTTGAGGGAAACCCGATTTTTGCCCGACAATTCAATACGAGCCTCCACACATCCTTTCTCCAAAACCATGGTTTCGATTGCGGCCTGCCTACGAAAAATTAAGAAACGATCATGTTCTAGCCCCGCACTGCCACGGGATTGTCGATCTCACGATCTTGACGGTGCTCCTTGATTAACGAATCTGATATGTTGACTTATCTTGCGTTCTTTCCTCCTTCCATGGACGATCCTTAGTCTCAACAACCAAGTGACATGTGGCCCTCCAAACCAACAGACGAGATCAATTTCACCTTTCGAGCTTCGAGAGTCTCAATTCTCAAACTCTACTTGCTCCTGGAGCATTTCACCCGGAGTCCACGATCTAACAACGTGTGGTATTTGAATCAATGGTCACAATCCCTTCAGGTATTTGGGGTTCGGAAATCTCAACTTTCCAACCTTTCAACCTTTCTTTTCTTTTTCCTGGAGCTGACAATCCACCAACGCGTATCCCTTTCGGATCAATGGTCATGATCCTTTCGTGTCTTCAGACTTCGGAGATTTCAACTTACGCTATTCTTCCACTGGAGTAGATCAACAGATGAGAATTCTCCCAAAGTGAACTTTCAGATCGGACATCTCATGTCCACTTCGAGACTTCGACATTCGAGACTTCAAAGATTTTTTCATTTTCTAGTGGTAAAGCTCCCAAAGTAAAACTCCCAGAGTGACATCACTTACTTACGTCACTTGATGGCATGTCACGAGCCTAGTAGTTGCCATGTGTCACTCAGATTTATGATTTGAACATACTTGAAATGCCGAATCAACTCTTCACTTTTCATTGTCTGATTGCACAACGTGTGCTTGCTGACATGGTATGCCACATGTCCTTGTAGACATGGTTTACTGTGTGTCCTTGCTGACATGGTCTACCACATGTCATTGTAGACATGCTCTGATGTGTGTCCTTGCTGATGTGGTTTGCTAACCAACAATTCTGATCCAACAGTCATCGTATGTCCTCCAAATTCGATGGTCCTTATTCATTTCGGATTTCTGGGTTTCGGGTATTTCAAATCTCAAACTTTCTGGAGTGTAACCTAATCGCATATTTATATCCGAAGTGAATGTCATTTGTTGATAATGATCCTAGATCGATGGCTCGATCTGTCTGCAATGCAGCTCTTCTAGCTTATCCTGTTCTTCCACTTAAAATGATCCAACGAATGACATAAATTCGCATTCCGGGAATTTCAACTCTCAAGGTTTCTCAATTCAATTCAACTCAGATCTAAAGATGCGTGCAATGTTGTGGAAGAAATTTTAGTGATAACAACTACTCTATTCAAAATTTTGCTGACATCGAAAAGATCACCTTTATGCTCCTTAAAGCTCTTTCCCATGTCAAATATTGGTGGTAAAGTTACTAGGGGATATAGAATGGAGATGGGTATACAACATTTAGGATAGAACCCACTTCGGTGACATTTTTTGATGCCCTCAAGGATGAATTATACCCTATTGGAAGCTATGATGACCAATATGTGAGATGAACAACTCTACGCCAGGAGAGAGACTAGATGCTTCTAGAGTATACCAATATCATCCACACCTTGCACTCAAAGATGAGTATCAGGTAAAATGAGTTGAACCTGGTTTTGAAGTACCACATTGAAATACATAGATACATCCAAAGATATATGGATTTATTGTACATCTCCTCGCTAGGAGTCGCTTATCAATATGTTGTCAAAATTGAGAAGAAATTTAAGAAGATGAATAAGCAAGAGTTTGGGTATGAAAATACACCAGAATAGATGGTAAATGTGGCCCTAACTCATGGAACAAAGGATATATAACCAATCCAACCTCAATACATCCAATCCAAGCTGTCGAAAAAGAAGGGTAATGAGAAATCAAAGAAGGACACTTGAAAGTGGTGTGAGCTCCAAAACATCCCGTGGAAAAACATTGATGAATGTTGCTCAAAAAAATCATTGTTGGATAAGATGAAATAAAACTAATTAGTCTCTGGGTTAGACTCTAATTCAGAGTAGGATAAGGGAAAGATGATCATTTATGCAAAACCTAGTTCTACCATTGCAACTGTTAATATCCAACCAGAAGAGTAAGAGGATCTTGAGGTTGGGGAGCACCTCTTACATTCACGGATGTGGGTGAAGGGGAATCCACTACATTTCGTTGTTGACAATGGTAGCCAAAATAAATTTATCTCAATTGATTTCATCAAGATATTGAATTTTTCGAAAACACCACACTCCCAACCATACACCATTGATTAGTTGAGCTAGGGACGAGACCTCAATGCCATCCAACAATGTTTCCTATCCTTCGATATCAAGTCCTTCAAACATGAGGTATTGTGTGATGTTTCCCCACTTGAACTTTGTGATGTTCCTTTAGGAAAACATTATATGTGGAAATGCCATGGATTAACATGGGGTGCATGTGAACCCAACCAATATTCAAGTCATTCATGATCAGATAGCCTCGATGACTCTAACATAGCTTCACATATTCATGGGACTTTCCTTTTACCATAGGTTTAGGTCTGGGTTCTCTCATATCACTTGGCCCTTAAGCCAAGTGACCAAGGGTCAAGCTAAAGCTAATTTTTCCTAGTCCGAGTCACAACAAAAAGCATTCAAAGATCTGAAACACTCTTCTTGGAACTAGTGCTCACTCTACTAAATGTAATAGCCATTTGATATTGAGACAAATTCCTTCAACTATGATATCAACACAATCCTCACTTAGCATGGAAATTTGGTGGCCTATCAGAGAGAGACACTCTCTAATATTGTTCGTATACATCTCATCTATGATAAGGAGATGTACTCCATTGTTTGGGCAAGCCAAAAGTGGAAGCATTATATTTTTGGAAAGGAAATGATCATCCACACTAATCACAAGCCTCTGCAATTTATGAAGACATAAGAAAAGTTACAAAATGACTTCCATTAGAAGTGGTCCACGTACTTGCAATGATTCCACATGAAGGACAACATAAAATATGTTGCATACTACCTCATTTGGCCCCCAGTTGTGGTGATAACCATAGTTCTTAACTCCTATGGTCATGAGACCTTTGTGTGGACCCAATTGTATGACAATGACCCTGACTTGTTTGATACATATCGAACACTAGGCACAAACAAAAAAATTCCATAATTTTATCTCCAAGATGTACTTTTGTGCTATCTAGGGCATATTTGTGTTCCTTCAAGTGAGTGTGAAAAGATAATTTGCGAGGTCCATTACAGTTGGGTGGCAGGGAACTTTAGTTTGGAGAAGACAATAACAATACTTCAAAAGTATTTCTACTAGAAAAAACTTTGAAAGGACATTAGAAGGTGTATTGGATCATGCATTGCATATACAATTGCTAAACCTACCATTAAGAAGAAAGGCATGTACACTCCTATACCTACCCCAGACAAGTCACAAGCATTAGTATCCATTGATTATATGTTATTTTTTCCCTCTACCAATCATGATAACATTTGTTTCTTTATGGTTGTTGATTAGTCCTCTAACATGACCATTTTGGCACCATGTCAGAAGAGTATCACAATTGAAGACACTAATCTCTTCTTTGAGCATGTTTGGGTTCATTTTGGGCTACCATGGACCATTTTTTCATATAGGAATAGCAGGTTCCTTAGTACCTTCTGTTATAGATTATGGTTTGTGATGGACACCAAGCTAACCAAATCAAATTCCTTCCCCAAACAGATGGAACAACAAAAGTGGTCAATAGGATGGTTGTGCATATAATGCGCATGTACAATTGTAAGCATCCATGTACATGGGATGAGAGCTTTCCATATGTTCAACACACCTACAACAAATCCCTCCACATATCGATAGGCCAGAACCCTTTATAGGTGTTCTTAAGGTTCCAAACATTGACCCCCCTTGATGTAGCTTTGTCCATTGCATATTCATAGGAAGAATCATCCCATGCTTAGACTGAGGCATACAGAATAGAAAATCTTGTTGAATTTATTGAGCACATCCAACAATAGGTTCATAAAATTGTGCAGAGAGCCAATGCCAAGTATTAGCAATGGCATGGCCAACATTGATTTTCACACAAGTTTTAGGTCGGTGATAATGTGTGGTTGAATTTGTAGAAAGAGTGCATCATAGCCCCCCAAAAGAAGCCTAAACCACTCATATATGGGCCTAACACCATAATGAAGGTTGTGGGTGATAATTATTTTGAATTGAGTATTCTCTATTTCCTTGGCTTGCACCTAGTATTTAATGTGGAGATGCTTCAACCATATTTTTCACCCTTATTGGAAACTTTGGACCCTACAAAACTCAATCTTGAATGCATTGAGTAGGCTACAATGGATTAGATCATGAAAACTAGTATGAAAGGAACCTACAACTCTATCAGGTTGTCAAGGCAGGGCAAATTATTCACCAAGGCAAGTGGCTCACTAGGAGTCAAATTCAACAAAATTTTCCCCATCTAATGAGGGAACTCGACGCAATGGGAACCATTGATTCCTAAGGAGACTGACTAATCCAAATGGATGTTAGTTTCCACCTACCTATTCCAATAAATCAAAACGGTTCTCCCTGATCTAGGTGGACATAGGTGGCCATCCACTTCTTCCACCAACTCAACACAATTCTCCATCTTGGTAGTTTTTTAATCTACAACTTTTTAGGTCCTAAACTTCTGGGGCCATTTTGAGGCCTTAAATGTTATTTTTCGTCCATTCAGGGAGCGAGGGTGACCATGGAATGCCAACAATTGTACCTCTCATTTAGATCTTTCCAATGAGCTAGTGTGTGGCCCAAACAAAAATTGTATGCAAAAGTTTCACCCTTGAGAAGTTGATGTATGAATTATCCACCTCGAGGCCCACAATCCTTTTGGCACTTTATCTCCTAGAGTTAGGGTTTTGGATATTTATAGTTTTTTCCTCTTAGGGTTTAGTAATTTATGTTAAAATTCTATTTTCAACCTCTTGTAATGTCTTCTTTTGAATGAGAGTAGTCGACACCTCTCTCTTTATAGATAAGCTACCACCATTCTAGCTAGTTTGTATTGCTTTGCATTTTACAATCTTTTTCTTTTTAATTTATTAATAGAAATTGGTTTCACTCTATTATCACGCTCTCTACAATATTTTTTTCTGTGAATTTCCATTCTCATCCTTTCCTTTCATTTTTTTTCTCTATACCATTCAGATAAACTTTACATCACGTCAAAATAACATGGAAAAACATTATAAAGTGTGTTTTCATACACTTGTGTGGCCCTCCTTCACTGATACATACATGACATGCATGACATTTACTTCTAAATCCACACAATTCTACTAGCACATGGGAGACTAACTTTTTTGGTGTAGTTAAGGATCAAATCCTATCCCAAGTACCTCTAGGTTGATGTAGAAACAAAATTTGATCTCCATCTCATTCATGAAGAATACTTTGGCCTCCCAAAGTCCCTTTAAAGAATTGGGATCTCCATTTTGAATGAAAATATTCCACATTGGAATTAGTTCTTCATGGAGCTTGGGATTTTCCATGGGGCACATTTGAATAAGAAGAAGAATTGCAAGGTTATGTTGCAAGAATGAGATTCAAGATCACCTATATTTCCCTCTCATCTATATAATTCATCACCCTCGTGCTTGTTTGATTTATTTCCTCAAAGAACAAAGTATTTTTCAATCACCATTGTTAAAGAGGGATTTCAAGAAGCAAAAGGACCCATCTCAGGGAGAGTGTTGGAGCTCATTTGCATCCAACCATTCTTCCCAAGTGTTGTCACTAATATTGATGCCTTTCCATTGGACCAATATATGAGTATTGTTGTTTCCCTCCATCCTTTTGTTTGAATGTCATACTTGTAGTTAGGTTGTCATTTAAATCTTATGCATTCTATTTTTATTCATTTTTATTGCAATAATACTCTTATGGTTGGTGTCACCACTAACCATTGTCTATTTTTTAGCTAATAACCTACCTTAACAAAGGATATTTTTCACACCCATGCAATAAAATCTACCAAACACATGGGATGATAACCTTCCTTATGTTGATCATAGCTACAATAGATACCTTCATAGTTCTATTGGACACAAATGTTTTCAAATTTGATTTGGGTTCCAGCCATTGGCCCCAATTAATGTGGATCTACCCATTGCATCTATAGAAGAATAATCCTCCATGCTTAGACCAAGGCTATTGGAGTAGCCAAAATCATTCAACAGATTTAACACACCCAACAATGAGTTCATGATATTTTGTAGAAATTCAATGCTGAGTACAAGAAATTCCACAATCAACACCAAGTTCCGCTCGAGTTTTAGGTGGAAGATAAGGTATGGTTACATTTGTAGAAAGAGTTGCTAACATGATCCCATTGGAATCTCCAAGCACTCTGATATGGGTATTACACCATGACCAAGTTTGTGGGTGAGAATGCTTTTGAATCAAGTAGTCCCCATTTATTTGTCTTACATCATGTATTTAATGTGGAGCTACTTCGACCATATTTTCTACCTCTCTTGGACACCTAGGAGGTGGTCGAGCACTTGGTCCTGACATAACTCAATATTGAATGCATTAAGTAGGTTATAGTTGGTTGAGACATGGACACAAAGACAAAGGGAAACCACCAATAGAACATTCAAATTTATTGGTGTAATTATCACCAAAAAATTACTCATAGAAATACAGACAATGGATGAATAAATAACAAGCACAGATACAACATACCCCCAACATTTACATAATCAACTCTAGAAAGATGACCAAAACTATACAAAAAACCCATTAAGTTGTGCACACTTTCAACAAAGCCAGCGTGTGCACATATGCGTGGGACAAAAAAACTCCAAACACACACAATGCATGGTCTTCACAATTTTCCATGAAGAAACCCATGTAGATGCAAGAACAATGCATTTATAAATTTGGTCAGGACTTAACCATTTCCAGGGTGATGTAATTCAAGACAATACCCCAAGATCAACCCAAAATCTCTCCTTGGGATGACTGAAAATATGGGATGTACCCCAAAGGATCCTCCCATTCACACTTGAAGCAAGTTATCAAATACCTTGTTATTATTCTATAAATAGAGGGCCATTGTATGAAAAAATAGAAGAAGTTCATTGTAATGTTATGTTGTTCAAATACTCTTGGAAAAACCACTTTCTTCTCTCAAGAATAACTTGGAAAAGTATAGCTAGTGAAATATTTTCTCCTCTTGGAAGGAATTTCCATAGAGTTATTCATCATTGTCAATTTAGGATAGGAGAGTAGAAGCTCTACATTGAGGGATTCAAGAGCCCTCCCTTAGGAGGAATAAGGGATTCATAAATCCCACATTTCTCCTCTTGGTGATGTCAATTTCAAAAGACAATTTTCTATTGGGTAACCACTCTTTGTGTTGAATGTCATGCATCCTTTGTTGATAGTTGTTTAGTTTAGTTTTATTTGTTAATCATTCTCTGTTGTTTTGATATATGCTTCTTTGCTTGTGGGTTCACTAACCTACCAACCATTGTTCTATGTTGTTTAGCTAGTCCAACTAAAAAATGAAGGGTCCTCTTTTTTCTCACCCAAGTGACAAAAGGAACCCAACAATTTGGTGACCATACTAGGGATTTGAGATCAAATACCTCCCCCTTTGGACTCTTAGACCTTCTATTCTCACTTTCTCGTTTTTGCAAGGTCCAAAACCGGCTCAACCTACCCTTTAGACACTGTAATTCAATCCTCTGTTAGAGGATTCAATTTCAAGTTTTTGGCCTGCCATTTTCCTACGTGTGTGTGAGTTTGGGAAAAGCAGTTGTGCGGTTTGCGTAGAAATGAACATATACCTCTCTATAATTTCACGCAGTTTGTGCACTTTGTGCACCTATTTGCACATAAAGCAGTGCAAGCTCTATTTCACCACATTGTAAGGGATTTTGAGGGTGAATTTTTTCGAGTAGCTTAAATTTCTTTTATGCATTTTGTAAAATCCATAACAAGCAGGATTGAGATTCATTCTTGCATAGATAACTTAGTCACACATAGACGTGTAGGGGGATTAAAAGGAACCACATTATCTTTTGATTTCCTTGGTTTCCACATGGATGGCTTAAAGTTTACCATTTGAATTTCATTAAAAAAGATTTCCTTTTACAAAACATCACATTAATTTGGGACTAGAAAGCTGTTTGGAAAACTTGGAGTATGCTCTTTCCTCGCACCCTAGTGTGATCTTGGAAATCAGAAAAAGAGATTGCTTGAAGAAACCTTCATCTCCCTTTAAAATCAACCATCTTTAGGAGAGGCCAATATCTCTTAGCTTGTTTTGAAACATAAAATCATAGATTCGTAAGGGCCCACACATGCCCACATGTGCACAATCTTAGGATAGTTTCAAATTTTTAGATTAAATCACTTAGGAAGTTTAAAGAATTGTAAGGGCCCACACATGCCCACATGTTCACAATATAGGAATAGTTTCAAAATATTTCTTAGATTAAGAAACATTCTAGGGAGATTAAATCTCAAGAGTAAGGACTCACATGTCCACCATGCTAGTTACCTAGGGCTTTGTCAAAATTTTCAAGGATTGTTTGTGAAATATAGTAACTTAGAAGTAAGAAACAACTGTAAAGGACCAAGCGATGTTCACATGCCAAACATTTTCTCACTTAACTTATTAAAATTCATCACCCACCATCACTTCTTGCAAACATCACATATTCAAAAGGATTTTTATTAGATACTTGAAACCGTAGTATGCTCTTCTCCCTGCACTCATAAGTGATCTGGGAGGATCACAAGGGATTCATTTTTTTAGTAAAAATATTTTTGTGCACACCATTTTTAATCAACAAGGTTGACCCATGAATCTAACCTCACATCCCACTCTCACATCTTAAAAGAAACCATAATCGACCTAATTCTAACCTCCATAGGAGGAACACAAAAGAATTTAATAGTCTAAGTTACGATTTTGGGGATAGGAATCCAAATAATTCCCCATCATATTTTTTCATTGAAACTTAGAAAGTTGCGAAATATGATAGAAAAATCCTCCCAATAAAGCATTCCTACACCATAAGGTAGGGAGACACCTGTGAAGGGTCAAAGGCCGAGGTCCAATTGTTTTGTGCATGCCTCCTTGGGTCACCCAACCCTTGGAAAGCATCCTTCCTATGATTGATTTCTGAGGTCAAAAATCTAAATGTCGTGCTTGATCGAGGTGACTTAGTGGCCAAATTATAGGTTGTATCTACCCAAGGTGGTAGTTGTGGGATGCAATCACACCTCAATCAAATTTTGAACAACTGTTGGGAAATATCCCCAATATTTCCGAGATACGCCCCCTTCACCCCTCATTATAACTGTTTGTCCATCCCTTCACCAATATATCCTCAAGTGGGTTCTAACCCCACTATCGAGTGCTTTTTTGGAGGCCTAGTGCTATTTGAGAGGAATGACATTACATCAGACATGACACATGCATTCTTTTTGACATTTCCCCATGCAGAGCAATAAAACAAACATACTACCATTTACATTGTTGTTATATGTGTGATTGTCACCATTGGATTACATGTAGTTTATGAATACATTGTTATGGTAATTTTTAAATCACTTGTTCTATCATTTATTCTCACCATCAACACACATCCAAATATAGTCCATAATCATAGGGGAACCACAACATCCCTGGAATTCTAGGTGCTTGAGAAACCTCCCCCCAATTTTGGGAGGCATCCCCAACTTGGCTGATACATCAACAAAACCATCAAATACACCATTGAGTGCTACAATTCTAGGCTCAACATTGCTTGGATATACCTTTCTTATCACCACTATCCAGAGCACTTCACCTACCATTCCTCCACCACAAGGAGGTGGCACCCAACCTTCATCACAAGGTACAAGCCCCCAACCATCCTCACAAGGAACATCTTCTCAACCACATCATACCATGGCTGGTACTCCACCTTCCATGCCATACTTGGCATCTCTTAATATACCAGAATTGACCAAATTGATGAACGATCCCATATTACATGACCCCACTTGGCCAAATATACCCACCAAGTTTTCTTCTGATATTCCCAAATTCGAAGGTAAACCTGGAGAAAACCCAACTAATCACATCATGTCTTTTCACTTGTGGTGTTATTCCAATAACATTATAGAATAGTTTTTCCGCTTACGACTATTCCAAAGAACACTCATTGGTCCCTCCACCAAATAGTATGTGGATGAAAAAGTAGGGTCCCACTCAACCTTTGAGTCATTGGAAAAGGCCTTTTGATCCTTCTTCCAACTCCCAGTACATCATGAAATCAGCTTGGAAATTCTCTCTGAATTAAAACGAACGTCGTCTATCCATATCACTGAACATATCCATGAATGGTGAAGAAGAAGAAGTATTTGCAAAGAAAATACCACCCCGCAACAATGATGAGACTGGTTCCTCAAATCACTAGTCCCTCTCCTCGCTAAATATGTCACCACTAATTTTCCTCAAACTGAAGACGAGGATATCACTAAGGCCCAATAGTTTGACTTAATTTACTCTCAATAGAGTTATCTTTATACAGTATTACCTAATTCTCCTCCCCTCTACCATTTGGTCAATATAAACCCAAAACATTGCACACTGTCGATGGGTTGATTGGGTCCATGGCCCATACACACCCACATGCTCAATGGGTACCCATGTTTGGGGCCAATCAATACCAACCACCATATGGGAGAAACCCATACTACCCTCACCCACCCCATCAACCACCATTCATGGCACCTCCTCCTCCCATCATGGGACCACCAGTACTAGCACCCCCCACTCACCCAACCCACATACAACATCTAGGCCCTCTACCATCCACATAATATACTTCCAAACCTATGAGAGACACCTCCACTTCATACAACCAGTATGGACCTCCCCAAGGTAACCCCTACTACCCCTTCCTTGGTCCTCCTCGACCCGTTGCCCCATCACATGGAAAATAGCATGCATGAGTAAATTTTATCCAAAACTCTCCTATTCAAAAGATTCAAGATTTTGAACAATTGAATACAACCAATCCCCCTCATAAACCCAATAACAACCAGAAAAAGGGAAAAAATAAAAACCAAGGACAAGGTGGTAACCCCCAACAACCAAATACCCAAGCAGGGGGTAACCAAAATCAGGATAACCAAAACCCCAAAGGGGGTAATAACAATGGAAAACCATGCCAAGGAAGGAATAATAACCTTCGAACCAATTTCCCAAGTGCATTATGTGGTGAATATGGCCATCACACCCATCATTACCCTCAAATAGCCGATTACAAATGAATGAAGGAAGCTATGAATCCTCCACGACCCCCCCACAACGCCC
>ML782782.1:489205-500359 GCA_009831015.1 Picea engelmannii
AAAACCAAACAAAGCAAAGGTGGCTAAAAGCAACTCAAAGAATGTCAAGAAGACTGTAAACAGATCAATATAGGCTCCAAAAGTTCAATCCAGTTGTTCAAAGCAAAACTGGGCATCAAAAAATGACAAGACCCAATCCAAAATTTTTCACAAACAAGTTCGCAGGCTGGTAGTATATTACAGTGCAAGAATCAGGTATTCTCGTAGGCTAGACATTGATAGGGTTTGAGAAGATCGCACTGAACCTAACAATAGGGTGCGAACATCAATGATTCTCGCAGTCCATACAGGTACAGTGAGAGAATGTCTGTAATCAAAGAAAATTTTGAAAAAGGACAGGGAAACTAAGTGAACTTCTAGATCCAGAGAGTCTGGATGGATGTCCCAAAGACTCAGAAACCAGAAAACAAGCAATCAAAGGAAGGGAAACTAGACTAACTAGGAAACAATCCGTTCCCCAGTGGAGTCGCCAATTTTGTTATTGGATAAATCCGTAGGTGTGGACACTAACCGATCTGCCTAGATCCACCTGGATCTAGAACAAAGCAAGACAAAACATGACTCTTTCCCTAGATTTTTAACCATTGAATTAACTAGGAGGCAAGAACAAATAACATACCTTATTATCGCATCCTATGGTCTTTATTGCTCCTGCTTCGCTCCAATGCTCTCGTGCAGTCAAGACCAAGATAACACAAACCAACCAAAGTGAAGAAAGCACAATATATTCAACAGTTAACCTATGTGTATGATCAAGGAATTACACAATAAAGTGAAAATAACTTTATGGGAAAGAATCATATTACTGTATCATATTAAATGTGAAAGAGAGATTACAACCATGGCCTTGATGTCGTAAGGTCCCTTCCAACTGTCCTTCATTCCCCACACACTTCTTGCTCCAAGGATTCTGAAACCATAGATCTGATAACTACTCACAATCTATATTGAGAAACCAAATCTCAAAGTCACTCCAACCAAGTTGATAATTCCAAGCCAATCAAGAACAAGCTCATGAACCAACAAAACTAACTTTCTTCATGAGAACTCCTCTCCTTTTATAATTTGAAGAGGATAAGGTGAGGAGGTTAGGATGATCCCACTAAATCATGAAAGCGAGTAAGATCCAAACCATTCGGATGCCACCTCACCATAGAAGTTTCTCCTTCTAGAAGATTCGAGAAAACGCTCATTTTTCCCATGTGTAGGCATTCTCGTACCCTAGCTATAGAGAAACCTGCGAACATCTCGCACCCTAGCTATAGTGCAACCTGCGAGAATGGGTCATTCTCGCACCCTGCCTATATAGCAACCTGTGAACTTCCTTTTTATAAGGTTTTTACATAGGAAAATGCAACTTCTTTTCTCAGGAAAAGTTCTTCTCTCTTCTCTCTTTAGGAACTCAAGCCACTGACCCCTCTGAAGGCAACAGATAGGTTTACATCATTAACGATCATAGGGATGACGAAAATAATGTGTAACATATCCACACTAGACTACCCATGGGATGCCTTTCACCATCGATCCTTCTTAGCTCAGAATGCCTTTCAACAAAAATCAGATGCCCTAGTCCATGCCATTGAAGCTAAGGATTTCATCTCCCCTAGCCATGTGGATTGGTTCAAAAATCCAATACCCACACTCAATGCTTTTGAAGAAGGGAATGTGACAAACATCTTCCCCAAAATTAAAATAGACTTCTCTTTCAAACCTAATGTCGTGGAAGAAATCACTCTAGGTTCCACATGCTCTCTCAAATAAATCATAACATATAGGGCCCTCTTCTAGGAATTTTGAGACATTTTTGCATGGTCCTACGTAGATATTCCCATATTAGACCCAACCATTATGGAACATCGTATCGACACATGACTCAATATTTCCCCCATTTGACAAAAGGAATGACCACTCCACCCTTCCAAAGCTATGGCTATCAAAGTTGAAATCAATAAGTTGCATGCCACTGGCTTCATCTACCATAACATACACATGATGGGTTTCCAACCCTGTCCCTGTCAATAAAAAAAAAGACACTATTAGGGTGTGAAATGACTTTCATGACCTCAATAAAGCTTGGCTGAAAGACAACTTCCATACCCCATTAATTGACCATTTTATCGATGCTTTTTCCGACCACTCATGGACGGGTTTTCCAGCTATAACAAAATTCAAATTCACCATGTTGACCAATACAAAACAACATTCATAACCCCCTGGGGAACATTTTCATATCATGTAATGCCTTTCAGACTAAAAAACATCGGTGCCACCTTCCAACATGCCATGACATATGTATTTCATGATCTTTCGCACATTATCCTCGCATACTTGGATGACCTCACCGCTCGTTCCAAACAACACTCCCAACACATAGAAGATCTACAGATTATCTTTGAACGCTGCCGATGATACAATATTCATCTCAACCCTCTGAAATATATCTTATGCATCACTGCAGGCCGCCTGTTTGGATTCATCATTTCCTAACAAGGAATTATTGTAGAACCCCTTATGGTCCAAGCCATCAATGATATTCCTCCTCCAAAGAACCTACACCAATTGCAAAGACTCCAAGGCAAAGCCAATTTTTTACTGTGTTTTTTTCTCGACTATGCTATCCACGCCCATGGATTCTTATGCTTACTATGGTGTGATGTCTCATTTCAATGGGACTAAAATTCCCAAGATGCATTTGATTCTCTAAAAGAAGCACTCAACAAAGCACCCTTAATTAGTCCCCTAGACTATGATAAGGATTATACCCTGCACCTGTCCTCCTATGAGTTTTTCAGTTGCATGAGTTATTTTCCTGGTAGGCAATGACCAGCGTGGGCATGTCATCTAATATATCAACAAAAACATCTCAGGGCCCCCTCTCAAATACAATCATGAGGAGAATATTTCCCTCTCCATTTTCCTCATAGTACATAATTTGTATCACTATATCCTACTTTGCACTACAATAGTCATGGACTATCCCAATCCTATGCACTATCTACTTAGTCTCCGCCAAATCAATGGAAAATTCACTTGTTGGATTGTCATTCTCCAAGAATACGATATGGAGTTCATTATTCCCAAAAGAAAAAAATCCCTCATCTTGGTAGAGCTCATAGTTGACTTACCATTCAACTCATCTGACCCCCTGTCAATGAAAACTTCTTGGATGAACATTTATTTTTCATTTCATCTGATGACCCATGGTACAAGGATATTCTTGTCTATCTCTAAACAAAAATGTTCGGCCCTCATCTCTCTAGAGATGGCCACCATCGAATCCATCACCAAGCCTCATGCTACCTCACCATAGGAGATGTTCTCTATTGTAGGGGTGTTAACACCATTCTCCGACGATGTCTCACCATTGAGGAAGAAGAAACAGTCCTCAATGATTCTCACAGTGGTGCATGTGGAGGTTACCTCTCTGGCATGTCCACTGCATAAAAAATAGTTTGGGCCAGTTACTTTTGGCCCACCCTATTTCAAAATTGCATCCATATGGTCAAGTGTTGCGAAAAGTGACAATTATACGCACAAAAATCCCGAGCACCACCTGCTCTTCTCCATCCTGTCATCGCCGCTGACCCCTTTTGTAAATGGGGAATTGATTTCATGAATTGCAACCCCCCTTCCAGAAATGGGCACAAGTATATCGTAGTCATTGTCAACTACTTTACCAGATTGGAAGAAGCCATGCCCACCTTCAATAATACAACAGATATAGCTACTCACGTTTTCTTCAACCACATCATTTCTTGCTTCAGAGTTCCCCTCCAGCTGGTGTCTGACCACAACAAACATTTCAAGAATGAATTTTTCTCTAAGATATCTAACAAACTGGGATTTACTCATGAGTTTGCATCCCCCTACTACCCATAGTCCAATGGGAAAGTCGAATCAGTCAATAAAGTCTTTAAAACAATGATGCATCGAACCATAGATAAGCATAAGACCAACTTAAATCACATGCTTTTCTCATCCTTATGGGCATATCATACAACAATCAAAATTTACACTAGCTTCACGCCTTTCCATCTTGTTCATGGGGTGGAATCCATCCTTCCCATCAAGTGAAAAATACCTACTCTACGCATTGCAATTGAGCTCCTACCTGATACAACTCCCATTTAGAAACTATTTCTTTCTCTCAAATATCTTGATGAGGACTGACGATTCTCTTTACAAAACACTGAAGAAACCAAGAAATGGTCCAAGGCCATCTTCGATCGTCAAGTATCCCTTCAGTCCTTTACAGAAGGAGGCCTCGTACTAGCCTATGATATCACACATGACACCCTCGACCAAGGGAAATTTGAATCTCTTTGGTAGGGACCCTATATCGTTCTTCATTGCCTCACCAAAGGCACCTACATTCTGGATCACCCTGAAGGGGCCACACTCAAGGAATCGGTCAACGAGTTATACCTAAATAAATTCTATGCTTAAGTGTAGCCACTCTACCTTTGATTTTTCTTTCATTTCCCTAATGTTTTTAGTTTTTTTTCACACCATGCCCTATCAGAACATGGTCCTAATCCTTTGTCCTTGTTTTGGAAGATGAATCCTCCATTTTCTTACCACATTGGGTATGATGATGGTGCTAGTTGTTGGAATCATAATATTTCTTTGATAACCTGGGCCATTTACACCCCAAATCATGTGTTACTTCACTCCAGCGGTATATGCCTCAGACCTGCCACCAATAACCAAGATGAATATGCTACTATCATTGGCCTCCTCTTAGAGGCTAGTCACCTCCATATTCTTCACCTAATAATCCTATTAGATTCCTATCTCATCGTCCCACAATTGAACAATGTGTATCACATCCGTGATCCATGCCTATACTGCAAGTACCTACAAGTTAAAATTCTATCATGAAATTTTTAGTCAATCACATTCACTCATATTCCTAGGAACCTAAACCAAATTGCATACCACATGGCTAATCAAATCCTAGATTGGCATTTATCACATTAACATACACCATCCAAATTTCAACATTATTCATCATCAATAAAACAAGGAAGCAATCATCACATCACACATATACAAAAAAACACAAGAAGCATCATCATCAAAATATGTACTCATACAGACACACACACACACAGTTATTTATATATATATCAATGGTGTTACACATGTTTCTCCCAAAAATATACAATCGCCTCAACCCCACGGCTAGGACCAAACAAAATATGTTCCCTCAACATCTTCAAAATGGGAGTTCATAGACTCCTATACATCATATGAAAGTGGGCCAAGCCCATACTAGAGGCGGAACCTATGGAGCCCCTAGCTCTAAAAAATCACCAGCCGGAGGACTCACTAGTGGATCTCTCTCATCCTGAGGATCCCTCCCTCCCCCACCCTGGGGCATCTCTCTCACAGGGATTCAACCAGTCATTGTTGCTCCAACTAACAATTCCTGCCATACAATCAACCTCCAACTATGGTCCACACCTATACACTACTCCAATATATGCTCATCCTAGATGTGAGGCCATATTTCCTCGAGTACTCTGTCCAAGAATTCCTCTAGTCATCTCCTTAGATCCTCAACCTTTTGAACAATTTCTAAAGTATCATCTCCATATGGAGCCTACAAAGGTCCTTCCCCAGGGTCATCATATTGGTGATGACGTCGTCTCACTTTGCCCTCCATATCCCACACCTCCTCATCTGTAGCTCCTACAAACACAACCTCTCGACCGTTGGGCCCCACATCTGCAAAGTCACATAACAGGTTTTATGAGCCTCTATGACCAACAAATATACACATCACTAGAAAATCAAACATGTAAAAAAAAAAAACACACCTCAGTGATCCCACAACTCGCCTGGTGGTAGTCGCATATTTGGGTGATGACGAAATTCAATCCTGGAGTATGGGAACTCATAGATAACCTATGGGGTCTGCCTCCAAACCCCCTCAAGCATGGGTGTGAAATAATTCCCTCCCTCACCACCACCATGGAGGGATAACAATTGTACCCATCTCATCAAATGCGGGTCACGTAGCAGAGGTGGATCTAATATCACCTTCGACCGCAAGATAATCACCCTCTCCAAGAAGAAGGCACACTATACAGACTCAAAAAAGAATACCAACTCATGGAAGTGACACATATATCTAGTTGAACCAACATGGAGGCATGCATAAAATGATCCCATCCATACATATGTCCCTCTATCGCCCTCTCCATAATCGCCAGGTGCACTGCTGAGATACATTGGGTCCCTAGTGACCCAAAACTCCTCACGATCATAACACATAATACTTGAGTCTCTAACGAATTGATCGCAACGATACTGATTGATCCCCCACTCATCACGCCATTCCTTGAACAATTCTATACAGTCATAGCGACCACTATCCCTCCTGGAGGAATCCTTGGCTAGAGCACCAACTCGGTCCCCCATAACGAGATCTTGGTTAGAAAGTAGATATCGACATCCACCATAATGTGGATATCATGAACCTGTACCTCAAAAACTTGTTTCTCTGGTCTCCACATATTAATAATAAACTCCAGGAGTGCCTCCTGGGACTGGATCAATGAACAATCAAAGAACCTCAACAGGCCTTCTTGGGCCAGTTATCACCAAATCTCACGATCATTCCCCATTTCCCTCTGTAGGGAATCCCAGTCTCTCTCTCACCACTAGATTGAGATACTAACTACCTACATCCAATCCACCAAAAGTTGAGTTAGCATTAATATTCTAGTAAAACTTAAAAAAAAAAAACGCCTAGTTTCCCTCTCATGCGACTGTCCCCTCTACATTCACGCACTTTCAGGTGATTGCCACTCCGATAAGCACGTGAGTTCTGTGCATTTTCTCCTGCAACAGTTTCGCACCTAGTGTGTGACTGTTAGCCATACAATCATGCAACAGGTGAACGACAATTTGCTAAAAATTCACACTCATTTGCTCAAATGTTTTTTAGAGAGTCACGTGCATGTTGCACGAATGTCCTCATACCCTCCGCATTGTCATTACCCCCTATCTGCGCTTTCGTGTGTGGGTAATATCACCACAGTTGTGCACATAGTGTAGTGTGCGACTGTAGCAATTACTCCTATGCACAAGTGAATGGAAGCCAACCACTTTCCTATATGGACCCTCCTACCCACTCACAAAAATGAGCACATGGCCCTCCGTACGACCCCCAATCCCACCCAAACTAAACCTAAACTGTGAAGGAGGTTTTGACAACTTACCTGGCTCTCTCACAAACTGAATCCAATTCCTCACACCCTCATACCACTCTAAAATGCACATAAATCATCTCTCATACCTCAACTTGCACAAGTACAAATGAGGCAATATTATGGGCCCCACACCCATATATACACCCCTTTTCCAATATTTAACCCCCCATTCAGAAGTTCAGGAACTCCATTTATCACACTGTTTGAGGCACCACGATCTTGATTTTGTCATCTACACATCAACATCCTATGTTCTCTATTTTACCATACATCCCCGGGTACCCCTTTTGGCACCTTGGAGTCAGTTACGCATGTTCCTTATTCATTAATCATTAAATAACTGTCATATGTTCTTTTTTATCAGATATTTTTCACGTCAGGTATTTGGTTTTTGTATGTACAGGTACTTATTATACACACCAATCATCACTTTAGTCTCGACTACCCTATGGACCCTTTAGGTATATGTTCAAAACTGGCATGCACTCACACTCACTGCATATGCAAATTATACCCCTTGAACATTTACCCTTAGGATCCCCACACTCAGCTTTGCGGTACCATCACCTCTATTGCATTCAGGTACTATCAACCAATAACATTCTCACCTCCATGAGTTGTCCCACATATATTTACCCCTTGGCATATCGACACTCATGCTATTCTATCCATTAGGCTTGGGAGTCCTGGTAGTGTTACACCCCAACATAAGAACCTCATACTTCCTCCTCATTGTCATGCTAACCACCCTATTATGGACGCCCACACCATGTTTTTTTACACTAAATGCACCTCTTCATTCTCATTAACCCTCCATATCATCCAACATCAATTGCCCATCTGCAATATCATCCTCCATTCACCCACTTGGTGCAGAAACCCACCAATGGGGCCCCCACCCTTCATAAGTTACATTCCCCTACTTGCACCCCACGAGGCCAAGACATACTACACTGGGGCACCCATTTCTATACATGTTCTTTCATCCCAATCATTCTTTATTTATTTGGTAATTGTATAAAGTACATTTCAAATTCCAGCAAGTAGAGTATATTTTTTCCATCTCACTTGATGGTGTCTTTTTCCTTGGAAAACAACAACCCATGCTGACCTTGGTTGGGAATTTCCCTTTCAAATTTGTAAAGCTACCCATATAATATCCCAAATACCAACTATCATCGACACACCTGTTCGAAAAATCTGTATTTTGACCTATCATCCACTCCTTTGTTATTTCACCCATTCAACACAGTTACCCCAATATCTGGTTGTCCCCTTGAAACTAGATCGTTTTTACGGTTGCTGCCATCATTCCACTTTCCCCCAACCAAGGGCCATCCTCGAGTTCCATACATCTTGAATGTAGTTCATGTCACAATTTCATCCATCCCTTCCTCCATTCATCCCCAGATACCCGTTGGATCAAATCGATGCTACAAAACCCTTTACTTCTTGCAGTTGTGCCCTTTCCCTGTCAACATCAACAAATGTTTCCAGGAATATGGAAGGATCTTGTCTCGTAGTCCCTTATTACTGAGTAGTCTGGGATGGCACATAAAGAGTCCTCATTTATTTCTAATGTCGTTGATCCCCATGACATTCAATTTCAACAAAGTTTCATGTTAAGGTGGGTCTTACTATGCGATCATTGCAGTTTTCAGTAATTTATGAAGACATCTTAATTTGTTAGTCCATCAATGCCTCCGAGTTATCCATACCTCGATTTAGAGCCAGTTCCATAATCAAAACTGTCATATGCTTATTTGATGCCCCTGAGGGTGCTGTAAACATCTACTTCATCAACAATATTCAGTTTCCATCATTCTAGTTAGTACACAACTTTTCATTTCATTCTTTTGGAGAATAATGGTCTTATTCTGAATCTCCTTTTCCTCCAATGAATCTCTCTCATAGTTCCTCCTAGTACCTATTAAAACTCTTCTATGCTATGGAAATTTCAACGAAAGTAACATTGATGTATTTCGGCTATACATATGCTCCTAACCTCACACATCAGGGGGCATCTCTTATCACCAAAAAAATGTTCATAGCAATATGGAAAATGGATGAAGAAGCAACAAGAATAGATACAACATACTTTCAACATTTATAGAATCAACTCTAGTAAGATGAACAAAACTATACAAAAAACCCATAAAATTTTGCACACTTCCAACAAAGCCAACCCATGCACATCCGCATGAGACAAAAAAACTCCAAACGTGTACAGTGCGTAGTTTGCATGACTTTCCATGAAGAAAGCCGGATAGATGTGTAAACGATGCATTTATAAATTTTGTCAAGCCTCAACCACTTGTAGGGTGATGTAATTCAAGACACGACCCCAAGATCGACCCAAAATCTCACCTTCGGATAATTGAAAAGATGGGATCTACCCCAAAGAGTCCTTCCATTCACACTTGAAGCAAGTTATCAAATACCTTGTTATGATTCTATAAATAGAGGGACATTGTATGCAAAAATAGAAGAAGTTCATTGTAATGTTATGTTGTTCAAATACTCTTGGAGAAACCACTTTGATCTCTCAAGAATAACTTGGAAAAGTATAGCATAGGGAAATATTCTCTCCTCTTGGAAGGATTTTCCATAGAATTCTTCATCAATTTCAATTAGAATAGGAGAGTAGAAGCTCTACTTTGAGGGATTCAAGAGCCCTCCCTTAGGAGAAATATGGGATTCATAAGTCCCACATTTCTCCTCTTGGTGATCTCAATTTCAAAAGACCATTTTCTATTGGGTAACCACTCTTTGTGTTCAATGTCATGCATCCTTTGTTGATAGTTGTTTAGTTTAGTTTTCTTTTTTAATCATTATCTTGTTTTGATATATGCTTCTTTGCTTATGGGTTCACTAATCTTTTAAAAATTGTTCTGTGTTGTTTAGCTAGTCCAACTAAGCAATCAAGGGTCATGGTTTTGCTCACCCAAGTGTCAAAACGAACTCAACAATTAGGTTGTCAAAGTAGGGAAAATCCTTCACCAGGGAAAGCGGCTCATTAAGAGTCAAATTCAACAAAAAATTCCCCATCTCATGAAAGAACTTGATGCAATGGAAACATTGCTTCCTAATGGGAAATGAATGATCTAGGTGGATACTGGTGGCCACCCACATATTCCATTAATTCAAAATGGTTCTACATCTTAATAGTCCTACATGCTACTGTAGTTTTTCAGGTCTTGAACTTCCAACGTGTTTTTTTGGAATTTCCCTTGTGTTTTTGGCAATTGACATAGGCCATGCAATGTAATCGAAGATTGCTTGGTCTATCAAACACATAGAGAATGGATTAATATTTGTAATGGTCAAAGAAACACCCTAAATAGAATTTGTATACAAAAGTTGTGCCCCTAGAACGTTGATACATCAACTAGTCTCCTCATGGCCCACATTAATTTTTCCACATCCTCTGCTAGGGTTAGAGTTTTGGATATTTAGGGTTTTTTTCCTCTTAGGGTTCATGCTTTATGTTAAAAAAACAGTCTTGGTCTCTCATAATGTCTTCTTGCAAATGAGTGTAGCCAACACATTTCTCTTCAGAGATAAGCTACCACCATTCTAGCTAGTTTGTATTACTTCACATTTTATAGTATTTTCACTTTCATTCATCAATATAATTTGATTTCCTTGTATTATTGTGCTCTTTTCAATAGTTTTTAGAATCTCCATTAATTCCGAGTCACGATGTTAGTAAAATCAAATTAAGGAATAAAAAAAAGAGGTATTCCACTAAAATCAAATTAAGGGATAAAAAAAGAGGTAGTCCACTTTGCATGATCTGAAAATAGAAGGCTGACTTGTTATGCTATGCAAGCACCCCTACTTCATTAAAATAAACTTTACAGGACCTTGCTTCATGTGTTAAAAATATGCAATGTAAACTTATGTGTTAAGTTTATTCTTCTTCCTTTAAATG
>ML782782.1:501893-520904 GCA_009831015.1 Picea engelmannii
CCACAATATAATACATCGGTTACAAACCCCGCGCGTATTTTTGTTACAATGGCAAACCATATTAAATTTCCCGCGCATATAAACAATACACGGTTTATAACATATGGTATAAAATATGGTTGTAACGGAACCATAATAATAATAACGCGCCAACAAAACTGTGGTCATATTACATTTGCAACAAAACCATGGGTCGGGGCTTAAGCCCCGGCCCGTGCCCTTTTCAAAATATCACAACACATCAACTTAAATAAATGTGCATTGGAATAGTAAACAAGGAACACGGCTGGGCATGACGGTTACATATCAAAACCATGGGCTAAGTTTAAATTCCCGTGCTCCGGGCCACGGGCATGTGGCATACCACATATAACCAAGGGTTAAAACCCCGCGCCCACAATATAATACATCGGTTACAAACCCCGCGCGTATTTTTGTTACAATGGCAAACCATATTAAATTTCCCGCGCATATAAACAATACACGGTTTATAACATATGGTATAAAATATGGTTGTAACGGAACCATAATAATAATCGCGCGCCAACAAAACTGTGGTCATATTACATTTTCAACAAAACCATGGGTCGAGGCTTAAGCCCCGGCCCGTGCCCTTTTCAAAATATCACAACACACCAACTTAAATAAATGTGCATTGGAATAGTAAACAGGGAACACGGCTGGGCATGACGGTTAGCAGAATTTATTAAGTCGTTTGTTGTGGGGAGGTCCCGGGGTCGAACCCCGTGGCCTCCATTATTTTTACAAAGCAAAATATGAGCCAATCAAATGAGGGACACGTGGCGCCCAAGCATTGGGCTACGTGCCCTCTTCTCATTCGCTTCCAATACGACACATGTCATCATCCCATTGGGCAACCATCATCCAATACGAACACGCCACATCATCAAACTGCCATGTCACCATGATGGTACGACCCCGCCACGTGGCTGTATGGACTGTACGGACAGGTACAGTCAGCATTTTTTTTTACCTGTTTGACTTTCCGAACAAATCACTATATCTTTCACTCCCGACGTCCGTTTGAGACGAAACGAATTGCGTTGGGTTCGTGACAACGAGGGCTACGCTCACGTCCGATTTGAGGCAATTCCGAGAACGTCAATTTTTGGGCTAAAATTTGACCCCTGGTCCAGATTTTGATCATTGCATAATCCTCATCTTGGGATTATAAGCTATTCAAAATTAAAAAAAAAAAAGGACATCTAGAAAACTAAGAAAATAAGGGTTTTACATTTGTAAATTATATTGGGAGGAGGATTCAACAAAATGATTTTGGAAGGTATTCTTTAAGATTTAGTAAAATTGGGGGTATTCTTTAATATTCCATGAATGCACCTCCTATGTCATAGGTTCATGAAGTGACCCTATGTCTCAAAAGTTCTAATAAAAGTAGAAATAAAAGTAGGGTTGATAATAATATGAATTGACTTGGCTTATAACAAAATGTTGGTTTTGAATGATCAAATAGAAGTAGAATCAATGGTAATGTTGAATTGGACATAATGTAGAGGCGTCGCCCAATGTTCTAAGAATGCTATACGATGTAGATCACAAATAGGATGCAAAAGATTGTGGTTAAATGATGAAGTGGAGCCCCTAAGGTCTCATGCAGATGTTGAATGCAAAGACTTCAACCACTATTGAAGGAAGATGCATACTAGTAATGTTTGACTCAAACGCGACATTACTTGTGCGAAAATGCAAGTTTCCAATGGTTGAGTGGAAACAAGGATGGTGATAATGTTGAATTGGATAGATTGTAGAGACCTTGCTTATTACTATGAGAATGCTGAAATATGCAAATCAAGATGCCTTGAATTGAAGGAAGGTCGTGCATAATGTCGAATCCATGCAATCAATGTTAAAAAATGCTAATTACAGGATCGTTCGAAGTGTGCAAATCTATGACGAGTCACATCTCTTATAACCTGTACAACACAGAGTGGGCTAATTGAGGAGCAATCTTCTCTCCCAAATTATTTTTTTGGTAGGTTTTTTGATTGCTCGCTTTTAAATTTTTGGCCAATTCAAAACTTTGATCGATTTTATGAGCATCTGGGTTGGTTTAAAATGGGGCAAACCCCCTAAAGTAAAGTTCTAAAATGCATGGAACTTTGATCCATGTGATACCCAAACTACCCTAAAAATCTGACCGGAGGCCCATTTTTTACCTAAAAAGCGAATCTGTTTGCTCCCAAATTAACCTACTCCTTTACAGCACCACTCCGTCACCCTGTGATGTCACCCATATCACCCATCTTTCTATGATTCTGCTCACATGGCGTGCAAAACTTATATACAAAACTGAAGGAAGATGAGCAGAACCAAAACATAAATTCAAAGAAGATGAGCACTTAACAAGTCTTGTTACATATGACCGTTTGAAAACATATGCTCTCCAAGGTGTTTACCGTAGTGTGAGACTGTAGGTGTTCCCTGCAGCGTGTGATGTAATGTATTCTTCGATATATTTCAAGGATCTGGGCGTGACGTATTTCGAAGTCTGCATTGTGCCAAGCGTTTTTCCATGGAAAACGATAAGCACAGACGCACCGTGCCAACTTTCTGCTGGGGATATAGTAAGAGAGAGACGTTTGAGAGGTTGAACCTTTACTGTCAAAGCCGTGTCAAAGCCGTGCCTGCAGTGGGGAAGGTTTCCCCATTAACGAAATCCTTAATGACAATAGGCTGATATATATCCTCAAATCAAATGGTATATAAACATGGGGTGGTACATACTATTTGCTTCAACGCCATGCATTGAAATGAAGTAGATGGGTCCAGCTCCTTTTTCTTTCCTTGATTGGAAGTAGGTGTCCAATTTCAATGGGACCAGTGCTTTATTTGTTTCCAACCATTGAGTTAATTCTCTTATATTTTTAAGGATGCACACAGTATAGGATTTCTTTTCCTTTCATCATTTTTTGGAAAGGTATTTTTCATTCATAATTTTTTGGATTTTTTGGAAAGGTGGGTTGACGTGGTTTGGTAAGATGATTAGGAGGTAGGTTTTGCACTCTTTCCACCTGGGTTCAAATATCCAATGAGGTCTTGGCCCGTTGTGATAAGGTTAAAATGATAGTTATATCCAATGAGTGAGACCCCCTCACACGTGTGTGTCTTTGGACGTCTCGGTACTTGCTAAGTCATAAGTTTCCTGCTAGACACTGGATAAGTTTCCCATTAGATGTTAGCTTGCGGGTTGTTGGCACTAATCCTGGACCTAACTAGCATAATGGTTGATTAATTGTGGTGTGAGTATGTTTGCTACTTCATCAGTGACAAGGGAGTGGAACATGCTATTAACATAATGGGTTGATTGGTTATAGTGTGTATATATTGATTTCTTGGCCTCTCCCCTCCCTCTATATAAAATAAATAAAAAATGAAAAATAAAAAATCTCACTTGCAATGTTCCATAATGCCCCTTTCACATGCCTTCCCAATATCCATCACTAAGTTGGATACACTTTTTTTTGTTTGCTAGCGTGTTAGTTACATGTGGGACTAACATGTGGTCTACGAAACCATGACCTGGGGGCATCTAAGCCCTCAAACTTATGTGGGGATCTCACCGAGTCTGGGCCACACCAACCCTAAACATGGATGGATTTGGGTGTCTCCTCCTGACTACCACGAGTTTTATACCCTAGACACCTTACATAATGAAACTCTCAAAATCCAATCTCACTAGCGAGATTTGACACTAAGTTAGATACACTTATCATCTATGCATCTTGAAATTGTTTCTACTACATAACTATCATCTTGTGTTTAATGTAATAGTTTTATTTATATTTTTAAATTAGCTATTTACATAGACTTTAAAATTTTTATTTTTATTTTTTATGATGCAAAGTTTGGGATAAATTATTTAAAAATATATGAATAGAATATTGCAAATTATTATATATGCAAGTTTTCATGGTGTATAAAGAATATATTTCAAATTTAAAATCAATATGGTTTATTATCATTGAGGATAATGTTCATTTATGCCCCTATCCAATTCATGCAGATACATACAAATCACATTTGTTGGAGATGTTTTTGTGGTTTTGTTCTTTGTTGTTGATGGCTGGGTAGGAGTAGGTGTTGGATTTGTTGTTATATGTCTATAAAAATCGGGAAAACAACATATCTAATAATGAGAAATCCAATCCCAACTCTTACTAAGTTGACAATAGTAAGGAACACAAACATACTTCTTAAACATTTTTTTAGGGGTTTTGTAGGTTTATAATGAGAAATCCAATCCCAACTTTTGCAAATCTGACAACAATCAAGAACATTAGAACATCCCATTAAACCCATGGGTATAGACAATATTCTAACCCTTGAATCTTAGTGGCATATTCAAATAAATGGTGTGTATCAGAACTTCAATCACATAATTATTCCTTCAAGTATCTCAACCACATAGATACATATGTGTCAAATAAATAATACCATACAACATAAGATGTCCTTATAGATTTTGGCTTGGAAATATTTTCTTACCTATGAGAGTGAAATGTGAAAAGGAATTTTTCTCTTTCCCTATATGTGCAACATCTATATATACACATATGGTTGGGTGGTTTTCTTCACATAAGCTATCTTTATTTTCACAAATGCAATGATCCTCCATGGGGAACATCATTATATATGTCCCATTTATCTTATAAGTGTTCATGAATTCCATATTGTTGTAACATACCCAACCACCCACGCTGGGCCATGCCACATAAAACTCTTTGTCTTACGACTCTGATACCATAATGTAACGTTCCTGAGCTCAATTGAAGGACGTTACGGTGTGGAATACACATGAAAATAAAATTCTTCTAACTAAAGTAATTCTTTTACTGTTAGTCAATTTACTGTAGCTTACAACTACGCATTTAAAACCGATTTAGCTACTGTCTATATCCATAAAATAGATGCATCTAAAACATGCCAATAATCAACATGAAATGCAACTAAACCACTCATTACAACAACATATAAGTCATTTTCATTTACACAGATTTAACACACAGCAATAACACATGTAAATAACTCAACAATAAGATAAAACACTTATCTTTAAACAAGAATCATGCAACCAATTGCTTTGGACAGACGTTCCACCCAACCATAGACTGACTGTTCCAAACCTCAACATCCATTCATCCCCAAGACGAGGATAGTAATCCACAAAAGAGGGTGGTCTCTCACAGTCCACTCACAACTCATAAAGTTCATAACCCGACTGATATTCTCCTACAACTATCCGAAATTTTCTACCGGCTCTCTTCCACCTGACCTTCCCAATCCAAGGAATGGACCATTCGTTTATTAGGGATAAACCAAGGGATGTACCATTCGTTTATTAGGGATAACCCAAGGAATGTTTCATTCATTTATCAGGGTCTCTCTGGCGCAGGTAACTCATTATATCTCATCTGGGAACTCAAGGTAACTTGTTGCTAGGAAAACTATCAACAAACCAACAACAAACACTTGCTGTTTTAGTTCAACTCACAAAAGAGTTCACTCTTTAGGCTTGAAAACCTAGCTCTTCAGTTCTCCAGCTCCAATTCACTCCAGTTAATCTCCATAATTCTCCCTCCATGGATTCACCTTCTCCCAACTCTCTTTCTTGGTCTCCCCTTTCTTCCCATGCACAAAACTTGATGTTTCTAAAAACTGTTGTCCCAACCCATACACATTTCCTTTCTTGTGGATTTCCTTTCTTGACTCACACTCTTCTCCAAGTTGATTGTACTCAACCCCAATGTGCCTAATAACTATGGGATGCGACCACTCACACCCACCCTCTTACATGTATTCAATGATTGGATTTGGGAACACTCAATTAGAAATGGGAAGGTTCATATATGATACACAAGTTTAGGAAAAATGAGTTAAATTAATAAACATGTATATTCCCCCCTTTGAGCCCCCTCCTGGCCATTATCCTAGACACTTCCCTCTTCTGTGGATTAATTCAACCCCCATCTCTTTTCCATGTCCCCTTTAGCAGTTGGCATCCCATATTATTATTAAAACATTGAAATACAGTTCGCATATTACATCACTTAGCCGTAGCCATATATTATATCCACATAAGAATTAATTTAATTAGGGATCATAATGAGGATGTTACATTCCCCCTCCCCTACAATTATGCACCATCCTCAGTGCACTCTATGCTGATATATATATATGCAAATTTACATCACAATACTTATAAAAAAAAATTCTGCAATTTAATAGCTCGAGCAATAGCTCCAACCATCAGGGTTAACCCAAGGGATGAACCATATGTTTATCAAGGCTAACCCAATAAATGAGCCATTTGTTTATCATGGTCCCTAGCACAATTGGCTAGGACTTTGAGATGTGGTTCCAGAACTCTATCTTTCCAAAATGGAGTCTTGCATTCTTCCTTCTTAAAAATGATCAAATTTTTTCAAGTACTCTTCCTGTCAGGAAATGTAGTGCACTTCCACACTAATCCTATTAGAAGAGAATAAAAGGTTACATTCCTTTGAGCGTTCTGCTCAAAGGAAAACCAACATTCCTTTGAGTGTTCTGCTCTCTTGTTGTCTTATTAATTCAGAATAAAAGGTTACATGTCTAACCTTGGTCCATACCTAAGACTCAATCGACATCATACCCTCTTGCATAGGAAAGAACAACCCTGTAGCCAAATCCACTTACATATGCATGACCAACAACCTATGATTACCATGCATTAGCATTACAACATTAACATTATCGCATTAGCCTTACAACAACAACCTTTATGGCCTTACAAGACACCTCTTTATAGTATTTACAATAGGAAAAAACCTAAATATTGGCGCCCAAAAATGATTACAGATCCATGCATATCATTGGCTACAAATCCTGCAAATCCTGAGATTCCATTATAGTTGAATCCAAGTTGGGTTTACCAGTCAACTACCAGTCGACCTTCATTCAGTCTCTAGTCGGTCGTCTCACATCCACACTTTGATCTCTTGTTGGTTGACTTGTCGTAGATATCTTCAACTTCGAATTTACCTGGTCAACTTCCTCGACCTTTGAATTTCTATCGATCTACCTCAACTTCGACTATGAGTTGATTCACCTCGACTAGACTTTCAAAATAAATAATATAACAACCCAACATTCTCCCACTTTTTTTCCTCTTTGGTGAAACAAGAAATTCATGAAATTTTTCTCACAGACCCAGGGAAACAATGCCCATTGCCTCTCTACACCAAGAGAACTTCACAATACTCACATACTTGGTCAAGGAGTCTGCTATGTTTTCGAACATGTCTACTTTCTCCAACAACAACTTGTTACTTTCCACCATATCTCTTACGAAATGGTATTGTAAATCAATGTGCTTAGTCTTTGAATGATAAGGAGGGTTCTCTGCTAGAAATATTGCTCTTTGATTATCGCAACTTAACTTCATAGCTCTCTACTCAAACCCGATTCCTGAATAAAACCTTTGAATCCATACCACTTCTTTACTTCCATGAGTGGCCGCCATGTATTCAACTTCTGTTTTTGACAAGGCTATGACCGCCTGTCGCTTACTCATCCAGCTTATTGCTCCACTGAACATCTTGAAGACATATCCACTGGTCCACCTTTGTCAATCCAGATCTCCAGCCCATTCGGCGTCGATGAATCCATGTGCATATAATTTACCACTGTCACCTCCAAGTCTTCCTTGGTATCATATAGCATAGTCCTTCATGCCACACAAATACTTGAATACTCTCTTGACAACTGTCCAATGCTCCTTTCTAGGTGTCGACATGTACCTTCACAACACTCTCACTGCATGGGAAATGTCTGGTCGAGTGTAGACCATCACATACATCAGACTACCAACCGTACTTGCATAGGGAACACATACCATGTCCTCTATCTCTTTGTGTGTCTTTGGACGTTGTTCAACGATAAGTCTTGCTCCCACTAGAATTGGCACCTTCACTGGTTTTCAATCCATCATGTTGAATCGTTTCATAAGTGTTTTAATATACTTTGTCTAATTCAACCAGAGATTTCTAGTAGATTGATTTCTTTTCATCTCCATTCCCAGAATGAAGTTAGCTGCACCAAGATCCTTGATGTCAAACTTGGAGAATAAATGCTTCTTTACCTTCTTTATAGCATCCATGTTGTTTCCAATCAACAACATGTCATTGACATATAAAGCTACATATATGAAATTCCCACCTTCTTCCTTGGAATATATGCAGTGATCAACTTTGATTCTCACAAATCCAAAACTAAGGATGTAAGTGTCAAAATTATGGTACCACCTCCTTGGTGATTGCTTTAGACCATAAAGGTATCTTTTGAGTTTGCACACCAACTCTTTCTTTCCCTTTACTACAAATCGTTCAAGATATTTCATGAAGATTTCTTCTTAAAGGTCCCCATGTAGGAACATTGTCTTCACATCCATTTGTTCTATCTCAAAATCGAATTCTATAGCTAGAGACATTATTACTCTAATGGAAGTTAGTTTTGAAACATGGGAAAAAATATCACCGAAGTTGACTCCCTCGACTTGGGAATATCCTTTCTCTACTAGTCGAGCTTTGAACTTCTTGACTTGTCCCATGGTATTCATCTTCTTCTTGAACACCCACTTGCTACCGACAAGATTCCTTCCACTAGGTAAATTGATTAAATCCCATGTCTCATTCTTGTACAAGGATTCCATCTCTTTGACCATGGCGTCCTTCTAGAGTTTACTCTCTGTCGAGTCGACTACCTCACCGACCGACTTGGGCTCATTGTCATTGGCAATTAACATGAATGTGGAATGAAATTCAGGCAGACTATACCTTTCGGCTGGTTTTCTTACTCTTTATAACCTCCTTATTACTGGAGTCAACTGTTCCATCTCTTCCTCAGATTCAGTCGACTCATCTAAATCATCTTCTTCGTTCCTTAGTTCAAACCGCACTGTATCATGATTATTCTCAGTCTAAAAAACTTCCCTAGGCTCGGATTTATCTCCGACTTCTATGAAGGCCACACCTCAACTATACATTGTTCTCCTTGATGTAGGATCCCAGAGCTTATATCCTTTCATCCCTTCTTTGTATCTGATGAAAATACATTTTACTTTCTTCTTTCCAACTTCCTCCTCTTTTTCTTAGGAACATGCACAAATGCATCACAACCAAACACTTTGAGATGTGTGACTGAAGTCCTCTTACCCGACCATATCTCATTTGGATTCGAGTTGACTAGCGCCAACGAAGGAGAAATATTCACCAGATATGTTGCAGTCTCGACTACCTCTTCCTAGAATTCTTTTGTGAGCCCAACACCACTGAGCATGCTCCTTGCCTTATCCATCAACGTTATGTTCATTCTCTCATCAAATCCATTTTTCTGTGGGGTATATGGTGTGGTATTTTGGTGTGCTATGTCACACTACTTATAGAACTGATCAAATTCCTTTCCACAGAATTCACCACCATTGTCAGTTCTTAACACTTTAATCCTCTTCTCTATTTGGTTTTCCACAAGAGATTTAATCTCCTTAAATATCTCGAAAACCTATGAATTCTTCCTCAAGAAATAAATCCATGTCTTCCTGGAAAAATCATCTATGAAGGAGACATAATATAGGGATCCACCAAGTAAAGGCACTGTAAACGGGCGAAACTCATCACTATGCACCAGTTCTAGAATCCCATTTTCCCTTGTCGCTCTAGATGGAAACCTCACCCGACTCTTTTTCTCATATATGCAATGTTCACAAAAGTCGACTTATAAACGACATTCAGGAAAACCTTCGATGATACCTTTTCTTTGCATAGCTAAAAGTCCTTTTTCTCCAATGTGTCCCATCCTCTCGTGCCATAACCTGGTTAGGATTTCATCATGTCTTGTCGAGTCAGTTTGAACTGACTTGTCTCAATTCGAGTCAAGTTGTGTTAGAATTGAGTCGATTCGAGTTGTGGTCAAGTCGATTTCATGAGCAACAATGTTGTTGCATCTAGTCGATTTGGCATTTCCTAATGGCTTGTACAAGGTACCAATAAGAACTCCTCTCATTAAGGCCATTGCACCTCTGACCATTTTGCATGAATCCTTCTGAAACAGAGTATGCACACCTGCATCATTCATCTTACTGACAAATATCAAGTTTCTTGCTAAACCCGAAATGTGTAGCTCACCTGGAAGGGTTCTTTTCCTCCCATCTTGTAGTGTCAGTCAGACTCTTCCCCGTCCGACAATTCTAGTTTTCGAGTCATCCCCCAAGAACATATCACCCCCATCATATCATTCATATTCATAGAACCATTCTTTATGTGGTGTCATATGATAGGATGCTCATGAGTCGATTAACCAAACATCTTGATTGGACTGTGTACTAGTCGATGCCAGGTACACATCACCTCTCTTTTTCGAGGTCGTCTTTCTCTCAGTTGATTGCTTCTCTTCAGATACAACACTAACTTCTATTTCCTTTGACTTATAGTCCTTTTTATAATTCCGAGCTTTACCACATTTCTATAATCTTCACATCAACTGAACCAAGGATTTAGATCTACCCTTCGGCTTGAAATTTATACCGGACAATCTGCCTTTATCTCTGTATACCAGTCGATGTCTCACTAACAGAGCATATTTTGTCGATCCTTCCATGTTCTTTCTTCTCATTTCTTTTGACAACAGAGAAGCGACCATGTCCTCTAGTTCTAGTGTGGTTGTATTACTCCCAATAGCCATGACTAAGATATCCCAAGATTTTGGAAAAGAACATAATAGACTGATACATTTATCTTCATCATTGATATTTATATCCACAGGCGATACCTGGATTAACACGATATTAAACGCATTTAAATTCACAGTCACCGAACTGCCATCTCTCATCCTCATAAGATACAGTTTCTTTCTAAGAAACAACTTATTTACCAAAGATTTCAACTAGTATAAGTTTCCCAGCTTGTCCCACAATTTATTGAACGAATATTCACTCAAGACATTCAACAACATCGAATCTGCAAGACAAATATGTATCGTACTTATTTATTTTCTTTCGAGTTTCTCCCATTCTTTCAAGGTCGGCTAGGTACCTGAATAGAGCACTGTACATTCTATCGATCCACAAGAATATCTTCCATTTTAATCTTCCAAAGCTCAAAATTATGGCCATTGAATATTTCTATCTCTATTCTAGAACTTCTTTCCATTCTTTACCATGATCTTTAAGACAATTTATGACTTAGAACTCTTACTGTACCTAGGGTTTAGTTCTCATATTGAAGATTTGCAGATCAAGATATGATATACTCGCCAAAGCATTATACCACTATGATAACTCACTTGTTAGGGCATACCTAATCTCTGATAGCACATTTCAGGAAATGCAGGGCACTTCTAGACTAATCCTAGTAGAAGATAAGAAGAATTTAATCAAGAATGCAAATGAAACAATCAATCACACAGTACACCGAGCTTTTACCCTGGAAACTCTTAACTGAGAAAAAAAACATTCCTTTGAGCTTTCTTCTCTCTTGTTGTCTTATTCATTCAGAATAAAATGTTACATGTCTAACCTTGGTCCACATCTAAGACACAATCGAAATCAAACCCTCTTGCATAGGTAAGAACAACCCTGTAGCCAAATCAACATACATATGGATGACCAACAACCTACGATTACCATGCATTAGAATTACAACATTAACATTCTCATATTACAACAACAACCTTTACGGCCTTACAACATGCCTCTTTATAGGCTTTACAATAGGGAAACCCCTAAATATTGGTGCCCAAAAAATGGTTACAGATCCATGCATATTATTTGCTACAAATTCCGTAAATCTTGAGATTTTGTTATAGTTGACTCCAAGTCAGGTTTACCATTCGACTACCAGTCATCCTTCATTCGATCTCTAGTCATTCATCTCACACCAACACTTCGACCTCTTGTTAGTTGAATTTCCATCGATATCTTCAAATTCAACTTTACCCGATCGACTTCCTCAACCTTCGACTTGTTGTCGATCTTCCCCGACTTCGACCGTCAGTCGATTCGCCTCAAATAGAATTTCATAGTAAAGAATATAACAACCCAACACTTCCTGCATGTTTTCTTCATGGTCCCATGTAGCATCTTCAGGACCATAGCAGATCCATTGAACCTTTACCAACCCTATGGTTTTGTTTCTAAGAAATTTGACTTTCTGGTCCAAGATACTTATTGGTTCCATCCGAAAATCCCCTTCGTGCTTCACCTGGATCACATTCCAATCAGTTATGTGGTTAGGATCAGGAAAATATTTCTTTAACAATGACACATGAAATACATTATGCACTCTCATGGATGCAGGAAAAGATAACATGCATGCAATTAGCCCTATCTTTTCTAATATTTCAAAAGGCCCACAATATCTTGCCACCAACTTCGGGCAGCTTCCTAATCTTAATGAAATTCTCTTTGCCTTCACTTTCAAAAACACATATTCACCTACTTTAAAATCTCTGAAAACTCTATTCTTGTCTGCATAACATTTCTGCCTATCCTGGTCAACCTTTAAATTTTTCTTTATCTTTTCCATCTACTCTTCCATTTCTTTTAACAATTATGGCCCAACAATTGATCTGCCTACTAGATTATCCCAACTCACGAGAGTGTTACATTTTCTGCCATACAATCCTTCAAACTGACTCATCTTCAATGATGTATGATACCCATTATTGTAGGTAAATTCAACTAAGTGAATATAATCTTCCCACTTTGATGGTTGATCTATCACATACATTCTAAGCATGTCCCCAATTATCCCATTAGTCCTTTTTTTTTTCCCATCTGATTCTGGATGACACATTGTACTAAGATTTAGATTTGTTCCAAAGCCTTTGAACAAAACTTTCCAAAAATTCAAAGTAAACTTTGGATCTCTATATGAAACTATTGTCTTAGGAAGTCCATGTAACCTGGAAACTTCTTTTATGATAATATCTGCAATATTTGTTGCCTTATGTGTAGTCGTTACTGGAATACAATGTGCTACTTTAGTCAATTTATCCACCACAACCATGATGGAATCATGCTGCTTCACTATTCTGGAAAGATTAGTAATAAAATCAACTGTAACTACTTCTTCCTTCCATTACTGGATGGACAATGATTGTAGCAAACCTACTGGGTTTCTATGATCTATCTTTACCTTTTGGCATTCTAGACATCTGGCTATGTAATTAGCCACTTCCTTCTTCATTACCGACCAAAAGTATTGGCTTCTCACAACTGCAATTTTCTTCTGATAACCTGGGTGCTCGACATATGACACATTGTGCATTTCCTTCAGAACTTCATTTTTCAGCTCGTTGGAATTCGATACATATAATTTTCCCTTGTACATGAGAATTCCATCTTCTTTGAGCTCATAAAAATTAAATTTATGATGAAAATTACCTTGCTGTAATGTTTCTTTTATTTTCACATATTGCTGATCTGAATTCGTTGTTGCAATAATTTGATCTTTCAAATATGTCATGTACATGATGATGGAGGCCACATGCACTTAATGAGATCCCCTGATGAGTGCATCGTCTACTTGATTTTCTTTTCCTTTTATATGCTTAATTTCAAAGTCATATTCACTCAGAAATTCCAACCATCTAGTTTGTCTAGCATTTAGTGTTGTATTTCCAAACAAATGCTTCACACCACAGTGGTCTGTCCTTAGTTCGAACTTCTTACCCATAAGGTAATTCCTCCACATTTTTCAATGAATGTACAATTGCTGCTAACTCCAAGTCACATGTAGAACAATTCCTCTCACGCTCTTTTGATTTTCTGGACTTGTAGCATACGATATGTTCCCTTTGACTTAGAACTCCACCGATTCCTTCCTTGCATGCATCAATGCACACAACAAAATATTCATTTATAGCTGCGATCTTCAATATTGGTGCACTTGTAAATATTTCCTTCAACTGTTGAAAATACTCTTCACACTTGGAAGTCCATTCAAATTTCACTCTCTTATTTTGTAAAGAAGTGATTGGACTTGCAATCCTTGAGAACCCTTCTATGAATCTTCTGTAATAACCGATAAGACCCATGAATGATCTGACCTCTGTCACATTCTTTGGCATTGTCCATTCTCTAATGGCCTCTATCTTCTCAGGGTCAACTTATATCCCTCCTGCTAAAATTATATGCCCCAATTAGTGAATCTTCTTTTGGTAAAATATGCACTTACTTAGCCTAGCATACAATTTATGCTCTCTTAAATATTGCAACACCATTCTTAAATGCTACTCATGTTCCTCTTCTGATTTATAATATACGAGAATATCATCTAAGAAGACAATCACAAACTTGTCTAGGTAGTTCATGAGCACTCCATTCATCAGACACATAAAAAATGTTGGGGAATTTTATAGCCAAAATGTCACTACCGTGAATTCATAATGCCCATATCTTGTTCTGAATGTTGTCTTGTTTATGTCTTCTTCCTTTATTCTTACTTGATGATATCATGATCTCAAGTCAATCTCCAAAAAAATTCTTGCAACTTCAGCTGATCAAATAAATCACCAGTTCTTGGAAAATGATACTTATTCTTTATGGTAACCTTATTAAGTTGTCTCAAATAAATAAAAAACCTTAAGGTTCCATCCTTCCTCTTCACAAAAATAATCGAGGCTCCCCAAGGTGACACACTTGGGTGTATGTACCTGTTCTTCAAAATTTCTTCAAGTTGCATCTACAACTATTTTAGTTACGGTGTGCCCATTCTATAAGTTGTCTTAGACAATGGAGAAACTCCTACCCATGTTTTCCATTGTTTAATCCTCCCGAATGTTGTGGAAAATCCTCATTATTTCTCCTTTGTGAGGGAAATCCCTATATAGATGATTTTCCCCACATTCCCAACATTGCACCGATTGCTACCTTGGCCTCTTTCCAAATGAATCTACAATCTTGTTTTCTTTTTGTGTGACTTGACCGTGCTGAATATCTTGGAAATTATTCCTGAAAAAGGGTGGATTAAAACCCTTCTTCCTTTTATCCTTCTTATCCTTCATCTTGTCATTCTTTTTGGAAAAATGGTCTTCCTTTTCTCTGCTGATACATATGCCTTTCTCTCCTTATGGTTTCCTACAAGGTTTTGGGGTTATCATAATGAATCCTATCACTGTAGAAAGAGGGTAACCTAGTTAGAAACCTTTGGATTTTTACTTTCTCATCCTTGATGAAGTCAACATACTACTATAATTCAAAGAACCGCTTCTCATATTCTTCCATTGTCATGGTTCCCAACTTGAGTTCAAAGAATTCTTTCATCTTTCTTTCATAGTAATGCTAGACAAATATTTCTCTTGGAAATATCCCTTGAACTGCCTCCATGAGATTCTTTTCTCATCAAGGTTCTTGGTTTGCTTAAGTTGATCCCACCACATGGTTTCCTTCCTGTTAGCTCCCAAAATGAATCAGTCACTATGGTTTCATTTTGTAGTTGATAGCATGGTTATTGGTAGTCATCTCCAATTTGTTTTAAGTTCTTCTAGTGACAAAACTTAGGTTTTTAATTCATATCTTAGAAATAAGACAATCCATAAAGGTCTTTTCTTTAAGATTTCATGAAAATACTTTCAAAAGCTAACGTGTGTTTCAAAGTTGATGATTAGCTGGTGAAAGCGGTGATTTTCAACAGTTAAGGAGCATTTCCCCACGGGTTGTTAGCTGGTGAAAGCGTAGAATACGTGTGTTTTCTCCACGTTTTAAAAAATCAAAGGATGACATGCTCAACACACATCATGTAATCATTATAAGGCGCTGGTGAAAGCAGATAATGATGAAGATTCAGTTTTTCATGTCTAAATCGGATTTCAAAGTGGATCGTGTTCAGAAATGCATGCTTCATGAGATAATGGCGCTGGAGATGGCAAATTCAAATCCATCATCACAGGTAAAGGAACGGTACTACTCGGCTGGTGACATCAAATCAATGCCTCATATCCCCAACACGCACCATCCGCTTACATATGATATGTTTTCATTTTTGAAAAACAACGCTGAGAGTTATCACCAGCGCAAAACCTCGGCTCAAACAACAGATTACAGTTTTTTTGTGTGCAAAATTGTCTCGGGTTTAAATTGCAGATGGCAAGGAGACGAAGTGGTTCATTGTTAAGGAAAGAATTGGACATTCTGTCCTTTCTACAGGCGCATGCAGAGGTGCAAAAACACTTCTCAGACATAGGCTGCATGGGATATGTTGAGAAGTTACATAATGGCTGTCACCAAACAATAACTGAAGCATTTGCTAAAAGATACGATGGAAGTAAATCTTGTGTCGGGTCTTTATAAATCATCATGGATGAAGCCGCCATTGCTGCAACGACCAATTTACCTAGATCAGGCCATAGTTGGTTCAAAACAACAGCAACCAAGAACCTAAATTTCAGAGCATATCTAAAGGAAGAATTCATAAATGATGCATGGAAGAAAAGCATGCCAGTTTCTCATTTAGAGGATGAGTGGCAGGATTTGTTCAATGGCATCCAACTCTACATAACCTCATAAGGAAGGTACGACAAGCTGATGTTATACCATTTCAAGCTCTTAGACCATTTTACAGGGAAAACAATCCTAAATTTACCTTTCTTCTTGCACAAAATCTTAACTAAAGTCTGTAAAAAGATTAGAGATAAACCTGTAAGTATGAATAACACTCTTTGTCAGTTTGGCCTAATCAAATTGTTAATCCTGGAGGAGCTAAGACAAAAAGGAAGGACTTGGCAACATTTTCTTTTTTGGGAGGTCTTTGAAACTCAAACTCAGCCCATGAATGAGCATAAGAGAGCTAGAAAAAGGCAATTGACTCCTCAAAGCAGCTCAAGGAAGAGGAGAACTCTTCTAGGACCACTAGAAGATAGGATCTCTAGTGTAAGGTCTCACAGGTCAAAGAAAAAATTAGATTTTGAAACTACTATAGAGCAGCCTACAGAAAAGAAAACAAACATCTTAAATCTACCATACACAGACTTAGAGCCAGAGCAAGAAGATGAAAGCCCTACCATTAAAAGCCCTGAACACTCCATTGAATTTGTACAGGATTGTGATACTTTTACTCACACTGATGAAGGTGAAAAATCAAAGAGCACAAAGTCAAAGGAAACATAGAAAATCAAGCAACTTAAAGAAGTGATTGCTCAACAGGAGGTTTTAGAAAGAGTAATTAAGGAGAGATACAAAAATCTGTCTGATAATTTCACAGAAACAAATGCTGCGTTTGAAAATCTGGGTCGTGAAAGTGTCAAGGACAAGAAGAGAAAGAATAAAATCACCAAAGACTATAACATTCTAGGGTGGTTAGCAAAACGCCTTAAGACGAGGATTAGAAAATTGAAGCAAAAACATAAGTCACACCCAGATCTGCAAGTGCTAGCTCAAGTTGTTGTGAATATGTAAGGAGATAAAGTAGAGACACGTTGAGTTTTTGATAGAACAACAGTTTTGGAGGTGAAAGTTCATTTTGGGCCAAGGCAGAGCTTTCACCAGTGCAAAGGGAAAATTTACAACCAGTTAGCTGGTGAAAGGCAGATCTTTCACCAGCTAACCAGCGAATCATAAGGCAAGTTAGCTGGTGAAAGCACAAAAAGAATTTTTGAAAGATAAAGATGGAGTAGGGCTATTTTCAAAGGATTTAAAGAGGTTCCATAGCATTAAAGGATTAACTACTCAGTTAGAAAATACTCAGTAGAAGAGATTCGTGGGGATTTTGAAAACCACATGCAAAATTGGTCTCCTAAAGTTTCGACTATGAGTAATGGAAGAAATCCAGTTGCCAAGACAGGTACCTTTACCATTTTTCATGACACAACAGATTCCAGAAGCTGATGAAGTACAGATGTCAAAATTTTGATATAGAAGACAGTTCGAATGATAGCCTAGCCACTAGTCTTTGTTATCGATTGCATTAGTTAATTTGATTTGCTATATTTAGATACAGATCCAAGTTTTCAGGATCTTAAAAACTGATTGTAAAAGGCTATAAATGCCTATCTTTTCTAAGAGACAAGGGTTCAAACTGGGATACATTTTTATGCTACTATATAAACTCTTATGATATAATAAAATTGCATTCTTCTTTCGTTTTCAATATAAGAGATATCCATGTTTCCTTTTCTGTACTTCATTTCAGTTTATCTTATCTTATAAAGACTGTTATCTCTTTATTGAGCTCATAGATTTGAAGTGAAGGATTTTCTTTCTATCTTGTATTAAGCCCTACACCCAGCTGTATTTGGCAATCAAGATTAGTGTTCTTCATCCTCTCCTTCAAAATTACTTGATCTGATCATTGTTTTCTAAGAGCACTATTTCATTTGAATGTATGATGAGTTGTCTGTCACATTAATTATTGAAGTAATCCCATTGTTCCAAGCATACATACACATTATTTTTAAGTTACCAAGCATCCTTAGTCTACAACCCTAAGGAGTTTCTTGGAGTGATAACAAATTGGCGCTGTTGCCGGGGAGACTGAATTTAAGTTCTGCTTTCCTGGGATACGATATAGAGTTGATCTTTAATGATAGACAAAGATTAGATATTTTAGTTTTTTGTAATTATCTATCTGGCGACTCCACGAGTTCATCCTGGCTCCTAAGAGGATCAGTACTAGGGAGAATCATCAAGAATCACCTATCACACTAGTGTCCAATCCAGAACTAATTCTCAGGAAAGGAAAGACAATTCAGGGTCAAGCTTCAAAATCAGATATAGAAGGTAATCCTCTTTTTAGTTATGGAAAATCTACTACAAAAAAATTTGAGTTCTTTTCAAAGAGCATTGATGAAAAAACAACTGTAAATACTATAGAAGAACAAACTCCTTTTGATCAACAGGAAAATACTAATGATGATAAATTGATAGATTCAAATTTGATTGAAAAAACATCCAAGACTTTAGAAAGAAGTCATAGTTCCTCTTCTCTTGAGTCTTTTCATTCTCAG
>ML782782.1:520954-564074 GCA_009831015.1 Picea engelmannii
TTAGAAAGAAGTCATAGTTCCTCTTCTCTTGAGTCTTTTCATTCTCAGCAACAAGAAGATCATTTAAACATTTATACTAGCCTCCTTGCTGTTGAACATCTTCTCCAAGAGCTATCTGCTAAAGGTGAAGAAAACTTAGCTGGCCAACTTGCAAATTTTTACAGAGCCTCATATCAGACCTCTTTCCCATTATAAGATTCACCCCCTTCACATTCCTCCAGTGTTGAAGACTCGAAAAAGAAACCATCACTTTTCTCACCCCTGACAATTATGGCTGCACCACCTCCTTTGACTAAAATGCAACAAATCTTAGCTGCTAGGTATGCACCACTCATATTGCCAAACCCAGTATCAGCTATGCCGACAGGAGACTATAAGAAGTACATGCTCGAATTCACAGGTGAAGGTGATGTGTCTACTAAGGAACATATTGAAGCTTTCTACAGTTATGTTGAAAACCTTAATATTGAAGAAGAAGATGTTTGGACATGAGTTTTTGTCCAAAGCTTAGATGGCCATGCTAGGAAATGGTTCAAATAACTCCCTCCTGGTTCCATAGCTAGAATCGAGCAATTGGATGAGACCTTCTTGAAACATTGGGGTGATAGAAGAGATTTTGTATACTATATCACAAAATTCAGAAATCTAAGGAAACAAAATAGTGAGTCAGTCTCTGATTTCACTAAAAGATTTAACCGGATGTATAGTAAAATACCAGCAGAGATAAAACCTTCAGATGCTTCTGCCAAGATTACATATTCTGATGCTTTCGAATTAGATTTCTGTTTATTGTTGAGAGAAAGGAGGTCACCGACATTATCTCTCATGCAAGATGCTGCCCTTGAGGTGGAATCAAATATTTTAGCTTCTCAAAAGCTAAAGGGAAATTCTGATAGGAGAAGGCCAAGGAATGAAGCTTTTTCTTCATCAAGTGCTGACCCAAAGTTTGATAAAATGGCTAAGATGCTAGAGTCTCTAACCTCTGAGATATCTAAGCTCAAGATTGAAAATAAGAAGCCTGTGAAGGGAAGAGGCACCTATGATTATGCAGGCAGGAACCCAAATCAAAATCCCAACAACTTTAGAAGAAATAATCAGCCAACATAGATTTTGCAAAGAGAAAAGAATCCTACTGAAGATGAGAGAATAAAGGCCCCTGTTCAAAATGTTGTGATGGATGAAGATGAAGGTGATTATCAAGAAGATGGGGAAGATAATATTCATTATGTTGGAGAAGAGACAGGGAAATCTTATCTGACACAACACGACTATGAAGAAGCATTGATGACTGAACATACAAAGGATAATCCTATTGATGATGGCATTTTCACGACAGAATATAAGAATAGATATAATCTCCGATATAAATCTGATATTGCCCAACAGAATGCACCAGCCTCTCCTGAAAAGAGCACAACCCCTGTTAAGCAAAACGATCAAACATCAGAGAATCAACAAACAAATCCCTCAAAAGAAAAAGCATCAGTTCCTCCCAAGAAGATTGTTGCCTTTGTCAAGCATCAAACTCCAAAAAGTCAGGCCCCTGTTGAACAACAAAGCAATCAGAAAGCTCCTTTGAATCAGGTAAAGGTCTCTGATAAAGATTCTGATAAAGTCCCATATTCGTTCAATTTTGAGGCCGAAATACAGAAAATTAAAATTCCTATTCCTCTAGTCGAGTTAATGAAAAATGAAATGTTCAAAAAGGATATCCTCAAAACTTTAGATCCCAAATCTATATCCCCTTCTGCTGATATTCTCAACATATATGATGAAAAGCCAACCATTACTCTAGGCCAAATGATAGAAGACAGAGATGAAAGCTGTCCTCCCTTTTACATCTCTCTAAATATTCATGAGAAAACATTACATAACTGTTTGTTGGACTCCGGTGCTTCTCACAATTTGATGCCAAAGGCAGTCATGGATGAGCTTTGGCTAGAGATCACCAAGTCTTATCACAATCTTTTCTCTTTTGACTCTCGAAAAGTAAAATGTCTTGGAATGATCAAGGACTTGGCTGTAACTTTAACCCAAGCATCCATGAAGACTATGGTTATGGATATAGTAGTGGCAGACATACCACCTAAATTTGGATGTCTGTTATCAAGATCGTGGATGAAGAGGCTAGGTGGCACTCTTCAAATGGATATCTCCTATGCTACTATCCCTATTTTTGGAGGGGTGAACAGAAGGTTATATAGGGAATCACAGTTGGCATATGTAATCAGTGACGAACAAAATCCATCCAATCATCTTATCTATTCTGTCGACACAGGTACGGGATCTTGTATTTTGCAAATTGATGATTCATTACCAGATGCATTGCTGCTCAAAAAGATCGCAGTTCATCCCACAGAAACAACAGAGGACGATCTTTGGACCATGTTCTTTGATGGTTCTTGTACCAAAGAATCAGCAGGAGCAGGGGTGGTATTGATTTCTCCTTCTAAGAAAATTTCTCATTTGTCCTTTAAACTTGATTTTAAAGTGACTAATAATATTGCTGAGTATGAGGCACTACTTCTGGGGCTAAATGCAGCCAAAGAGATGGATATTAAAAGATTGCAGGTATTCAGAGATGCATATTTGATCATTCAGTAGGTGAATAAGTCCTTTCAAGCAAAACATGTTAGGCTGAAGGCATACAGAGATGAAGTTTTGAGGGCAATTCGTACTTTTGTAGATTTTAAAATTTCATATGTACCTAGAGCAATGAATGAATTAGTTGATTCATTAGCTGTGTCAGCTTGTGCTTTCATACCCCCTCTATGTCATAAATTGAATTACAAAATTCAAGTTAAATATAGGCCATCCCTCCCTGATAATGTAAAATTTTGGAAGGTTTTCGAAGACGATGCTGAGCTCACAAGATTTCTTGCAGTGATTGATGAATTTGCAGATTTGCAAATCGATCAGGAGAACGAACATGACGTTGAAATCGAAAAGCCAAAATTCAGAAGCAAAATCGCAGCACATGAAATAGTCTAGTTCTCTACCAACAAAATTCCTAAAGGTTTGGTCCCTTTGGAAAGGCTTTTTGATAATAATGATGTGGCTGTCAAATTGGAAAATGGGGAAAAATATTCAAAAGTTTTGCAGTATAATGTAGCTAGTGAATAGGATCCTAAATATGTCAACTTAGCTTCACATTTCATTGAAAAACAAAACGTTGATTATGGAGAATTGCTAAAGGAGTTTGCTGACATCTTTGCTTGGCAATATGATGACCTGAAGACTTTCAACACAGAGGTAATTTAGCATAAGATTCCCTTAAACAAAGATACCAAACCATTTATGCAGAAACTTAGATCCTTTAATCCTTTGTTGCTACCTACGATGGAAAGGGAAATAAAAAAACTATTGGATGCCTGCATCATCATACCTCTTAGATATTCAAAATGGATTGCAAATATCGTACCAGTCAGGAAGAAGAATGGAGAGATCAGACTGTGCGTCAACTTCAAAAATTTGAATAAGTGCACTAGGAAGGACAACTACCCTCTGCCCAAGATGGAACATATTTTGCAGAAGGTGCCAGGATCAAAGGTGATGTCTTTTATTGATGGGTTTTCTGGATACAAGCAGATTGCTGTCCATCCAGACGATAAAGAAAAGATTGCTTTTACTACTCCATGGGGTACGTTTATGTACGAAAAGATGCCCTTTGGATTGATGAATGCAGGAGCGACATTCCAAAGGGAGATGGACATTGCTTTCGTTGGAGAGAAAGATAAATTTGTCCTGATATATCTTGATGATATCACTGTTTTCTCAAGCAACCATGAACTTCATTTGCAGCACTTAAAAAGGACATTTCTAAAATGTCGAAGGTATGGCATTTCTCTTAATCCAAAAAAATCAAATTTCGCACTTAAGGAAGGGAAATTACTTGGACATATTGTTTCAACTGATGGGGTGAAAATCGACCCAAAAAGAGTAGAAGCAATTAAAAATCTGTCTCTTCCTAGATCAAAGAAGGACATTTAATCTTTCCTTGGGACTATAAACTTTATCAGGAGGTTTATAGTAAACTTTGTAGAACTCACAAAACATATTAATGCTATGTTAAGAAAGGACTCTGAGGTAAAATGGACTGAATAAGCCAAACACTCATTCAATGCTATCAAGGAAGCCATTACAATAACCCCTGTTTTGATCAGCCCCGACTTCGCCAAGGTATTTTATATTTTTTCATTTGCTTCAAGAGATACAATTGCAGTAGTACTCTTGCAGAAAAATGCTGATGATCAAGAGCAGTTGGTTGCCTTCTTCAGTAAGGTCTTGAGGGATGCAGAGGTAAAGTGTGAATTATTGGAGAAACAAGCATATGCACTTATCAAGTCATTGAAAGCTTTCAGAGTTTACATCCTTCAAGCCAAGGTAATAGATTTTGTACCCTCCAGTTCATTTAAAGATGTGCTTATACAACCTGACATAGATGGAAAAAGGAGTAAGTGGATAGCAAAGTTGATTGAATTTGATGTTGAAATTAAACCAACAAAACTTGTGAAAGGTCAAGGCCTTGCCAAACTTCTGGCAGAAGAAAATTGTAGGCTGCTCGAAATAAATTTGGTAAGAATTAATGCAGATAATGTTCAGTCTTTAGAGGATAAAGAAGGTGAAGAAATGTAGGTCTCATCTCACCTAGATAATTGCAAATGGTATAGTCACATTGTTCATTTTCTGCAAACTTTATCAGTCCCTTCAGATTTGACAAAAACACAAGGAAGGGCTTTAAAGCTCAAAGCCATGAATTTCTGCATCAATGGCAACTTATTGTTCTGGAAAAATCCGATAGGTTTATTGTTGAGGTGCATAAACCAAGAAGAAGCAGCTAAGTTCATGATTGAATTCCATAATAGTGAATGCGGAGGACATCACTATTGGAAAACCATCGCACATAAAATTTTAAGATCTGGTTATTACTGGCCATCCTTATTTTTAGATGTGTGTGAATTTGTGAGAACATGAGACAAGTGCCAAAGATTTGAAGGCAAACAACAACTGAAGTCTCTTCCCCTCAAAGCTATAGTGGTCACAGGTCCTTTCCAGCAATGGGGTCTGGATTTCATAGGTGAGATTCACCCGCCTTCTAGTAGTCAGCACAGGTGGATCCTTGTTGCCACCAATTATTTTACAAAGTGGATTGAGGCTATTCCTACCAGGAATGCCAATCATACTGTCATCATAAATTTTCTGCAAGAAAACATATTTGCCAGATTTGGTTGCCCTAAGAGAATAGTCACTGATAACACTGCTGCATTCAAAGATAAGCACTTGGTGAAATTATGTGAAGAGCTGGGAATTCAGCTAGTACATTCCACTACTTACTATTCGCAAGGAAATGGCTTAGCTGAGTCATCAAACAAGAGTTTAGTTAGAATTATAAAGAAGCTGCTTGAACAAAATACTAGAGGCTGGGATTCCAAGCTGAAATTTGCTTTGTGGGCTGACATGGTTACATGTAAAAAATCAATTGGTACATCTCCTTTCAAGTTGGTATATGGTACTGAAGCCATATTTCCTGTTCAACTTGCGCTGTCGGTTGCAAAGTTTTTACAAGAAACTGATTCTGAACCAAATGATTTGACTCAGAGAATTCATAATTTGGTAGAGTTACAACAAGATAGAGAGCAGCTTTTGGAAAAGACGAAATTACACCAAGAGAAAATGAAGGAGATATTCGACAAGAAAGTCAAATCAAATATCTTCAAAACAGGGGAAGTAGTCTTAAAATGGGATGCAGCAAGGCAAGAGAAGGGGAAACACGACAAATTTGATGCTCTCTGGACATGTCCTTTCATCATAACAACGGTTCAGCAGAACAATACCTTTGTTCTCCAAAATCTTGTAGGCGAGGAAGTAGCAGGTGGCCCTTTCAATGGGCTCTTTCTAAAGACCTATTTTTCATAAGGATTTTTCTTAAAACCCTATTCTACTTGTACATATTCTTTTCAGTTCTGTTTTCTTTGTTTTTATCACTTGAATGACTCCATGCCCAATGGTACTAAGCAAAACTATTTTTCATTTTTTTTTTAAATTGTAATAAAGGCTACTGAGTCTAGCTAGGTTCTTGGTCACTTCACAGGGAGGTGTCCATCCCAGTTGGAGCCAAATGTTAGCTCGCAAAATGAATCAGTCACTATGGTTTCATTTTGTGGTTGATAGCATGGTTATTCGTAGTCTTCTCCAATTTGTTTTAAGTTCTTCTAGTGGAAAAACTTAGGTTTTTAATTCATATCTTAGAAATAGGACAATCCATAAAGGTATTTTCTTTAAGGTTTCATGAAAAGAATTTCAACAGCTAACGCATGTTTCAAAGTTGATGATTAGCTGGTGAAAGCAACAATTTTCAACAGTTAAGGACCGTTTCCCCACAACCCATTAGCTGGTGAAAGCGCGGAATACATGTGTTTTCTCCACGTTTTCAAAAATCAAAGGATGACATGCTCAAAACAAATTATGTAATCATTATAAGGTGCTGGTGAAAGCGGATAATGATGAAGATTCGGTTTTGCATGTCTAAATCAGATTTCAAAGCAGATTGTGTTAAAAAATGCATGCTTCACGAGATAATGGTGTTGGAGATGGCGAATTCAAATCCATCATCAGAGGTAAAGGAGAGGTACTACTCATCTGGTGACATCAAATTGATGCCTCATATCCCCAACACACATCATCCGCTTACATATGATATGTTTTCATTTTTGAAAAACAACGCTGAGAGTTTTCACCAGCGCAAAACCTCGGCTCAAACAACAGATTATAGTGTTTTTGTGTGCAAAATTGTCTCGGGTTCGAATTGCAGATCGAAAGGAGACAAAGTGGTTCATTGTTAAGGAAATAATTGGATAGTCTGTCCTTTCTATAGGCGCATCCAAAGGTGCAAAAACACTTCTCAGACGCAGGCTGCATGGGATATGTCGAGAAGTTACAGAACGAATGTCACCAAACAACAACTAAAGAATTTGATAAAACATACGATGGAAGTCAAGCCTGTGTCGGGTCTTTAGAAATCATCGTGGATGAAGCCGCCATTGCTGCAGCGACCAATTTACCTAGATCAGGCCAGAGTTGGTTCAAAACAACAGCAACCAAGAACCTAAATTTTAGAGCATATCTAAAGGAAGAATTCATAAATGATGCATGGAAGAAAAGCATGCCAGTTTCTCATTTAGAGGATGAGTGGCAGGATTTGTTCAAGGGCATCCAACTCTACATAACCTCAGAAGGCAGGTACGACAAGATGATGCTATACCATTTCAAGCTCTTAGACCATTTACAGGGAAAACTCTCCTAAATTTACCTTTCTTCTTGCACAAAAGCTTAACTAAAGTCTGTAAAAAGATTAGAGTTGAACCTCTAAGTATGAAGAACACTCTTTGTCACTTTGGCCTAATCAAATTGATAATCTTGGAGGAGCTAAGACAAAAAGGAAGGACTTGGCAACAGTTTCTTTTTTGGGAGGGATTTGAAACTCAAACTCAGCCCATGAATTAGCAGAAGAGAGCTGGAAAAATGAAATTGACTCCTCAAAGCAGCTCGAGGAAGATGATAACTCTTCCAGGACCACCAGAAGATAGGATCTCTAGTGTAAGGTCTCACAGGTCAAAGAAAAAATTAGATTTTGAAACTACTGTAGAGCAGCCTACAGAAAAGAAAACAAACATCTTAAATCTACCATACACAGACTCAGAGCCAGAGTAAGAAGATGAAAGCCCTACCATTAAAAGCCCTGAACACTCCATTGAATTTTCACAGGATTGTGAGACTTTTACTCACACTGATGAAGGTGAAACATCAAAGAGAACAAAGTCAAAGAAAACACCGAAAATCAAGAAACTTAAAGAAGTGATTGCTCAGCAAGAGGTTTTAGAAAGAGTAATTAAGGAGATATACAAAACTTTGTCTGATAATTTCGCAGAAACAAATGCTACATTTGAAAAGCTGGCTTGTGAAAGTGTCAAGGACAAGAAGAGAAAGAAGAAAATCACCAAAGACTATAACAATCTATGGTGGTTAGCAAAACGCCTTAAGAGGAAGATTAGAAAATTGAAGCAAAACCAGAAGTCACACCCAGATCTGCAAGTGCTAGCTTAGGTTGCTGTGAATATGCAAGGAGATAAAGTAGAGACGCACTGATTTTTTGATAGAACAACAGTTTTGGAGGTGAAAGTTCATTTTGGGCCAAGGAAAACCTTTCAACAACGCAAAGGGAAAATTTACAACCAGTTAGCCGGTGAAAGGCAGAGCTTTCACTAGCTAACCAACGAATCATAAGACGAGTTAGCTGGTCAAAGCACAAAAAGAATTTTTGAAAGCTAAAGATGGAGTAGGGCTATTTTCAAAGGATTTAAAGAGGTTCCAGAGCATTAAAGGATTAACTACTCGGTCAGAAAATACTCAACAGAAGAGATTCATGGGGATTTTGAAAACCACATGCTAAATTGGTCTTCTAAAGTTTCGACTATGAGTAATTGAAGAAATCCAGCTGCCAAGACAGGTTCCTTTACCATTTTTCATGACACAACAGATTCCAGAAGCTGATGAAGTACAGATGTCAAAATTTTGATATAGAAGACAGTTCGAATGCTAGCCTAGCCACTAGTCTTTGTTATCGATTGTATTAGTTAATTTAATTTTCTATTTTTAGATACGGATCCCAGTTTTGAGTATCTTAAAAACTGATTGTAAAAGACTATAAATGCCTATCTTTTCTAAAAGACAAGGGTTCAAACTGGGATACATTTTTGTGCTACTGTATAGACTCTTATGATATAATAAAATTGCAGTCTCCTTTCATTTTCAATATCAGAGATATCCATGTTTCCTTTTCTGTACTTCATTTCAGTTTATCTTAGCTTATAAAGACTGTTATCTCTTTATTGAGCTCATAGATTTGAAGTGAAGGATTTTCTTTCTATCTTGTATTAAGCCTTACACCCAACTGTATTTGGCAATCAAGATTAGTGTTCTTCATCCTCTCCTTCGAAATTACTTGATTTGATCATTGTTTTCTAAGAGCACTGTTTCATTTGAATGTATGATGAGTTGTCTATCACATTAATTATTGAAGTAATCCCATTGTTCCAAGCATACCTACACATTATTTTTAAGTTACCAAGCATCCTTAGTCTACAACCCTAAGGAGTTTCTTGGAGTGATAACACTTCCCTTGCAAGTGGTAGGTTGAAATTATATCTTCTACCTAGGATGGGTAATCATGTAGATGGGAATATTTCTTCATTTCCAATAGCCAGGAATCAACATCTTCTCCTTTCTTGTGCTCACCATTGAAAGTTGGTGGCTTGATATTCTTGACTTCACTCTGTAATATGTAGCCCTCAAGTCTTCTCCTTTCCCTCCGAACAATAGACACACTTGGGATGCTCCTTGGACCTGAAAATTCATGATTTATTCTGGTGTAATTCCTTGGAGAATGGTGTTGTCTACTCATGCTTCTTAATTGCCTATCATTCCCATCATCATCTCTTTTTCTATGGGATCTTGATGGTAATACTTGTCTAGCACTAGCTGTTTGCTTGGTGCCAGAGCCCTTGTTAACTTTCTTATGTAGCATATTTAGGCTTTGAAGTATCTCTTCTTGAGATTTCATGATCCTCTCATTATCAACCCTATAGATCTGCACTTCTTTTTGCAGGCTTCCCATAGTTACAGTCCCATGCCTGTCTCTTCTCCCATTAGAATCAATCTCAACATTACCCATGTTTGTATGCAGACCTCCAATTTCTTCTTCATGGATGTAAAACCCTTGAGCATCCTCCATGTCTCTAGTTCTCATGTAGGAACTAAGGTCTGCTTTTTTGTATCTCTAATTCTGCAAGAATGCACATGCAATAATTGCTGTTAGAATTAAGTATATTAAAAAATATTTATCAATTATATTATAGGTCGTTCTTCATTTTAAATTATGAAGAATATTAATGCAATACTCCCAAGTAGGATTCCTTAAATTCATTCATTTATGAAAAACCTTTCCAATAGTTGTCCTTATGCCTCAATCTGAGTTTTGAGAGAATAGTTACAACAATTACAAGTTGCAATTTCCACTCTTTTGTTGCTACATAATTAACTTTTATCACTTTTGAAGAGAATATAATTCCCAAATCAAAATCATAGGTTGAAAAATCTCTTCTACTCCTCAAGACCTCCAACGACTATTCGTTTGCTCCAATCCGAGCTCCAAGATGAAAATTATGGTAGAAAAATAGTGAAGGAACATTCATTAGCACGTACAACATAGTAACAACGCTAAAAAACCATTCAATCATTTCTTGATTATATCTCCATCATCGATCTTTCTTAATGGATTGATTGCAAATCTAAGTCATATCTCTTCTTCATACCTTCCATGAATTCACCACCAACACTTATTATTATTTTATTTTTCCTTCGCAAACTCACGGACTTGCGGACTTACAGACTCATAATATTGTAACCTTCCTTTCATAAGTCCATCCAAAAAGTCTCAACACTTAACCATTTTCCATCTACGTGGATTCATAGATTCATAATATTGTAACCTTCCTTTCACAAATCCATCCGAGAAGTCTCAACACTTAACTATTTTTTCCACTTCTACGCGGACTTGCAGACTCATAATATTGTAGCCTTCCTTTCACAAGTCCATCCAAGAATTCCCAACACTTAGCCATTTTCCCATCTACACGGACTCACAAACTTAACACTTAGACAAATTCTAATATCTTACCGCGGTTTCATGGGACTGACAGTTGGATTGCCACATGGCCCACATCACCCACCAACTATCATCCCATCCAACATGTACCTGCCATAGTGGAAATACACATCTTTTCTCTACCACTTCATCTGACACGTGGCCTCCACATCATGCCGACATCATTGTACAAAAAAATACCCAATTTTTATGATTTTATTTTTTTCAAATTTTCCAAGGAGGCTCAATTCTTCACATTACCCATGCAATTTCTCTTAATTTTTACTTATAGTAATTTAATTAGTCATTACCCATCAAGGCTCAGTGTTGAAAACTGGGCTTTGATACCACTTTGTAATGTACCCAACCACCCAAGCTGGGCCATGCCACATAAAACTCTCTGTCTTATGACTCTGATACCATAATGTAACGTTCCCTAGCTCAACCAAGGGACGTTATGGTGCAAAATACACATGATGAAAAATAAATTTTGCTAACTAAAGTAATTCTTTTACAGTTATTCGATTTACTGTAGCTTACAACTACGAATTTAAAACAGATTTAGCTACTGTCTATATCAATAAAACAAATGCATCTTAAGCATTCTAATAATTAACATGAAATGCAACTAACCACTCATTACAACAACATACAAGTCATTCTTATTTATGCAGAGTTCACGCACATCAATAACACATGTAAATAACTCAACAACAAGATAAAACACTTATCTTTAAACATGAATCGTGCAACCAATTAATTGGGATAGACGTTCCACCCAACCATAGATTGACTATTTCAAATTTCAATAGCCAGTCACCCTAGAGACGAGGCTAGTAATCCAAAAAAGAGGTTGGTCTCTCACAGTCCACTAGTAGCTCATAAAATTCATAACCCAACTGATATTCTCCTACAACTATCTTGATTTTTCTACCATCTCTCTTCCACCTGACCTGCCCAACCCAAGGAATGCACCATTCATTTATCAAGTATAACCCAAGGAATGTACCATCCATTTATCATGGATAACCCAAGAGATGTACCATCCATTTATCAGGGATATCCCAGGGAATGTGCCATTTTTTTATTAGGGTCTCTTTGGCGTAGGTAATTGGGAATATCTTAGCAAACAAGCAACAAACACTTGCTATTTTAGTGCAACTCACACAAGATTTCACTCTTTAGGCCCGACAACATGGCTCTTCAGTTCTCCAGCTCCAATTTTCTCTAGTTATACTCTAGTTATGATCCAGAGTTCTCCCTCCATCACTGCACCTGCTCCCATCTCTCTTTCATGGTCTCCCTTTTATTCCCATGCACAAAACATGATGCCTATAAAAACTACTGTCCCAACCCATATGAATTTCCTCTCTTGTGTCTTGCCTTTCTTGACTCACACTCTTCCCCAAGATGATTGTAATCAACCCCCATGTGTCCAATAAATCTAGGATGTGACCACTCACACCCACCCTCTTACATGTATTCAATGATTGGCTTTGGGAACACTCTATCAGAAATGGGAAGGTTTGTATACGATATGCAATTTTAGGAAAAATGGGTTAAATTAATATACATAGGTATTTCCCCCTTTGACCCCCCTCTTGGCCATTATCCTAGACACTTCTCTCTCTTGTGGATTAATTCATCCCCCATCTCTTGTTCATGTCCCCTTTAGCAGCTGACATCACATTTTATTATTAAAACATTGAAATACAATTCACATATTACATTGCTTGGCCATATCCACATATTATATCCACATAAGCATTAATTAAACTGAGGATTATAATAGGGATGTTACAATTGTAATCTAAAGTAGTGCCATTTTGATCCATTTTCAACTATTTCATTGAATCAATGTCTCTATCTCTATTTGAATTTACACCAATCAAGATAAAAACATAGGTTGTTGTAGAATTGTTCCTATGTTGGCACCACTTCTTGTTCCAAATTGTGGGGATTCCCTACAAAGTACAACTCATAGTGGACAAAGTTCTAGATTGCATACATGGAACTTGTTTTTTGAGCCTAGAATCAATTAACAAGATTGGTTTGAATGACATAAAAATGAATCATGTTCGTTTTGCAAGGGGTTTATCAACATACACTGGTGTAATTACTAGGATGCACATTGACTCTAAAGTGTTGATCATATATTTGGATGAACAAAAGGATTTATAAGATGGAATGTAGCTTTTTATTTATGAAAACAAAGTGATTTTGACATAGTCTAGGTTTAATACAACCTAATCATTTTACAAAGAAATAGAAGTTGAGCATAAAAGAAATACAAAACATCGAAATAAATGTTTCATTTAAAGTATATAGGGAAGAGAATTGTGGATGAAGGAAACCGACTATAAATTGTAGCTGGATATCAAGAAAGGATTGTTAATGATTGTTGCACATGGAACTGTGGTTGAATTATATCAATTTCTATCTAACATTTTGTTTTGATAACCAATGTTTTCAATTATGCCCTTGACTAGGTTGGATGATACATGGAGCCCTCATTTTGTGTTTTTGTAATGCATGTATGATAAATTTGAACAACTTTGTAAATATGATTTCTTAGTTGAGGTTTTAGTGCAATTTATTCTAGCCCCAGTGCAAACACAAATTGATTCAAAGAATATGCAATATTGTTCATGCATGTTGAGCAATTAATACATAGGGTAATGGAAAAATATCACAATTTTAGGCTAATTGGAATTCAATATGCCATGGAAAAAATAAATTAGTGCAGCGAAAGTGTTGTGGGTCCATAACCCATAGGTTCCAAAATAAAGAAATTGACATAGTACATCTAGTTGTAGTGTACATATTTTTAAAGTGATATTTATAGTTTTACCTATAAAACGTTGGAATATTATATTGAAATTTAACTCTAACATAGAGAACCAATTCCAACACACAATGAATCTAAGTTGAAAAAAATATATGAATCATTGAATCACATATACATAAAGCATATTGCAAAAGATAAGGAAATTCTACTCCACATAGTGAATTTTCAATAATAAGAAAAAATGTACTAATGAATTTGTCTTACATGCCTCTTAAACGATAAAATAAAATAAATCATCTACACTATGTGCATCTGTTTCAAATAAAAACTTTATTAAAAAATATGTATAAATATAAAATCAAAGTGTTCATAAAATAACAATAATATGATTCATTAACTATGTAATTCAAATTTGGTGGTCTACATATTATAAATCATTACAATGTCAACAAAGAGCACTACCATCCCTTGACATTATTATCCCAAATTATAATAACATAATGTTAACTATACTCTAAATTATTAATTCATGCACCACTGGCCTTTAACATTTCTCACACGTATAGTAATTAGCGCACCAAAGAGTGCAAAACATGATGTCAAAAAACATTTAACATATTGTTGTTCTTTTAATCATCAAATGCGTTGCCAATGGTGTTGTACAACGTAACTAAAACACCACTTATAGTGCACCAATACATATATGAAAGAAATGTATTGCATGGAACTTTATAATATATCTTATAGATATCGTAGTGTTCTTTTAAGGTAAGGATGCACCAGTTAACGATGTAACATACGATGCCATATGGTGCACCTTGTAAAATCATTGCCATACAATGCACCATGTAAAAGAACTAATAGAAGGTGCAAGTTGAACATCATGAATGCACTATCAATTTGTTTTTTTAAATGGAAAATGAACAAATTAAAGCCTAATTTTAGTTTTTAATCTACAAAAAATGTAAATTGAAGGATGTTAATTTATAGGCTTAGTATCTTCTCTATCGAGGAGTAATGGTTTTTATGTAGAGGAAAAATGAAAAATTTGATACAATTTGAAAAATTCCACAACAAACACAAGTCCACAAAAATGAAGGAATCAAGAAGTAACACCAAATAACAAGGTAGACTTAGAGGAAAAGTGAGAATCAATGCTTGTATGGGTACTAAGTGAATGATATATATACATTTTTTTTCAATTTTACCCTACTTGAGTATGCCCAATAGAAATAAACACTAGTTCTTTTATGTGTATCTGACGCACCCGCGCTCTTGTTTGTATATGCACTAGTGTGGTTATGATATAGGTAACACATTGACATAATTTTTTTTAAACATGACTAATATTTTTATGAAATAATTTGGCCTATATTGGTGCTTATGTTATAGTTGTGCATCGATGCACTTATACCATTGAAGTACACTAGTGCATTTGTACAATAGAATCAGACTATATATATATATATATATTCTAAATCCTTCAACCACTCACCTCCACTAGAATCCTTTGCTAGAAATGGAGAAGGAAGAAGTCATTCCACAAAACCCCCATGAGTTGGTTTTTTCCTTGTAGTGAAATCAACGCTTTAATATTGTCTATGATGAGTTTGTGCTAGATGAATACATGCTCATTATTGCTATGGTAAACCCCATTGTAGGGTTCAAGTAGGGAATAGTACAATTCCTTTAATGTCAAGTTGTGCAAGATGAAATAAAACTCATCCTCTAAAAGCTTCGAGGTAAATCTCCAATGGTCCATGACTATGAATGCAATTTGGCTTTGTTGAATTACAAATAGATTAACTATAAAAAGGTGTTTGAAATACCAAAAATGGAACCTCAAACCCTTTTTCTCACAAGAGATTCCATCTAGACAAACTATTAGGCATGTACTATGGTTAAATGATGAAGCAAAGCTTAAATGAAAAATTGGTCTAAGGTCATTGCCCTAAAATACTCTTGTAGAGAAACAAATCCTAATGCAAATAATTTAACAAATCTTGAAGGAAGATGTGAAGTGGTAATGTCTATCTCAGACCAGAGGGGGTTCTCTACTTAGGAAATATTATATCACACAAGTTAATAGTGGGGGGCTTAAATATCTAGAAAATGAAAGCAATATATTAACTATTATTAAGGGGTAAAGGGGTATTTCTAGTATATTAAGAATATATAGATATGGGAGGGGAGTGAGAGAGGGGGGGGGGGGGGGGTTCAGAATTAGTTATCAGGTGGGAGGTTGGAATTGGTACCAGGAGGGATTTTAATTAGTGGCCTTGTACTAGTCTATTCCATACCCTTGAATATGATTCCATAATGACACATTCCTTCTCCTCAAATGTGCTTCTTCTTCGTTTTTGTTCGATGTCAAGAACCCTCTCTGTGATATGGGAAGATCTCATCTATAACATTTTATATATTTTATTGGGAATTAAAATGATTGACATATCTCCCAACTCTCCCACATCGATCCACTATGTGTATATTTACATCAATCTGTGACTTATTGAAATCGAGAATTTAACCAAGAAATGAAAATGATACCAGGGGGAGGATACTTTTGTAATGAATCCCGAGTACACAATGAACATATTAGAAAAATGGTCATACGAATATGTGCTTATAGCTTCAGTATATGGTTTTCCACCACCCACTAAGAAGTGTGATGTAGAAACTGATACATTGCTGACTCAAAACCCAACCTCTTTGCTATTAGTCTTTTTACTTGGTTTCTCCTTTGGGAAAGAGAAGAGGAGGTAGGATTTGGGTAACTTGGACCCTTTTGACCTTATTGGATGATGGAAAGCAATAAGTGTTCTTAGAATATCCATTAATCTCTAATCAAGTCATTGGTTAAATTAGAATAAGAAAGAAAAAACAAGTAGTCCACTAGTTTTCATAATCCTCATCTAGGAATAATAATAGTTGTTTCCTATTACTATACTAGGGGTTGAAATAAAAAGAGGTATCAAAATGTCACACAAAAAAATGGATACCTATAATATTTAGTGAAAAAAAAGTAAGAGTTGTATTGCATCTAAGGTGTTGCCTTGGGATGCAAATGAACATATAATTAGAAAATTGCACTACATACAAGTTATGAAATGCCAATTCCAATCATTGTTGATACATGTCACTTGACAGGGAAATGATCTTGAGTTGAGATTTCATGGTTCAATATTTAACAATAGTTGGTATGTATCATTTTCTTTCAATAAGGTATTTTAATCCATGACACATATATGTTGTAGTGGATATGAATCCTCATTAAATAACATAGTTAGAGAATTGTGAAACTTAGTGAGATGGACCAACATATATTTTCATTGTTTAAAAAAGATTATCCAAGAAATATGGCACATTCAACAAATTTTTTTAGTGAGAAAAAAACTATCCTCTCTTTTTCATGCTACATGAATAGGTAAGAGGTATATAATGTGATACTACCACAAAATGCTCCATCCATCCATCAAAACAAATATCAAGTATTTAGAAAAGGTTTGGTTTCTAATAAACATAATTAAAAAACTCTCATGGCTTAGCTCGAGTTTTTGAGTGATATGAATTACAAGCAAGATTTCATGGGGTCAAGTCCCCAGGAGAGAGTCCTCTACAGATATTATGGGCCTCACTCAGTGTCTCCATTCGGTTAGGTTTCCAAAAACTAAAACTTTCTAGTTTACCCTAGGTACCATCCTTAGAACGAGGGGAAGTGCCTGGTGGGTTTTCCCGGGATACAAATTTCATCGTTAAATAAAAAGGGAAATATATTTGAAAAATTGAAAATTAATCAACCTTCAAAATTCCAAGGGTTGCATCTAAAAGGACATGGAATATGAACTTGGAGGTCAAAATCATGGCATATGAACATTGAGGAAAGATAATTCAAAAAATGAAAATTAGTCAATCTTCCAAATTCAAGTGTTATATCTAAAAACACATGGCATATGCATAGAGTAGACACATCCATGGATAATTCAAACCAATAAGGTTTTTAATAACTTCCTTGAACTCTTCTTTTTCGAATCACACTCAATTGAAGATATTGAACTTCTCTCAATAGTTTATGCCACAAAATATCATCTATTAGACATAGGACGATGTCATGTTGTTAGTTTTCCTTGTGATTTTTTAATTTCTTAATGGGATTCAATCCTCAAAATGTGAATAATAAACAAGGATTTATATTAACTAATAACATTATAATCCCATTTCAAATCTGACTAGACCCACCTCGTCATGTTGCATTGGGTGGCATATAATAGAAAAAAGGACGATTTACATAGAACTATGAATACAACCAAAAACTATTTATAAAAGAATCTAGATTAGAAATATAGCTAAGATTTAAAATCAACTAGAGTTATTAGGAGTCTTGAAAGTCCTATAATAGATGTAAAATGCAAAAACTTGATGAAGATGACTAATACTCAGTTTAGTATATTTTTTTGCAAGAAGTCTCACTTTCCTTTTGATGCAATGTGTGAAAATTATATATGATTACTAAATAGCATGCAAGTGATAATTGAAACCATGTATTGGATGGGACAATGACAATTATAAGTAGAAGATTCCTATTCAATAAGTGTAACAAAGAACATAATTTTGAATTGATATTTTTTTATATGAAATTCTCAAGAAGTTCTGTTGAATATTAAGATTAGTGATTTTATTATCCCCCAAGTGAAATTGGTTTTCATACTATCATATCCTCCAAATAACATCAAGTGAAAATAATTAAAACAAATTGAATTCACACAACAAAAAAACCTAAAAATAAAAAAACTTGAAGTTTGATTCTTGTGTAGTATGATCCATTCTTTTAGGAAAGATAATGTCAATCAACCTTTGAAGATTAAAATACATTATTATCGTCATTAACAAAAAACAATTTACAATACACATTGGATTGGAGTGAGTGGGAAAGGTATTCTATCTATCTAATGACTTCAACTTTATGGAAATGCAATTATAGGTAGCAAAAACTTTACAACAACACAACCATTTCATTACATCAGAAATTTACATCAATTCTACTATTATTTATAAACAAAAAAACATCACATAAGAAAAAAATGAGACTGTGATTGAATCAAGGGTAGACCTCCATACATGAACACCATATGCAAACATTTTTCTTTCAGTTAACTAGTGATTTAAATGGATTTGAACTTAGGTTTAGGTAGAGGCATCTTGGGACCATGACAATGAGCACTATGTTCTCCATTATAGCCTTTACCTCCACCACATTCTTATTTTTTGATAACCCAAAATGCCTATGAAATTTCATGTGAGAGTACTGAATATAATGCCACTTGTGGTTCTTTTTCTTTTCTTTAATCTTTCAACCACCACTAATCTATATAACTCAACCATCTTCCACTTCTATCTTTACATCTTATTTCTTGAGACCTACCAAGAGAAAAAGGTAAATTACTGGCACTAAATGTTGACTAATCTAGGTATCCATTGACAAAGGAATGAAAACGCTCTAAAGACATGATGAATACCTAGAATATAAACCTTAAATATGCATGTGTTATAAGTTTCCTTACAATCAATTCAAGTGTTGTCTATGGCTATCACATCATCCCTTGAAAGTGCCCAATATCCCTAAAAAATGGATAGTTTCTTGCTTCAAAAAGGTCCAATAAATAAAGTGACAATGGATTAAAAATGCTTGATTGTCTACCAAAGAATCCAAGAGCAATATACATATTTGTAATGAATATCAACTGTTTATGAAAAATGTGAATGCAAGATCTTCTAAGACCTATATGGTTGTTGTTACATTCTATGAAAGGATACAAATACCATGCCTTATACTATGCCCTCTAGCAAAATCTTACCCATAGGCACATCTAGAATCCTTATAGGCAAAGGATGGTAGAACACCAAAATATTTTCCATCACTAGTGCTTTTCTGATAACTCATAATAGATCCTCACCTTTCTTCAATGGCTCAAACAAATACAACTGAATTAAAGTTTCCATTGAATCATTGATATTGGAAAAACTAACCTAATGTTCGTGATTCTATGGATTTCATTGAATGAAAGGTATGATTTTGCATGTCATGGAGATCTAGGGAAACATCATATAAAATGAATTCCCTATTGATAGTGATAGGAAACATGTAGCAAACTTTTCATCCCTAGGCATTTGATGCTTATGTTAACATGGGAAACTCTCAAATAGTATTTTATTTTATAAATAATTTTTCTTCACTAACAAATAAATGCACACTCGTATGGAATTATGTCCCATCCATGTCCCTTTATACCAATAAAAAAAATAATCAATGAAATTTTAAAATTATGAAAAATAATTTTTATTTTTAACAAATTTAATTTAATTTATCAATTTTTTCAACTTTAAGAAACTTTATAAAAAAATTAGTGAATTTACAATGAACTAATTATCAATTCATTTTGAATAGAAAATGAAAAGTATACTCCCTTATTTGGAAGGGACTAATAAGGGTTTTTTCATTGAAAAGGTTTACTGGGATGAGGATTCAATGAAAGGATTTTGTGAGGTATTCTTTAATATCAAGTATAATCATGGGTATTATTTAATATTATATTAATGCATGTGCTATGTCATAAGTTCACATGCTTTCATATGTGACGTCACATGTGTTGACGATTAAAATCGCAATGAGTTTTTTTTTCCCACAAAGTATTGCTAAGGCCTATTATTATAAGCTAACAATATAAATAATACTAGTAGGTGGGACCCCTTTGTAGACTGGGAGATAATATCTGGCTCTTATTTGATGTTCGTGCCACTGTTCGACACTATTTACATGGTTGATGATATCTTTTTTTTATTGGAAATGGATAGGGATTATTATGTGTTGGTTCTAATTGCGACAATTGGATGATGGATAAGGCATGTTATGTGTTGTTTTGCTGCTCTAGGCTCAAATTTTATGTTACAACGACCTATGTTATCCATTGTTATCATTGTTATCTATTATTGGATAAATTACTAGGACACCTGCAAAAGAGACATGTTAGTAATAATATATAAGAGCAATGGGAAAAATATAAAAGCGATGTAACAAAATGAAGAAGGAAGGAATTAAACTATGCTAATATACTACTCTACATGCATTGAAATTGAAATGATCATTGATGATCCTAGCTAATAAGTTAATAGCTATGTGATTTGATTGAGTTATATGAAACATGGTTGATTTATGTTATGGCATAAGTTGGAAATGGATAAACGTGATATGGGTCACGCTATTGGAAATTAGGGGGTGATGGTTTCGATACATGGTTTAATTGAATGAGTTAATGGGAAGCTTGCTAGCGTGTACTAAGAAATTAATTGACTGGGGGTGGAGGTGACGTGCATTTACTGCACGTCACCCTTACTCCTTCCACTGGTTCCCACCCTATTTAGGCTATTGTTCAACTGTGTTTGTTGTGGTTAGGCTCCGAATTTCAAGTAGAAGAAGAACTGCTCGGCCAACTCGCGTTTTAAGGTGATTTTGGTTACAGGTATGCCTTTTTGCCATCCATGAATCTGCTCTGGTTATGAAATAGATATTGGCTCGAAATGTATGGGCCCTTGATTTCCTTAAGTATGGAAACTGTGTAAATTTTTGATATTTTTCTGGAATGAATCGTTGGTGGTTTTCATTGCAAATAATGTTTGAAGTCATAGTGTTATTGGTCCTCTTGAGTGTTAGCAACCACAAAGGCTCTCTGTCATCCTTCCTGGTTTTAGTTGGAGCGTTTCATTTAGTTTAGAATGACTGGTTGTCTCCATGCATTCATATCACCATACCCAATATTTTTCTGTTATGGGGTTTACTAGTTTGAACGCCTTGCATCACTGTGCATTGTTTCGCTTGGGTATGGGTTTGTTCATGCTACCGACGATCGCACTGTGGGTTATATTTCTTCTTCTCAGCTCTGTTTCATCTCAGCGTTGTTAGTTTTTTGATTGGGAGAGCCACGAGGGTTATACCCTGCATGTGCTAAGTATTGTTACAGAACTAGAATGAAGCCTTGCTCTTCTGTTCATAGTCTCTCCTATCATGAGAATTATGACCCTGCTTGCGAAGTTAATTGTGGTATGCCCTGTGTGTGCACCATTGATATTAGAGGTTCTCACCCGATGATGGTAGTCGAATCCATCTCTCCCTGTGTTGTTCCACAGAGAAAACCCTCATTTTCTGAAGATAAGGTTTTGATAGAGGAAACCGTTATGGCCGTCGAGTAGACTATTGGTTGTTATGAGTTGTTGGTGTATTGTTGACAATGCTTGATTTTTGGCTCGTCTCTGTTGATGATGTTGACAGTGGTGTTGGTTTTGGTATCTGGTCGTTGCATTTGTTATTATAATTGAATGGATAAGCTCAACATGGTTAATTGGATTGAATGCACAGTCACTGTCTCTTACATTGGAATGGTTGAACTGTTAACCCAACATTAGTTTACAATTGGTTAATGCACAATGACGCTTCATATGAGATGTGTGGGTATGTGTGGCATTCCTACAACATGATAGGTGGAGTTAATAATTACTGTGACTATGTGTTTTAAATTGTTGAATGGGAATATTGCAATCGTTGGAATCATGGCATGGCCATCCACTGTATTTGTTATCGATATTATTTGATTGCACCATTAGAGAGGGTCACAAGTTTTTGAACATGGCTTTGTTGCAATTTGATCGATTTGTGTTATGATATTGGGCATATTGTTGCCGCCTCATTGTATTGGATTTATAACCCAGCATTGTGAATGTTTAGAGTCAAAGTAAATTGGACCTGTACAGTCACATAAATACTCTTGTGTTTTGTCAAATGGTTTGTGTATTCCACAACATAGTGTAAGTTGAAATGGTGATTGTTTTCTGTGTTTTTAAGAGGCAAGTCAGGATCTTTACATTTGAAATATTGTTTGTTGTACTTGGCTGTCCATTATGTATGTTGTTGAATATCATGCTTCATGGCACAGACAGGCACAAGGTCTATGACAGTATAACCTCATTGCAATTTAATTATTAAATGAATTGAAGGACATAATCGAGCACGACCTTTGAGGTTGTATTTGATGATTGAAATAATTCATGGGCACTGGTTGATTTTGATGTTGAACAAAGTGAAAATAAGCGACTTCTATGCATTTGTGAATTGTTTTAAAATATTAAATGGATAACTAAGAAGAAACAAAGCTCCTCTATAGGTTGTTGTGGAATGCATACTATCTTGTTTTGATGACACTGTGTCAAATATTTGATTACAAACAATGAGCAGGTTAGTGTACATAATCAATTGAATATTTCACACATTATTTGATTATTTGATCACAGTGATTATTTGGTTGGTGTTATTTCCTTTTACAGAATGGTTTTATGGATTACTTAATTAATTTTATGAACAATATCTTCTCTCTTTCCCTACCATTATTTTTCTTTTCGCTAATTACAACCCCATCGCCTTTCCACATTCATTTTTCACTCCATGTTCTAAAATTTAATTATAGTCAAGAGGAACTTTTTATTGAAGCAGTTTGAAGTCACAATTTATTGGTTGGATCACAGTGATATTTTCTTTGGATTGCATTACAGTTAATTTTGTTTTGTATTTGAGCAGTAACCGGGTTTCTTTCCCCCTCATTATATCATGTTTCGCTCAATAAAAACCCCTCGCATATCCCAGGTCCTTTTTTTCACCCCCTGCTCATTGACAACAATTAAACAATTTATATGGATTGGATTGCACGAGTCTGATATGTTGTTGATCCAAAGTCTATTTCATATTTTTAAGGAGTTGTCATGTATGGTTGTAAAGGAATATTTTCTAATCAATCGTGCATGCATGACTGAGCTTCTTCATCTGAGGTATACATGGCAGAGGCCACTGAGGGAGAGGTAATTAGAACAAAGGCCCAAGAAGGTCAAGATTATCCATACACTTTGATGTTGACTCGCAAGAGTTAGGCCAATTGTTTTAGGCTGGTTTTTTCAATTGGATTGGGAAAGGGGTGGTCTAACCTAGGCCTAAAGGGCCTCCTTTCCAAGCTCCAAAAGCCCCTATTATTCCTGTTCCCCCTCATGTGTCATTGCAACTCGAGGTTCCCGAAAATGACAGATGGAAAGAGATTGTCAACCCGACAGTCTCCCAACATCGTGGCTGGCTCAATTTGTCCATACCTACTCCCTTGCTTGTTAACCAGATTTCTTAAGATTCACCTGTCCACTCAACAATTCATTCCTCTCATTCTATAAAAAGGTTGAAAACCAAGGCCCACCATGCCCTTGACAAAGGAAAATCCACTGCTGCCCCTTCCTCACCCTCCAATGGCTATGATAAATCCATGTCTTCCCGGATGAATTTGAGGGATGATTGTTTACACGTGATCAACGATATTAGCCCTAAAGGCTCAGTGCAATCAAAAGAAAATTCAAAGAAATAGAAGGGTGACAACAACAATCAAGGAAAGATTGCATCTCAGAGTGGGAAATATGGGTTTTGAGTTTTTATGTTATTTATTGTTGATGATAGTTGACTTCAGAAGTTTTGGACATCATGTTTTCTTTGGATATATGAGTAATAAATTTTTTGAAAGTAATTTCGAATATCAATGAGCTAAATTGTCAAATGTTAATTTGATGATGGGAGTCACAAGGAGGGGTGTTTTTTCTAATTAACTAGTTATGTTATGATTGTTAAGAAATAAAGTGAGTCACAAGGGGTCCCACCTACTAGTTATTATTTATTTATAACCCTTATTATGATTATTACTTTTCCCCCTAACTAAAAATTTGGTTGAGTCGTTAGTTAACTTAACTAATGAGGTAGTTCAACTACTTCAACCAATTCTAATTTGTTTAAAGGAAAAAGCAAAGGGAGGAACAAGAGGAGGATAGAAGGAGAAGCATACTAAGGTTTTCTCTTTGATTTTATGTTGAGATAGTTCAGTTTTCATTCATTCCTTAATTTATCACACGCCTAATTATTTTTTATGATAGAAAGGTCTTATTGTAGACATCAATATTCAGGGCTGAATTACATCATTCAGACACTTTTTTTTCAGAGGTGTTGATCTATCTTTGATAGTCTGTGTAGACCTTTCTGTTTGTGAATTAGTTTTCATGACTGACAAAGGATATTGTGCAGAGTTGAGTAGGAAACAATCTGTGGCAAGATGATCCAGCTTTTAGAATTCAATTTTGATTTTCTGTCAGAGGTCCTTTTGTGTGTTCCATCGGGGATGTCTAAGTTTGACTTTGGTCAAAAATTTCTGTATGAGATTTTGTAAAGAGAATGACTCTTTGGTGAATTGGAATGAAATAAAGGATTGATTTATGTCTCATTTGTCTTGATTATCATCTTGGTGTCTTACTTCTATCTTTACACTTGTTTTCAACAACTATTATATTCAAAAAATCATATTAAAATGATTTTTCCAGCAAGCTTTTATTGGTGAAAAAGACTAGCCTAAGCACTTGTAATTGATACTTGTCAGTTAGGATTTTATTTTTGATGTCTATAAAGCTAGGGTGACATTCCCATCTATTTTTCTTTAGCTAAGAAGAATCTGAAAATGCTTGAGTAAGATCATTTCATATCTTTTCCTCAACATTTATTTGGTGACCATACTGGGGAGATCTTCTTTATCTCTTTGGTTAATTTTCATACTCGATTTTCATCGATACATCTATTTTTCTGATATTGATTCCTTGAATTTTTTATTTCCTAATGACTATGCCTGTTGCAAGGCAACCCAATATTGAGCTCGGTCTTCAAGATCAGACCAAAATTTCTTTGAACCTATTTAATACCATTTTAGACACTGCCAATACCCGTGTTGAGCTTAATCATTCATGGGCAGCAGATGAACGAGATATTAGCACTCAAGAACAATTGGAATCTAGACGTAGACAACCTAGAAATCAACAATAACCTTCTTGTTTCTTCAGTTTTGGCCTTTCTTTCATGTCCTTAGACTCTTGTGTTTCTAGAAGAAGAAGAGGCTTATCACTTGAAATTAATCCTATTGTTGAAATAATAAGAAGGAACATTGTGTTATCTACCCAATGAAGTGCTCTAAGGATAACTTTGTCTGATTCATCTAGTTTGTCTTTCTTTCCCTCATCTATCATCCACAAGATGGAATATAGTGGTGGCATTGGAAGTCCTTCATCTCCTCAGTATTCATCTTCGACAGTAATTAGTATCTTATACAACCAACATATTCCTGTCCAATCTACCACAAATACCACCAAAGTCATTAAAAAGTATGGGATTTTTCATTTTGAAGAAGACGCCACAACCACACAGTGGCATGTGTCCTCTCCTCTTAACTTGTCACCTACTACTCATCCAGTTCCTAAATTCAAAGAACATATTCCCAGGTTTACAGGAAATAACATGGTTACTACAAACAAACACCTAGTGGCATTTTCTAATGCTTGTCATAACATAGGGGGCAATGACAATGATACTTGAATGAGCTTATTCATCAGTTCCTTGGAAGGAAAGGATGCAGCCGATTTAATTGACCTTCCTCCTAATATTCTGTCTACTTGGTAGGAGTTAATATATTGGTTTAGATCCACTTACAGGAAATCTAAAATCCTAGCTGAGAAGTTACGGGAATACAATAACGTCACCTATAAGGATGGTGAGACCATCAAATCCTTCAACTTGCGTTTAACCAATTTATACAACCAAATCCATGAACTCATTCGACCTCAAAACCAAGATGATTTCATGAATTACTACAATGCATTACCTTCCACCTACTGTCATAGGCTTGAGGGAAAAACCATTGATAATCTCGGTTCTGTTCTGCATACGTTCTCAGAGTATGAAGAACAACTTCAAAGAACAAGTCTTCCCCAGGGAGAATCAATTAAATACACGGACATGTACGCCATCTTAGAACAAGTACAAGATATGAACAATCGTATGATAATGTTCGAGCGAAAGGGAACTGTCTCTCCTCTCACCCCTAGAGCTTCATCCTCTTCTGCACCCCCCTTTAGAAATCCAGTTGAAAATAATTTTCAGCCTAAAGCTATCTTGCCTCGAAGTTGGTGTAACTTTTGTGAGGAACACCACGAGGAAACCACATGTGAGGTAAAGAAGAGTGCCAGAGATAAGATCTTTGGTAAGAGACCGGAAGCTACTATCATTGTCCTAGATTTTGCAAAGCCCAAATATGTCATGGTCATCAATACTAGGAACACAACCTATGCTCCCAAGGGAAAATTTGATCCCCCCTACATTTCTTCTAGCCCGAGATCATCCTCACCCGCTACTACTATGCAGGTTCCTAAGGTTCCTGAGAGTCAAGGAGTTACTTCCCCTCTCCCCTCTTCTAAGTACAATATCATAAATCAATTGGCCAACATCAAAGAAGATGAAACCCTTCTAGACATGGTTTCCATCCCTGAACAATAGATGCATCTGAAACAATTCATGGAGGGAAAAAATTCTATTGTAGCCAATATTTCTGAAGAGGTAAATGAAGAGGATTCATATGTAAACAAAGTAGGTGTACATAACTTTAGGTACCCTATAAAAAATTTCCCTTTTTATATTTCTGTAAAAATTATGGATAAGATTGCCCATTTTTACCTCATTGATAACGGTTCGGGCCCAAGTGTGATGTCGAAGATTATTATGGAAGAGATAGGCTTGTCTTGTACTAATGAAAACACCAAAATCATTCTCTCCTATAATAGTCTACAACAAACAACCATAGGCGATATTAAAGATGTGACCTTAGTTTTGTGCGCTCATCCTAAAATAAGGACGACCCTCAACATTCAGCTAATCTATATGTCTGTAAGCAATTAATCAAATATCTTGGGTTGAGATTGGCAAGACTTAAAAGGTGGATACCTATCACTCAACAAGACTCATTTATCCGTGCCTCGGAATGGTAAGAACATTATATTCCTGAGAGAGGGAAGAATTTCACCCTACATAGAGAGTGTTCCACAATCTAATGTAAACTATATTGAAGAGGACCTAGGAGTGTATTCCATCTTCGCTAAGGAGGAGAATATTCCTTTGGAGAAAATCGATTTAGATGATGATATGTGGTACATGAACTTTGATGGTTCACGCTCTAATGGAGGTAATGGGGCTGAAATTATCTTGGTTTCCCCTATAGGAAAAATTCATAATTTGTTTTACAGGTTGGAGTTTGTTTGTACAAACAATGCAACTAAATTCGAAGCTTTATTATTAGGCATTGAAAACACCTATAATATTGGTTGTGGTCACCTTTCAGTTTTTGGAGATTCAAAGATTGTTCTGAACCTGGTACGAAAGATATACTCTCCTAGCAACAAGCTAATGAAACGATGCACCCAAACTATTTGGGTACTTATCTCGAACCTATTATCTTTCAACATCACTCATGTTAAAAGGGAGTTGAATTCAATGGTTGATCAGTTAGTTGTCTTTGCAGCCTCTCCTAATCAAAAACCTTTTTCTCATAGAACTGATTGTTCTTTTCAATCCCTATATCATCCACATATCCCTGACAATTTAGAATTTGGCATGCCCTCCCTAACAATGAGAGCATTCGTGTTTTCATTCAATATGAACCTCTTAAGCCTGAAGAAATGATATCCATAGAAGACAATAAGATTCCTAAGGGATTGACTCTTCTTGAGAGTTCGTTTTCATCGAGTGATGTAGGAAATAAAGAGAAACAGAGAGAATATGAGTCAAGAAAGAAGGTGGGTAAAACCATCTCTTTGAACATTGGGGCACTCAAATCTTCAAGGAATGTTAAAATAAGTTCCCAATATTCTGATAAAGAAGAAATGAGGTTTGCCAAGCTACTTGGTTAATTTCACGATGGTCTTGCTGTGTCTTATAAGGATCTTCGTGGTTTTGATCCTGGTCTTATACATCATGCTATCCCCATCAAGGAAGGCATGAAAGCAGCTAGGAAAAAACAAAGACCTATTAACTCTGCATTTAAAGAAACCTTTCAAAGGGACTTGGAAAATTTCTTAAGGGTTGGGATTATTTTTCCAGTCTACCCTAAATGGGTTTCCAATTGGTTACCTGTTTCGAAGACCACTGATCATATTAGAAACTACATTAACTTTCACACTTTCAGTCAAGCTATCATGAGAAATCCTTTTCCTCCCCTTGATATGAAAATGATTCTGCGACAGGTTGCAAGATCACAGATGAGGCCCTTGACAAATTTTTGGGTTATAGTAAAATCAAGGGGAAAAGGGCAGATGTTCACAAAACCACGCTTATCACAAATTGGGGTACCATGACTTATATATGCCTATTTTCTGTCTTACCTGATGCAAGTACCACTTTTAAAATACCTATACACACAAATATTGATGAATTGATCAGTATCCATACCTACCTTGATGATCTAATGATATGTGTTAAGGGGATGATAATTACCTCAGAGTTCCGAGTGTTATTTCTAGGTCCTTTCAAAATTTCTTTTGTTCTGGATACTAACTTTTACATTCTAAGGGATTTACAGGAGTATTTGTTTTCCTACAACAGTAACAGTTCTCGCTTGAAACATTACGAGGGACCAACGTGAAAAGTTCTAATGTTGTTTGGATATTCTGTATACTAGTAACCTAGCTCTGATTTCAATTTTGCACTTTTCTTTTCTGCTTTACAATAGTTTGATTTCTTCTTTGTATTTTGAAAATTTCCTACTGCTTTTACGTTTCTGTCATTTTATTACTGCTATTTTAAACTTGCAATTTACAGTAGTTTGATTTCTTCTTTATGTTTTAAAATTTTCCTACTGCTTTTACGTTTCTGTCATTTTATTACTGTTTTTTTAAACTTGCAATTTAACTTCTGTCATGATTTTGGTTTCCTACCATCTTTTAGTTAGATTGGTTAAAATAAGATGTTGGATCAGTTCTACCATAATGACACTCCTGCAAAGGATTGTTAGTCAATAACAATCAAGCTTACACAACTGTTACAATGTTTCCCCTGAAAGAACCCTTGAGTTTGTTATCTTCTTTCACTGCTGTCTTATAAAGAGATTGGTTATCTCCCACTTCTTCTTTCAATTTCTTCATCCATTTGGGAAATTAAGAGCAAGTCCATTAATTTATCTCCTTGAAGTAAAGAGTAAAATCTAGTTGAATGGTCATGCATACATGGATAAACCCCTTCATACTTAAAACTTTTCATGAGTTATTCCCAATTTCCCGGTCATTTTTCCATTAAATATGCTCACTTCCCCCTATTACATGATCACTCATGTTATATATTCTTGACCCTCTATTCTTGGTCTGTGAGACCACAAGTCCTGAGTTCTAAATCCATTGGAGACAAATTTCCCTGTGGAGTTGCCAGTTTGTTGATGATTAAAATCACAACGAGTTTATTTCTCCAGCAAAGTATTGCTAGGGCCTATTATTATAAGCTAACAATATAAATAATACTAGTAGGTGGGACCCCTTTGTAGATTGGGAGATAATATCTGTCTCTTATTTGATGTTCGTGCCACTATTCGACACTATTTACATGGTTGATGAGATCTTGTTTTTATTGGCGATGGATAGGGCTTATTATGTGTTGGTTCTAATTGCCACAATTGGATGATGGATAAGGTATGTTATGTGTTTTTATATTGCTCTAGGCTCAAATTTTATGTTACAATGACCTATGATGTTATCCATTGTTATCATTTCTATCTGTTCTTGGATCCATTACTGGGACACCTGCACAAGAGACATGTTAGTAATAATATACAAGATCAGTGGGGGAAACAAATAAAAGCAATGTAACAAAATGAAAAGGAAGGAATTGAACTATGCTAATATACTACTCTACATGCATTGAAATTGAAATGATCGTTGATGATCCTAGCTAATAAGTTAATAGCTATGCAATTTGATTGAGTTATATGAAACATGGTTGATTTATGTTATGGCATAAGTTGGAAATAGATAAATGTGATATGGGTCACGCTATTGGAAATTAGTGGGTGATGGTTTCGATACATGATTTAATTGAATGAGTTAATTGGAAGCTTGTTGGCATGTAATAAGAAATTAATTGAATGGGGGTGGAGGGGACGTGCATTTACTGCACATCACCCTTACTCCTTCCACTGTCTGCCACCCTAGTTGGGATATTTTTTAACTGTGTTTGCTGTGGTTAGGCTTCGAATTTCAAGCAGAAGAAGAACCGCTTAGCCAACTCATGTTTTAAGGTGATTTTGGTTACAGGTATGCCTTTTTCCCATCCATGAATCTGTGCTGGTTATGAAATAGATATTGGATCAAAATGTATGGGTATGTGATTTACTTAAGTATGGAAACTGGGTAAATTTGTGATATTTTTCTGGAATGAGTCGTTGGTGATTTTCATTGAAAATAATGTTTGAAGTCACAATGTTATTGGTCGTCTTGAGTTTTAGTAGCCACAAAGGCTCTCTACCATCCTTGTTGGTTTTAGTTGGAGGGTTTCATTTGGATTAGAATGGTTGGCTTTCTCCATGCATTTGTATCACCATACCCAGTCTTTTGTTGTTATGGGATTTACTGGTTTGAATGCCTTGCGTCACTCCACATTGTTTCTCTTGGGTATGGGTTTTTTCATGCTACTGATGGTTGCACCGTGGGTTATATTTATTCTTCTCATCTTTGTTTCATCTCAACATTGTTAGTTGTTTTATTGGGAGAGCCATGATGGTTATACATTGGGTTTGCTAAGTATTGTTACATAACTAGAATGAAGCCTTGCTCCTTGGTTCATAGTCTCTCCTATCATGGGAATTAACACCTTGTCTGCGAAGTTAATTGTGGTATGCCCTGTGTGTGCACTATTGGTCTCATAGGTTCTCACCCGATGATGGTAGTCAACTCCATATATCCCTGTTTTGGTCCACAGAGAAAACCCTCATTTTCTGAAGCCCAGGTTTTGATAAAGGAAATCATTATGGCCGTTGGGTAGACTGTTGGTTGTTATGAGTTGCTGGTGTATTGTCGACAATGCTCGATTTTTGCTCATCTCTGTTGATGATGTTCACAGTGGTGTTCGTTTTGGTATATGGTCACTGCATTTGTTATTATAATCAAATGGATAAGCTCAACATGGTTAATTGGATTGAATGCACATTTGTTGTCTCTTATGTTGGAATGGTTGAACTGTTAACCCAACATTAGTTTACAATTTGTTAATGCACAATGATGCTTCATATGAGATGCGTGGGTATGTGTGACGTTCCTACAACATGATAGGTGGAGTTAATAATTACTTTGAATGTGTGTTTTAAATTGTTGAATGGGAATATTGAAATTGTTGGAATCATGGTATGGCTATCCACTATATTTGTTATCGATATTATTTGATTGTTCCATTAGAGAGGGTCATGGGTTTTTGAAAATGGCTTTGTTACAATTTGATTGATTTATGTTATGAGATCATGAATACTTTTGTTGCCTAGTTGTATTGGATTGATAACCCAATGTTGTGAATGTTTAGAATCAAAGTAAATTGGACCTGTACAATCACATAAATACTCTTGTGATTTGTCAAACGGGCTGCGTATCCCACAACATAGTGTGAGTTGAAATGGTGATTGCTGTTTATTTTTTTAAGTGGCAAGTCATGATATTTACATTTGAAATATTGTTGGTTGTACTTGGCTGTCCATTATCTATGTTGTTGGATATCATGCTTCATGGAACAAAAAGGCATAGGGTCTGTCATAATATAACCTCATTGCAATTTAATTATTAAATGAATTAAAGGACAAAATCGAGCATGAACTTTGAGGTTGTATTTGATGATTGAAATAATTCATGGGAAGTGGTTGATTTTGATGCTGAACAAAGTGAAAATAAGTGACTGTTATGCATTTGTGAATTGCTTTAAAATATTAAATGGATAATTGAGAAGAAATAGAGCTCCTCTATAGGTTGTTGTGGAATGCATACTGTCTTGTTTTGATGACACTGTGTCAAATATTTTATTACAAACAGTGAGTAGGTTAGTGTACATAATCGATTGAATATTTCACACAGTATTTGATTATTTGATCATAGTGATTATTTGGTTGGGGTTATTTCCTTTTACATAATGGTTTTATGGATTACTTAATTAATTTTATGAACAATATCTGCTCTCTTTCCCTACCATTATTTATCTTTTCACTAATTACAACACCATCACTTTCCCACATTCACTTTTCACTCCCTGTTCTAAAATTTAATTATAGTCAAGAAGAAATCTATATTGAAGTAGTTTGAAGTCGCAGTTTCTTGGTTGGAGCACAATGATATTTTCTTTGGATTGCATTATAGTTGATTTTGTGTTGTCTTTGAGCAGTAACCGTGTTTATTTCACCCTCATTATATAATATTTCACTTAATACAAACCCCTCACATATCCCAGGACCTTTTGTTCACCCCCTTCTCATTGAAAATAATAAAACAATTTATATGGATTGGATTGCGTGAGTCTGATATGTTGCTGAGCCAAATTCTATTTCATATTTTTAAGGAGTTGTCATGTATGGCTATAAAGGAATATTTGCTAATAAATCGTGCATGCATGAATGAGATTCTTCAGTCGAGGTATCTATGGAAAAGGCAACTAAGGGAGGGGTAATTGGAACAGAGGCCCAAGAAGGCCAAGATTCTCCATACACTTTGATGCTGACTCTCAAGAGTTAGGCCAGTTGTTTCAGGCTGAATTTTTCAATTGGATTGGGCAAGGGGTGGTCTAACCTGGGCTTGAAAGGCCTCCTTTCCAATCTCCACAAGCCCCGGGTATTCCTGTTCCCCATCATGTCTCATTGCAACCCGAGGTTCCTGAAAACGATGAATGGCAAGAGATTGTCCACTCGACAGTCTCCCAAAATCGTGGATTAACCATTTTTTCCTTACCTGCTCCCACACCTATTAACCAGATTTCCCAGGCTGCACCTGTCCACTCACCAATTCAGCCCTCTCATGTAGCAAAAGGTTGAAAACCTAGGCCCACCATGTCCTTGACAAAGGAAAAGCCATTGCTGCCCCATCCTCGCCCTCCAATGGATCTGATAAATTCGTGTCTTCCCATATGCATTTGAGGGATGATTGTTCGCACGTGATCAATGATATTAGGCCTAAAGGCTCAACGCAGCCAAAGGAAAATTTAGAAAAATCAAAGGGTGACAACAACAATCAAGGAAAGATTGCATCTCAGAGTGGGAAATATGGTTTTTGAGTTTTATGTTATTTATTGTTGATGACAATTGACTTCAAATGTTTTGGATAGCATGTTTTCTTTGGATATATGAGTAATATATTTTTTGAAAGTAATTTCAAATATCAATGAGCTAAATTGTCAAATGTTAATGTGATGATGAGAGTCACAAGGAGGGGTGTTTTGCCTAATTAACTAGTTATTTTATGATTGTTAAGAGCTAAAGGGAGTCACAAGGGGTCACACCTATGAGTTATTATTTATTTATAACCCTTATTATGATTATTACTTTTCCCCCTAACTAAAAAGTTGGTTGAGTCTTTAGTTAACTTAACTAATGAGGTAGTTCAACTACTTCAACTAATTCTAATTTGCTTAAAGGAAAAAGGAAAGGGAGGAACAAGAGGTGTATAGAAGGAGAAGCATACTAAGGTTTTCTCTTTGAGTTTATGTTGATATAGTTCAGTTTTAATTCATTCTTTAATTTATCACAAGCCTAATTATTTTTTATGATAGCAGAGTCTTATTGTAGACAACAATATTCAGAGGTGTTGAGCTATCTTTGATAGTCTTTGTAGAATTGTCTGTTTGTGAATTAGTTTTCATGACTGACAAAGGCTATTGTGAAGAGTCGTGTGGGTAGAAGTCTGTGGAAAGTTGATCCAACTTTTAGAGTTCAGTTTTGATTTTTTGTCAGAGGTCCTATTGTATGTTCCATTGGGGATGTCTAAGTTTGACTCTGGTTTGAAATTTCTGTATGAGATTTTGTAAAGAGAATGACTCTTTGGTGAATTGGAAGGAAACAAAGGATTTCTTTATGTCTCATTTGTCTTGATTATCATCTTCGTGTCTATGTCTCATTTGTCTTGATTATCATCTTCGTGTCTTACTTCCATATTTACACTTGTTTTCAACTACTATTATATTCAGAAAATCATATTAAAATGAATTTTCCAGCAAGCTTTTATTGGTGAAAAATACTAGCCTATGCACTTTTAATTGATACATGTGAGTTAAGATTTTATTTTTGATGGCTATAAAGCTAGGGTGACATTTCCATCTATTTTTCTTTATCCAAGCATAATCTGAAAATGCTTGAGTAAGATCATTTCATATCTTTTCCTCAACAACATGCACATGATATCAAATTAGAATAAGGAAAGAAGACATTTCCAAAACAATCTTTAAAACACATGAAGTTCATTGTGAATTTTTGGTGATGTCGTTTGACCATACTAATGCACCTTCCACATTTCAAATCTTGATTAATTTTGTTTCCAAACTCCTATTCAGAAAATTTGTGTTAGTATTTTTTATGATATAATAATCTACAAAAAATCTTAGGTAGAACATGTACATTGTTAATCCCTATACAAATCCCCATACAAATCCCATGTTATGTATAAAACCCCTCATTAATCCCCTTATTGAATTATTACATTTCTTGTTTTAAATTTGTATGTAGGCTCTGAACTCTTTCATCGTGCCCTTTCATTATAATTGTAACCTTTGTCTCCTATATATACACCAAGGAGACCTAGTATTAGGATCATCTTATCTCATATCATATTGTATTTTGACTTCTTAGACTATAATTCTTTGATTTCTTATCATTTTTAAGGCATTTGATAATAACATTTGGTATTAGAGCTCATTGATCCTAGTTTTTTATTCTCCAAGCAAGACATCTTAGCATTTTCGCTATAATTGTTTTTCTGGGACGATTCAGACCGTGAAACTTGGAGGTTATTTAGAGGACATATCAAGGTATCCATGGTAAAAATTCTTCTTTTGGTTCATCATACTTTTGGAGATACACCCTATGGAAGATAGGGTTTATGACTAGTCCTATTAACTAGTCTCAAACATGTGTTTCAGGTAAAATCGTCATATCTTCTTCAATAGGGATCCAAATTTTGTGAGACCCATTGTATTGGAAAGAGGATAGTATATAGTATTTATGGTAGAATTTTTAGAATCATATACCAAATATTGTGTTTGTGACATGCTGTATAAGTTCACTCTCTTGGAAATGCCCAAAATAAGCAAGGTGTGGGGAAGTTACCCTAACTTGCACTTGGAACATCCAATTTTAATCATACTTGTGGCATTGAAGATAGGACATATAGGAGTATTATAAGACAAAATTTCATACTCATAAGGGCCTAAATTTCATAATTACATCATAAGGAAGCTTGGCTAGGGGGACAGACTCCAAATTAAGGGTTTAAAAGGTACATAACTTATAATTGGCATTACTTTTTATTGAAAGATCTATTTCTAGTGATTCAAATTTTTTGATAAATATAGAATAGAGGAGTATTATTATTATTACTCCATATGGGTCCCAAAAAGGTGACAACACCAATTAAACCTCCAAAAGTCTCATCTATTACTCAATAAGAAAATGAGGACATACATAACAGGTTGTCCAAATTGGAGGAACAACTTAATGAATTGAGCGACAGGTCTAATAAACGAGTAAACTCACAAAGAAAAATTTAATAACTAGAAAACAATATGGATGAAAATAAATATGAAATATAAGAATCCATGATGAAATTGCAAAGACGAGATACTCCTTAAAGGAGATATCAAAATTCAAGGAGCTCATGAAAATAAAGGTAGTACTTAGGTTGAACAACCTACCGATAATAATAAAATTTCAAGTGGATTTAACTCTAAAAATGGAGTTAATTATGGTGGGGATCCTAAATTCAACCTTCCCAAGATTGAATTAAATATGTTTTATGGAACAAAGGTCTTTAAATGGGTGAACCAAATAGAGCAATATTTTGGACTACATAATATTATCGATGATAAGAAAATGATTCACATAGAAACCTTGAACTTTGAGATAAAACCATATCAATGGTATCAATAAGTAGTTAAAAGGAAATACCATTTTTATCATTATACTTGGGGCTTATTTACAAGAGAATTAGAAGCACAATATGGGAAAGTTTCGGAACATGACTACTTCAGTCAATTGGAAAGAATCAAACACTTAGGTGATATTGAAGATTATAGTTCATAATTTCAAGTATTGGCCATAAGGGTGGATAACATAAGTGATGCACAATTGTTGGAAGCTTAAATTGGTGAATTAAAAGAAGACATTAAACATGCAATTTTCTTAAGACATCCTACAAATATTATAGACACTGTGGAATTTGCTCGTCATATTCAAGCCAAGAATAAGGCTACACACAGGTCTACTAGTGGAGGATACACATGAAGAAGATATCATTTTGGGGTTTGTAAGACAAGTGTACCCCAACTGAGAAGGTTGACACCTCAAAAAATAGATAAAAGAAGAGTAAAGGGACTATGTTTCAATTGTGACAAGAACTATAATAAGGCACATAAATGCATTGACTAGAAAGTATTCTACATAGACAATGAACAGGAAGAAGACCAAGAATTGGAACCATCACAAGATCCATATCTAGAAGAGACTACTCCATCGATATGTTTTCGTGCATTGGCTGACATCAGTACTCCACAAACTCTAAGGATATAGGGATATATATATAAAATAAAAAGTTAATTGTGTTGATTAATTATGGTAGTACCCATAACTTCATCAATTACAAATTACCAAAAGATCTCAACTGCTTTGTATATTCAACATCAAAGTTCCAAGTAATGATTGTCGATGGGGGTACCATAAATTGTTCATTGAAGTTCCATAGTATTAAGTTCAATATGGGGGAGTATTTATTGGATAGTCCCATGATTTCCATCCAAATGGGTGGTGTTGATGTTGTATTAGGGGTCCAATGGTTACAAAAATTGGGAACAATGGACCTTAATTTTCAATATCTTTTCATGAGATTTTCGTCACAAGGAAAGGAAATTGAGCTTATAGGTATCCAAAGGAAATCCTCTAAAGCGATAATATCTAACAACATGGAAAAATTACTCAAAAAGGGAAACCATGGCGTAGTTACACAATTGATATCAATATATGTTCAAACTTATATACCTTCTACTCTAATGGATCTCCAAAATGTTATCAACAATAATTACAAGATATTTGGAGACATGCCTAAGTGTCTTCCACCTGCTGAAGATCATTCTCATGCTACTCATCCATGACAAGGAAGTGTAAATCTAGTCTTCTGTGTTTCTTTCTTAAATAATATGATCTAGGAGAATCTCCACATTAGGATTTATTAGTTTGCACACCATGGAGAAGATCATTAAAATGCTAATTAATGATAGGTGAAAAAGTTTAAAAAGGATGTCTGTTGGAGTTACTTCACACACACCTAGGATTTCTTTTTCCTAAGGTTTTTCCTTGTTTATTAGTCATTATTAGTCATTGTACAATATCCTATATTTTAGGAAGAATATTCCTCTAGGTAGAGTATTCTCTTCAGTTTTCACTTCAGTTTGACTAGTTGAGTGGAGTCTAGATGCTGAATTGGTTTTGTCACCATGCAACATTTGGATCATCACCAGCTAATGTGAATTAGACTTGGTATCATCACCAGACTGGCGCATTACCCATGATTCCCTGATATCCTACTCACTTCACTTTATTCCAGTTAGTTAACTAAAGACTAGTAGACTAGTTAACTCAACTAGGTGGCAATTCACTCCCGTAACTGCCTGAGAGATTAGACTAGGTGGCAGTTTACTCTTGTAACTGCTGGTGTGTGTCAAAATCACTCTAGACCACCACTATGGAAAATTTTATTATCCTCCAGTGCACATTGGTTGAGTTATATAGAGTATATCATGTGTAAATTATTCATTATTCATTACGGTTAATGAGAATTCTTCCATTCTTTCTCTCTTGCTTCTTCTTTCACAATTTCTCTCTGCAAATGTGTGTGGTATATATATATATATATATATATATATATATATATATATATATATATATATTGTGTGTGTGTAGGTTCAACACATTTACATGGTATCATAGGCGATGAAATGCTAAGAAAAAACTACACCAAAGTTTTTGTAGGTACCAAAGATTGAAGACAACGAAAAAATGGAATTCCCAAAAGAATTCAATCTTACACCTTACAATTAATTTGCATGGAAGGAGAGAAAAATAATACATATCCAAACCAGAGGATTGTACAAGTTAACCTTGAATACAGACACAAAACCGATATCATCCATAGAAAATCCAAGTATCTAAATCGAATGGATGAAGCATTCAAAACACTTTGCAGTCTCATCTCTCCCGATCTCCTTTTTCACATATCTTCCTATAAAACCCCCAATGAATCCTAGACCAACTTGGAAGGGATCTTTGGAAAAAAAGATGAGATAAGGGGACACATGCTTGAGGTGGAATTTCTCACATTGGATCCAAAAATCTTCGACAATCTTCAAGATTTCTTTACAAAATTCAAGGATTTACTATTGCAACTCAAAGCTTGTGGGGTTGATAAATCTAAGAAAGAGAACAAAATGTTCTCATCATTATATCCAAACTTTGTCCTAAATTCTCTGTGTTCGTATTCACATTCCATTAAGTCATATTCACCTCTGGAGCCACCTAGAAGATTCCTTCTCTTGGAGAATTTATTGAATCCCTAACATAAGAGAAAACCAAGCTCATCAACATGGGAAAAATAAAAGGCCCAGTTGCAAAAGCACTTACTATGGAAGATGAAATCCATCAATATCATAAATATAAAGATAAATACAAAATAAAATCTCTTGCAAATCCGAAGAAGGAAGGGTACTCAAAAACATTTATTGATGCCTCTAGATCCAAAGGGGGAAAGGGAAGAAAAGGGGAAAATGAACATACTGCCATAAAGGATTCCCTCTAGAATCCGCATGCATGTAAAAAAATAGATCTAATGACTAAAATACTTCAGCAAAACAACCCTGGATATCACATCCCCAAGGGTGCCAAGAAGAAGAAGCCGAAATATTAGAATCCCAAGAAAGGAAATTCTATCCATGCGTTGATTGCCATCAAATTCTCTCCCTGATGCTTGGATCATAGATTAAGGAGCATCACATCACATGGATGACAAAAAAATATTATATTTTTCATTGGATGCATGAAAAGGTCCTCCTATTCTAATGGGGGGAAACTCTACAGTTGAGGTCACTGACAAAGGAATGATTGAACTCACCAACGAAAGCTTCAAGAATGTGTTGCACGTTCCCAAACTTTCCGTCAATCTTATCTCCATGTATCATATGAAGAATTAAAAAACTGGAAAGAAAGTCATATTCACACCAAATGTAGTGGAAATATATGACATGCAAACCAATTCTAGGGTTGCTACCAATGAGGTAAATCATCAATCTAGATTGTATACATTTTCTGAATTTATTGAACCAAATTCTGATTTCCTGCTTACCCATGCTGATGAAAGTAGTCGGATATGGCACGAACTGTTTGGGAACTTGAATTTCAGATATATGCAACAACTTAGCAAGAAAATATTGGTTGATGGTCTACCGGACATCCATTTCTCCAAAGGAATCGGTGAGGGATGTGTTCTTGGAAAACACCCTCAAGAGAAATTCAACAAAGGAAAGACTCAGAGAGCTCCCGCTCCTTTAGATATGATCCATAGTGACCTCATGGGTCCTTTTCCAGATCCATCAATCAACAAAGCGAGGTTTGTTATCATTTTTGTTGATGATTTCTCACGTTTCACATGGATTTACTTTCTTAGGAAAAAATATAAGGTCTTTCAACACCTCAAAGATTTCAAAGCCTTGGTTGGGACACAGTCAAGAAATAAAATCAAAGTCCTCCGAACTTATAATGGGGGAAAATATGTCAATCATGAGATCCAAAATATTTGTCATGAGGCAGGGATCCAGTTGCAACACACAGTTCCCTATACTCCGCAACAAAATGAAGTTGCTGAGAAGAAAAAGAAATCTCTAAAAGAGATGGCATCTTGCATGCTACTTGAAAAGTCACTACCATAGATACCATGGTCCGAAGCACTTAATTGTGAAACCTACATCCAAAAAATATCCCCCCATCAGGGATAATTTTAAGGATGAAAGTTCATATTGTAATGTAGAAACCTGGGCTAATATTACTAGTCCTTAATATGCAAAATGTAAAATGTTTGGCAATAGTTTTGTAAAAAATTCAAATTTATAAGGATTCTATATAGTTTCTATAAAATTTTGGCGATTTTTAAGGAAAAATAGTTTTATTCTATGGAATTTGGGTGAATCAGCTTTAGAAAAAATGGAAATTTGCAAATCTGTTTTGGGGAAAAACTAGGGAAAATCAGCCCATTTGCAAAATTTAGCCCCTAAAATCATCTATGATCCCCATAGATCTGTCAAGGATAAGACCCACTACGAGGCTTGGAGCGGCCTAAAAATAGAAGTGACCCACTTTCGTATTTTCGATTCACATCCATAGGCCCAGATTCCCTCTGAAAAGAGGAAGACACTTGATCCATAGAGCATTGAGTGTATTTTTGTTGGATACCCTGACAATGTGAAGGGATATAGACTTATTGATCTTTCCTCAAACCGAATCATCATTGAGCGAAGTTTCCAATTCGAGGAAAGCGTCTCACATGTACCTCAACAGCCGAAGGGAGACACCTTCATTCTTCCACATGTCCAAGATAATGAGCATGCACATGCAAAATCTTCTTTAGACGAGAGTTTTGATTCAAAGAACTCAAATGATCCATATACATAGTCAATACAGTCAGATGCAGAGTCAGAGCATCGATATGTAGATGCAAAGCCAGAGAAGAGGACCAAGTAGGCACATAATACTCTTCAGGATGTAGGGGATCTTGTTGGTGATCCAGCTGATACTAGGAGGACTCGATCTGACTTCGAGGAGCCTCCTATTGCACTCACTGCCAATGAACCATTTCCCTCCATGAATCTGTTCTTGGTTCATTGTTCAGATCCATAGTCTTATGGCAAGGCTGCTAGAAATCCCTTTTGGGAATCCTCCATGCAAGAGGAGTACAACTCCCTCCTTGAGACACAAACTTGGTATCTGGTTCCCCTTCCTTCTAGATGGAAAATTATTAGATGTAGATGGGTCTGCAGGACCAAGAGTGCAGTGGATGGATAGATTAGTAGATACAAATATAGGCTTGTTTCCAAAGGATTTCAACATCTGCATGGAATTGACTATGATGATACCTTTGCTCCAGTAGTGAAGATGGATTCCATACAATTGGAACTTGCAATTGCATCAACCAAGGGATGGGAAGTCAATCAGATGGACGTGAAGAATGAATTTCTTCATGGTGATCTCTCCGAGGATATATATATGGAGCATCCCCTGGTATTTATGTAGGATTCATCTTTGGCACATCGATTGAAGAAGTCTCTTTATGGACTCAATAAGGCTCCGAGGGAATGGTATGACAAGATGGACTCCTACCAGTTGTCACAGAACTTTGTAGGTTGTAAATCAGATCCAAATGTCTACATGCTTAGGATGACTGATTCACTTATACTCTTAGTTCTATATGTTGATGATTTATTGATCTCTGGTTGCTCGACTTCAGAGATTGCTGCGGTCAAGAGGATTCTACATGATAAGTTTTTGATGATGAACATGGGTCCACTACACATATTCATTGGAATTGATATTAGTCAGGATGCATCAGGCATCAAATTTTTTCAGGACAGGTATGCATGAGATCTCCTTGAGAGATTTCACATGATAAACTAGAAGTATGGTCCGACTCCTTTCCTATTAGGAGTCAAACTTGAGGATGGCAGGGACACTCCACTCATTGACAACACACTATACAGACAACTAGTGGGGAGCTTTTTGTATGTCACACACTCCACACTAGACCTCTCCTATGCAGTTGGCGCAGTTTCTAGGTTCATGCTGGAACTGCATGAGCTACATTGGAAGGATGCAAAGTGTATCCTTTGATACATACAGGGCACCATCACCTTTTGGATTCATTATGTAGCAGACTCTACATTATATCTCATCGAGTTCACTTACTTTGACTGGGTTGGCGATAACACTGATCGCAAGTCCACATATGGTTACTCACTCAGTCTTGGTTTCGAGCTTATATTTTGGTCGAGAAAGAAGCAGGATGATATTTCTCTTTCTTCAGTTGAGGCAGAGTATAGAGGGGTAGTTAACATAACCATTCGGGCTATGTGGCTACAAAATTTTCTCACTAAATTGGGAATTCATTTTCATCAGTCGATCATCATCTGGTGTGACAGCCAGAGCACTCTGAAGTTCTGTAGAGATGAATTTAAGAGGTAACGGACGAAGCACATTGAGATCCACATGCACTACATCTAGGACTTAGTACACGAGGTGATCACCGACCTACAGTTCTTTCCTTCAGTAGAATAGACAACATGCATCTTCACCAAGACTTTGACTGAGCAGAAGTTCCATTCTCTACGAAGTTGTCTTGGAGTGAAGGACATAGTTGCCTAGCAACTGTAGTTCTTATTTTTACATACA